>OX638118.1:1205000-1625000 GCA_951804975.1 Anthophora plumipes | reverse complement strand
AACCGTCGACTCGTAAATAGGAGGGGGAGAGCGGAATCGTGCAGCGATATCAAGCGTGCACGATTTTCAGAGAAAAATGAATGGTCGAACAACCATTGGTTTGGTTTCGATCACGAGAGAGGAGGCATAGTTTCTACCTTGATCGTTTCGAAAAGCAGCGTGAGCACCGGAGCATTTTTCTTTTACGCGGCCGTTTGCATGCGATCGGGAGACGCATCTCCCTTCTCCCCCTCTTCCTCTCCCCGTTCGGCGAATTCCTTCTTGATTCCCGGAAGCTGCGGGCGGTATCGATTCTACCGGTGGTTCGTTCGTGGAACATGGTTGCAGTATATTTCGTGACACCGTGGAATATTTCGATGTACTTACGTATCTACGCACGGTTAACGCCGATTTTCACATCTGCATTTCGTTCCCGATCGCAAACAAGGGCATAAAACGTGAACGCCCGTAAATAACGCGATCCCGAACGGCGCGTCGCTCGCATCGAATATTCTCCACGTCTCTCTTTCCCTCTCTCTCTCTCTCTCTCTCTCTCTCTCTCTCTCTCTCTCTCTCTCTCTTTCTTACGTTTGCTGGCAAAAAGGTTCGGAGGACTGATACTGACCGTCTTCGTTCGAGGAAACAACCTAACAGTATCCTCTGCAAAGCTAGAATTTTCGCTCGCTACTTATTCTCCTGCGAGCTAAATGCAACAGCTAGCACACAGGCTGTGTCTTCATCTCGTACGATGTCTCTCACCGCAGGCGAAAGAGGCTCGCGAAAGAGGAGAAATAAACGTGAAAAGAGAGCTCGAAATGTACAAGGTGTGGCGAGGAGTAATAATCGAGTAATATATACGGAATAAAATTTGTTAGATCGAGTTTCGTATGGTTGATCGTTGTAACTCCTCTTTAACGAGCAACAGAGAGAAAGAGATCGTCGGACAAACGACACCCGAAATTCCCGATTGAAAAAAAAAAAAAATGTATCATTTTTCACGTATTTACAAGGATTCCACGAGAATCCTCCGCGATTAGTTCCTTACGTACTACTGTCCGACAAACGCGGACCATATCACGCGTCGTTCCACCATCGTGAAATGCCATCTTTTTCCCATGGTCATCAAGCCGCACTCATTGTCCGCTTGGCGTGCCAAAAGGCGACGATCGATGACGGATCAGTCGGTGACGGCAGTCTGTGTGTGTTTCCAGTTCCGCCTAAAGGTCTCCGTCGTTTACCGGTCGCCTGACGATACTTCAATATCTGCGTCGGTGAGCTAGCATGATTGGCAAGATCGAAAGAATGCGCGTGGAAATCGACGCTCTTGCATACGATCCACGCGTGAATCGCGATGCATTTCTCTTTTTTCCTTTTTATTTCCTTTCTCTTTTCCTTCTTTTGTTTTTTCTTTTTCGTTCTTCGCGAACACTGCAAATTTCTAGAATAACCTTACTTCTCTACTGATTGCAGGGCGGAGAAGCATGACTCTGTGGATGATTCCTAGCGGAGGCATGCGTCGCTTCTCGCTTCAACCTCTGCTTCAGGTGTACCTTCGCGTGTCTTTTCTTCTCGTCGCTCCTCGCGAATTTCCTACCGCATTGATCGCAACAGAATGGTTTCTCGCCGGTGTGCGTCCTGACATGGGTGGTTAAATGATCGCTCCTGGAAAAGGAACGCATACAGATACGACACTGGAACGGTTTCTGGCCGGTATGGATGCGAATGTGTCGGGTAAGCTCGTCGCTACGCGAGAACCTGCGGTCACAGCCGTCCACGGGGCAAGCATACGGCCGTTCGTGTACAGGCGTTTTACTCGGTCGATTCGGGTATTTCCGTGGCTTCACCGGGACCAGCCTGAGCGGTAGAGCGCTCTGCTGGTAAACTTGCGACAGGATTTCATGTCCCTTAGACGTGCTAGGATTGTACTCGGCTAACTGTACACCAGTTGTACCTGCCGATGGTGGTGGTGGTTGTTGTTGTTGCTGTTGCTGTTGACTGGGTTGGGGTTGTTGTTGCTGTTGCTGCTGTTGAACCGATGGCCCGTAACCAGTTGCCCCTGTAGGTTCCTGCTTCAACGTGGTCTCTTGATGATGGTGATGAGGGTGATGATGAGACAGGAGATTCGGGTCGTAAGCCTCCTCGTGCGCAGTTAGCCACGTCGCTGGGGTGGTAGTCGGCGTGTCATGGTAACCTGGTGGCGGGGGTGGTTTCGATTCGACGGGTAGAAGTTCGACGGTCTCGCCGCCGTACGGGGCTGAGTGTAGGCTGGGGTGGAGGAACGGTTGACCTGTCAAGGTCAGGGTTGGAGAGGCTAACGGACCCCAGAGTTCTTGGTTAGCCGGCTGCTGCTGTTGCTGCTGCTGCTGCTGCTGCTGCTGTTGTTGTTGAGGTTGTTGCTGTTGATTCTGGAGGGTGTTTAGAGGCGAGGATTGGGTACAGGTGGTGGTGAACACACCGCGATACGTTAGCGTTGGAACGTTGCAAATGTTCACGCTGGACGCTGGAACCGAAGACACCGACGACGTCGAATGGGGAGAGTAGAGGATGACGCCACCCTGTAGAACGTTGCAACGATCAGCGTCCTCTTGGGTTTGATGATGACGCGGCGGACTAGTGGATGGAGGAGCGCCAGGTGTCGTGTCCTGTGAGTCCTGATGATGATGGTGCCGGTGATCCCTAGTTGAGGTGGCCGTTTCATCATCCTCAGCTGTTGCCTCTTCCAGGGATAGGTCCTCACCCGCCAGGCTGCCTACAAATCATCCATCAACGGTCTCGATCAGTCTGAGAATCTATCTATCTATACAGAGAGAGGTGGATGAACGCGAGTGGAAAAAAAGTAAATCTACATGTGTATAGAGAGAGACAGGCTTTGAACTCGAGCAAGTGCACGAACGCGTGCATCGAATCGACAGGAAGGACCGCGTTGATACGGGGATACGAGGTTTATCTTGAGTGCGCCGAGGGCACGCTAACTGGCTCTCTATCTGTCGTCTGCATCCTGCCGTCCCGTTATTTCCTTTCCGCGTATACAATATCTCGTTACTTCCTACCGAAAAACAAGTCGGCGGGCTCCCAGAAGTGAGAGAAACGCGTGGCCATCGTTGGACGTTAGAAGCATCTGTTCCGTATCATAGAGTTCGCAACGCCGGGGTATCCAAACGCGCGAGGATCCTTGGAGAACTATTTTCCGCGATACGCGAAGCGGAAGGAAACGAACGGAAAGAAAGAAAGGAAAAAAAAAGGGAAGGGGGAGCAAGGGTGAAGGGGATAATAAACGCGACGATAAAGAGGAAAACGCGCGTTGGTCGAGAAAGTCGCGGAAAAGACGACTACCGGCGTGACATCAAGGGTGGTTGTATCGGTCCGGATGAACGAGGTGGGGGCTCTCTTGGAAGCATGAATGAACTGGCAAGGGGTGGTGGGAGGCTGGAGACGGAGGCGGAGGCGGCGGTGATGCAGGGACGCGGAGGAGGGTTTCTGAATGTCGGGGTCGCTGAGTATTGATCCGCGACTAGGCGAGCACAGGTTCGATATTAGCAGTTTTCGCGAGCCAACCGGCACATACGTCACCCTACAACGGCAACCTCATGCACTTGGACGATCCACCTTTCGATCATCCATCGCTCCAGAGGGCGGATTTTCGAAAGGGGTGCTCGAGGTAGCCACGAGGGTAGCAGCAGCAGTAGGAGTTGGCGGATATGCAGAAAGCGAAAGTTCGAGACGCGTTCGTGAAACGTAGCAAGTGCAAGGTCATATCGAAGAGTTCGAATCGAAGTCTGTTGAGAGAATCTGCCTCTGTGCGTATAGCTCGCGTAAGGAAACAAGAAAAAAAAAAAATAAAGAACAGGAAAAGAAAAGAACGTGAAACAGCGAAGAGAGTTTCATAGGAGAGCGGGGTGTAATCTCGTCGAGGCGTGTATTATTTGACAGGATCTGACTACGATACGAAAGATGATTCCGAACACGATTCGACGATTATCACATTGTACAGGACAAAGAAGAGCTTTCGTTTTTTTTTTTTTATCGCCGATGAGCAATTGTTAAAGGACTGTTGATTTGTAGGTACCTGAAATAGGAGGTGGCTCGACGAGCGCGGAGGGGCCGAAGAAGGACGGTAAATCGCTGCTGGTGGTAACCGGCGTGTTTAGGTCACCTGGTTTATCCTTCTCGTTTGGTTCCTGGAGATCGTCCCTGCATTCCCTGGAACAGTCCTTCTCCTCGTTACCAGCCTGCAGGCGCCTCTTTCCATCGGTCGAGTCACTGGCCGGCGAAGAAGCTTCGACGTGCCGGTGGTGTTGATGATCGTCCAATCTTTGATGATGGTGGTGGTGATGATGATGATGGTGCTGCTGCTGTTGCTGCTGCTGCTGCTGCTGTTGTTGTTGCTGTTGCTGTTGCCTGACATGATGATCCGTGGAATCGTTGCTGTTTTGATGCTGGGCTTGCAACGGTGCGCAAGGTGCCAAGGACAGAGTCGGTATCGCCTTGTTGTTGCAACTCGTGGAGGCGGTGCAGGTGGTAGCGGCCGGCGTCGACGTGCCACCGACACCGCAGACGATCGAATTGGAGGATGTCGCCGCGTTATACGGTAGACACGCGTCGAAACTGAGCTGCACGGTTTGTAGATTGAAGGTGGCATGGGGATGATGGTGATGATGATGTCCAAGGGGTGGTGGTGAGAGAAGAAACGGGCTGGTGGCCGCGTGGGGCTGCGAGCCCACCACTTCCATACCGTCCATCGTCATCCTCTGTAGTTGATCTCCTCCTTGGTTAGCAGCGGCTACCTCCTCGCCTGTACCGCACTGCGTGTCCTCGCCTGCGGTTGTATCGTTCAACGCTATTATTATGGTTAAAATGGTGTCCTTCCTCGGTCTCCCCGACACAATAAAGCCTCTTTCTCTCTCCCACTTTCTAATTGTTCTACGCAAGAGATTAGCCTTTTTCTTTATCTTATATTACTTGGAATATTTCAGTCTTGAACGTTTCTTTTCCCCCCCGCGTTTCTCGGCTCTCGAAGAATGCGAGGGGTGGCAGAGAACGGATCACGCGTGGCTACGAGACGAGTCGAGTCGAGTCAAAGGTAACAGAGATCGGTCGTTATCAGAGTCCCTCCTTCCCTCTCGTTCAAGTGTAATACGTAGAGGCTCGAGTCACTGGGTTAGTAGTCAGGCGGACGTAGCACGCGCTCCCCCTTTTTTATCCGTCGCGCGACGGCACGCGCCGAGTCTCTCCTCGTTCTCAGCGAGGTGTATCCACATACACGAGGGAGCGGACGCCGGGCGGCAAAAACCGTGTCTCGATCACCGTGCCTCTCCGTCCTTCCTTTTCTTTCCCTCTCTCTTCTCCCTTTTAGATCCCTCTCTCTTTCGCGTGCGCGAGCGCGCGCCTGCGATCTATCTCGCGGCGGCGGCGGCAGCGGCGGCGGCGGGCGGACGACGGGATTAATACACCACCGCGCGCGCACACAACCACCACCAACCACAAAAGCACACTATTATATTATACCACCACCACCACAACCACCACCTAACGATCTATGCGAGTGTGTCTCTATGCGTATGTATGTTTCTTTCTATGTACGTATGCGCGTGGATACTCGAGAAAAATCCAATCTCACCAAGTATCCAGATAACTAAAAGATAATCTCTCTCTCTCTCTCTCTCTTTCTCTCTCTCTCTCCCTCTCCCTCTCTCTATTCCTCTCTCTTTCGATCGTCGTTCAGTCGTAATCGTCCCGATCCGGAACAGTCGCCGGCCGGTCTGACTACAGCAGAGGTACTGTACGATTGCCTCTGCCGTTCGTTTCCCTCGCGCGCACGCGCCACGGAGGAACGTAGGACGCGCGCGAGACTATCGCGGCGCGAAGGGATGAAAACACGATGTGGCCTTCGAGAATATTTATCGAACGATTGCTGCTGCTTCCTTCACCACCACCTGACAGAATCCTGTTGTACGCTACCACGATGATCTCGAATGTATCGTCGCGTAGATGTAAAGACGCGCGCGCGACCGCGCGCCTATTTGTCGTTCCGTGTGTGTCCCTTTCTTTCTCTTCAACCGCTACCTCCACCACTTCCTCCACCTCCTCCTACAACAACTTCTTTCTCTGTCTCCCTCTCTCTTTCTGTGTGTGTATATATATATATATATGCCGTATATCTCTCCGTCTTTCTACCTCTCTCTCTCTTTCTCTCTCCGGTTCGCGGTTTATCGTGTCGTTATGTGCGCCACTCGTGTGTAGGTAGGTATGCGGTACCTCGTCCGCGGGTTGCGTGTGCGTGTGTGAGAATCAGAGGCAGCAGATCGCGCGCTCGGATTGTCGGAGGACGCGCGATGCGTGGGGGTCGCGCACGAACTGAGCCGAGCGACGGCGCGCCCCGTAGTTTTATGAATGGACCGCGGAGACTGTCCCATATTTGGAAGCGGCGAGTCGACCGCCAGCCAATCCCCGCTCTGCGGTCCCCTATCAACGCGCGCCTGTGTGTGCCGCGAGTATACACCGGTGATCGTGTGTGTCGACGTACACACGCGTCGTCATCCCCACCATCCGGTCAGCACGTCGTCACTGTGAGCCACTGCTCGCAGGCATCTCTACCCCCACCGCGACGCCCTTCGCGCGTTCCTACCTTCCCCTGACGCCCCTCCGACCCGCTCGCTATCCCCACCGCTGCGCCCGCTCGGTTCTCCAGTGACGTAGGCAAAACGTGACGTAGACGCGGCGTGCGCGGCTGCTAACTTTTGCGACGGAGCGTTTGAACGCGTTCTTTGGGGGATGAAAACGGAGTTTTCTTCTTGTTTTTTTTTTCTTTTCTTTTTGGAAGATTTTTCGAAATTTTTCTGGATATCGAAACTTGTCGGATCTCTTTGAATTTTCAACAGAATTCCTTCTTTAACGTCGAACCATATTGGATCATCCAACACGTGGAACTAGCGTTGTTGGATAGGTACAGGTAGCTCGTTTATTTTCAAAGGAAGGAGCGCCGTATCGGTGATGTTGAGAGGAAGGGAAAGTTTGTCGTCAACTGTTCCGATCTCCAGTGGATAATCTAACGAACACTGGTACACCACCCCTCGTTCTTCTGCCTGCGTAAGCTCGTGGCTGGTGACGCGTACGGCGCCGGCGTACCGACGCCTCTCTTTCTCTCCCCGTGACAGGCGTCGGTTTAACGTTCGAGAACTTGCGGCTACCACCAGTGTCCCTTCTCGCGGAACGTTTATCGATCGAAGAGCGTCCAACGTCGGGGATGAAGCTTCCGAAAGATTATTCTTCAACTCCAGAATTATTCTATCCCTGCATCGTTACTAATTAACCCACAAGTGTAATCGTCTGACGTATCGGCGAACCGAACTACTTAAACCTAATTAACAACGAGATTGTCTATTGAAATTCCCATGAAAACTTGAGGAAAATCATTGTGGAATAGCAGATCACGAGCGATGTCGTAATTGATAATATATAAATAAACTCTAGACGCTGAAATATCAATGCCCTCGTGAGTTACGGTCTATTTTAGTTTAGAATTGGAAGGGTAAACGAAACTATTCGGGAAACAGACGTGCAACAGGTGAGAGGGAGAGAGAGGGTGAGAGATTATTCTCGATTCAGGGGCGTGCGCGCACGTGTCGAATCCGTTCGAGAACGGGCGCCGATGTCGTTGCGGCAGAAGAATCCGGGTGAACGGAGTAGCCGCGCAAAGTTCCGGGGCCGAGGTTTCAACAGCAAAGGAGTAATTTCCTCTGTGCGCCCGCTCGCCACCACCTGTAAGATCGCACGCGTGCCATTCTGGTACGCGCGTACATGCGTGCGTGCGCCCGGTTACCAGAGGCACACGCGCCTCTGCGCACGCGCAAACGATCTTTTTCTCGCGGGCGTCGTGCAACCACCTGATGCCCTATTTGGGGCCACGCACGGCCACGCGACCATTCTCCCTCTCTTTTTCTTTCACCACTACCCACCTCCGTCCCTCTCTCTTTCTTCCCAATGCTCTCCCTTTCTCTACTTCTTTCCCTTTTTCCGTTTCAATCTTCTCGGACTTTTCTAATCCACAGCATTTTCCTTCTTTTTTCTTTCTTTCTTTTTTTTTTTTTTTTGTGTCTTAATAGTTGCATTTTTTCTCCTCTGACACACGGCTCTTTTTTCTACTTTCTTTGAAATCGAGAGGAATGCTTTTCAACGTTTCGAGAATCATTCCGGGAGAAGAGATAGCAGAATCAGCGGTTGAAAGAAGATATTTGAGAAATGCTGTAGATCGTTTTATGAACCGGAGAAGTCGAATGGAACGCGGTGACTAAAAAAGGCGGTTGGATTTACCACTGTCAATCGGTGTATAGTAAAAGACACGCGCCGTAGGAGGCAGGAGATCCGTGTAAAACGAGCGTGTTTCTCGATTTGGCTATCACTCCGGTGTTTCAACTTCATTCCCTGCACCTTCCCTTCTCCTTCCGCCGTTCGATTTCTCCCCGACCCGCGTTCCTCCGTGCCTTTTTCTCCTCTTCCGTGCGGCCGTTTTACGAGCACGGAAAATCTGACGCGCAAACGGAAGCGATTTGATACGACGGAAGAGCATTTATCTACGACGTGCCTCCATTCGCGATGGACAGCCTGTCTTCTACTTCCGAGTTAACGTCGATTCCTCTGGGTAAATTCAATCTCGGAGAGGGTGTTGCATTTTGTATTTGATTTGAAAAATCCAGCGATTTACAAAGTGTCCATCCATCGAACACGTATCGTTGCTGATTTTGTCACGTTGCGATTTCGCCGATATTATCGCCGATACCCTTTCCTCAAAACGCACCGTTCCAAATCGATAGCTGAATAGTCGTGGGGACAGGTTGCGCGATATTATAATGAGTCAGTGCCATATATAACTTTATCAAAAGCCGCTCGAGCGCGTTTAGACGTTACGCTGGTAGCACATAACCGATTCAAGATTGTTGCGCTAGTACCAGGCCGTTTTCCTGCGGATTTTCGACTATTCTGAAAGCCAACACATCTTATCTAATCCAACGGAAATTCGAGCCAAGAGTGCTGTTTCGCGCTGTGGAGCACGATGCAGATTTCGAACAAATGTACACTAGCTAATAGAAATTCGAGTATAACAATTCCAAAAGAGAGTTTTCGATAAGACACTGATACAAAGTTAATGATAATTCGATAAATATATTAAGACACCTATACACGACAAGGGAATACATTTCTATTTCCTCACTGACACATCCGATAATTATTTCACAAACTTTACACAGACAGCTGTTCACCGTCCCCGTTCACCTATTCGAAAAAGAAAACGTATACTTCCTCTACTAAATAGCTAATCTAACATCAGTCGAACATGTGACACACTCGAAAAATGATCGTGAACTAACCAACCCGCCGAATTTCCGCTTCCTCGATGATTTCCGCGTCGCGTGGGTGTTGCGCGTGCATCGATCTCGCGCGATCGAGCAAAGTTAGAGACGCGGCAGCACGCGTGCCGGCCGCCACGACGTTCTGACACGAAAACAAAACGTTCTAAAATTACCGACGGCTCTCGGGAAGGCGGTGGGCGCGGACTATTCGCGGCGCGACTCGACGCGATTTTGCGCGGGCGACCACCTCTATTTTGGGCCGCCACGCAACCACCTGAGCCACCCAGCATCCCCAAATACCCAGGATGACTAGCGCGGCGCGCGTCGAAGACTCTCGTACACGGCCACGATGAGTCAGTCAACCGATGTAGACAATTTTTGGCACACGAAACATCGATACACGTACGCAGGTACATCGATTTGCGCGCGATTATCGCGGCTGAGGGAATAGGAGGCGTATTGAACGCGTGTGTACACGCGTGCCTTCCTTCCGCCGTAGTAGAGCCGAGTAGATTTAACGATCGGTGGAAAGGAAGCGTTGACACTTGTTGATATCGATGGGGACACAGGGTAGATTTTCGTGGAAAGTTGGTTCTTCTCGTAGAAGTGTTTGGAAGACTGAAAGTATCGATTAATCGCAGGAGTCTCTGAGTCAGCGTAAATCGAAGATTGATGTTTTTATATTTTTTACCATATTTTTGGGAGAATATAAAAAATGAATAGGTGGGATTTTTCCGATGAAAATGAGCCTAAACACGCGAAACCCCATTTAAAATTCTTTTCGCTGAAAGTGTTATATCGGACGTGCCACGATTATAGGGATCGAGGTTCGAAAAGTAATCAAAAAAAGGTCGTATTTGGGCTCATTTATTCCGGGAAGATCTCACCTATCGATTGATCACACTCTCAAAAATATACAACGAAGTATAAAGGAATAATCGAAGCGAAAATCTCGAAGATACGAAACAGATTCGTTCGTACATTGTACGAGTCGCAACTTGTTAGCTGTTATGACAGCTCTCAGGTAGATATTTTGAGCAATGAATAAGTGTAGGTTTCGTAACAGCGATACACTCACGACTCCTGTATTCGTTTCATGAATCGATGCACCGCGTTTTTGGCAGGGGCAAGCATAAATTCCATCGGCAATAAGAGCGAGAAAGAGAAGGAGAACGTCGTGAATATTTCAGCGGGGGCCAGGTGGCCCGGATCGCAATTAACTCGCCCTTTTAAAATAATTCTCGCCCAGCCGATAAACCACTTCGATGTAACCGCAACGATTTTCCCCAGCGGATCGCCGCTTGTTAAATCGGAACGTAACTCTTCTGAGAAATGCCGGTCTCCCATGGAAAAATCGTCGCGTCAAGGGCAACGCCTCGAGAAAATCGATTATCGGCCCCGATCGACTCCGTTCCCCATTTAGAGCGTTCTCGCGGAGGTCACGACCGACTCTATCGAAGGATCCTCGGTGAATTAGAGGAGGAGCGAGAGGGAAAGAGAGGGAAATAAAGAGAGAGAGAGAGAGAGAGAGAGAGAGAGAAAGCTGTTAATCCTGGCATTAACGAGGCGGCCTCGTACGATTCGAGACGCTCGTATTGATTACTCAATGCTCGTTCGTCCAGCGGGCGTAATCGCGAAGGAGAAGTTGTAGCTTGCCTGTAACCCACATCCGAACGCAATTAGGGACAATCGTGTTTTTGTTTACAGCCCAGAACATCTAAGCAGAAACTGGCGATAAAAAGAATAAAAAGAAATTGTCATCACGATTTAGAAGCAATTTCAATTTAGTAGAAGGTATCGATTGTTTGAAGACTAGCTCGAAGAATTTCTTATTATCAAAAATGTATCATCGTGAAAGGTAATACAACTCTATCTTGATTGATCGATAGCGACGCTAATGGCAGCGTTGACGAGCGTCCTTTTATGTCCGCTCCTGCATCAACCTGAGGAATGAGTCACGAGCCTAGCGATTCTTTCGCACGTTTTTGCGCGGTGATCGTCGATTAACGATCGTTTCCGGCCGCGGTGAGATCCCACCGTCTTCGTCGCGCACCAACTTCCGGAACCGTTGCGCACTCGTTCTTAATTCCATCGTTGCATCTATAAACTTCCTTTTGCTTTTTTCTTCTTCCTCTCATCCGACATTTCACAATGTCGGTCTCCTTTTTCCATAACAGAATCATCTGAAACTAAACTGCAATCTGCTAATAATACCGATGACTTCATCCTCGGTAATCTTACACAAGCTAATCGTCGCCTAAGGAGAAAAAAAAAAAAAAAAAAAAAACGATTCTCTCAACAAACGACGTGCATATCAATCAAAATTGAATTCACTAAAATTCCATCCTCCTTTCTGAACTCGATGAATGTAACACCAATCGCAAGGTCACGATTCAGCCGGAGAAAAGGAAAAGAAAAGAAGGAAGAAGAAGAAGAAGAAGAAGGAGAAGAAGAAGAAGAAGGAAGGAAGAACCAGGCTCTTTGGATGATCAAACAGAAACGCAGGCGATTCAAGGGCCCTCGTAAAATCGTTGCCCGCGGCTACCTCCGTTATCCATCAGCGTCCTCGGCATCTTCCACACGTAGCATCGAGATTTTCGTCTTAATCCCTGGCCCATTAAGGAAATTACGTGGGCGGCACGTGACCGGGGTGAAAAAATAGAGTGAGACGATCCAGCTGGACACGTCAATGTGGACGTGACGAACCGATTTTTTCTTTTTTCTCCTTTCTTTCTTTCCCTATTTAGGGATCATCGGAGACAGTACGCGAGGAAGCATGTTCGTTGGTACGGTCGTGTCTATTTACAGGAAATAGGTCAACGTCGTCGAGAGAGAGAGAGAGAGAGAGAGAGAGAGAGAGAGAGAGAGAGAGAAGCGTTTGCTTCGTGAGTTCACATGTTCTTTTCCAAGTGGAAAATCGTAGCTCGCGGCTGATCACCGTACGTTTCGTCGTCGTCGTTGTCTTTGTCTTTAGTATTCATGTAGATAGAAAGAACGTGGAGATCTGAACGATTAACATAATCGTTGAATAAAGAAGGAACGTTAATAACGGACAGAGGTACACTCGAGGGATACGTTTAATACGTATTTACGGAGCGATATTAGCTGTTACGGGGCAACGGGCGCGTTCTTTTCAAAATGGCGACACACGCTTGATGTTTCCAAGGAGCCTGTAAATTTACTGTCGCGTGGAGGCGTGGAGGTGAATTTACTATCGAGCGGGAAAGACCGACCCGTGCGTTTCAAGAGCCGTAATTTACATCATACTTCCTCGTTTCTCGACCTTTTAATGCGTAATCTCGTTACAATGAGCGTGCCGGGGACGTGGAACAACCCGGGGATGGAGAATCGACGCGCTCGTTATCGCGGCCACTCGTTTTTTATCACTGGCGATCGCGCGCCCGTCGACCCACTACGGTTAAGCTTTTTCACTTTATACCGCCTTTATACCGTACAGTCGTGAAAATTTCTCCGGTGTTAATTAAGCCGCGCAACTTATCTTTGAAGTGAATTTTTCTTTTGTTTTTTTTAAAGCTGAAAGCACACTTTCTATTTCTCTTTTACTTTCATGAGAGAACGAAAGTGTTTTCTACCGAGAGATTAGAAAATATTTCAGAAAAGTGCTCGATTTCTTAAAACAGATTCTGTTCCGAGGAATTCGTTTCGTTTTTCTAGGCGAAGGAAAACGGTCGGCTCCCAAGTTAGTGAACTGTCCCCTTTAGTTTCCCGTGTAGCTGATCCTCGATAGTTTAAAAGTTGCCGCAGCTCGGATCGAAGGTGTATATACGTGCAAATCAAAGTCCTACGCGATCGTTGGCTATTTTTTCTTTTTTTATTCGTCTTCACTATTAATAAAACGATCGCGACAAAGTGCGTGAAACGAGTCGCAGCAAAGAGCGATCGTCTTATTAATAAACCGCCTGATAACGTCAACGTGAGGTTAAAAAAAAAAAAAATAAAAAAAAGAAGAAGAATGAGAAAAAAAAGGAAAAGAACGAGGGAAGAGAAGAGACTGGACTCACTAAAAATACAATCGCTCTAGGATGAACGGTGGATGAAAATACTTTATGTAAAGTACGGTTTAAAAATAAGCCACGGTTAAAATAGACGGGGAATTACGTGGAACTGGAATCGAATAGGGTGCGAACTTCCCGTAAGAAAGGGGGTGGAATACGAAATACCTGTCGGACGGTTTGCGTATTTGAGCAGATCGAATCGAGTCTTCGACGTTTCGAATCGCGACGAATCCAAGAATAAAAATCCTATATTCGTTCCGGTTTACTTTTATCCACAACAGAGATATCTTTGGCTCATTCGATCAACCTTTACCATTCAGCAATTTCACTGTCAACCTCAACAGTTTGTAAATAACGAATTCCCACGCGGATAAGCTAGATTCCACTTGAATTAACAGGTTCCTTCTTCTATTTTCTGACCGACATTTCGCGTTTAACCCCTTTACGCTCAATTTGTAAAATAGAAGCGAGAGTGTTAACATTTCTTAGTTACCTAATGTACCAAATTTAATCGTACACTTTTCTCGATATTATTCAAAAGTGTATCAATTAATGGAGCTGCTCTTTTTCTCTATATTAATACTGTCGGTTTGTTAAAAAATCGTTAATTTTCAAATATCTTCAAAAAAGTAACTCTAAAAGGGAGGTAAAAATAAAATTATACTATTCAAGAAGACTACATCAACGATATTTCATTAGACAGTCTGAAAACTCGAAGATTGTTATGTAAATCGTAGAAAAAGAAGAAAGTTTCCATATATAAATCAGCTGATAATTTTCAAACACAAAAAGTATTTTGAAAAATGTACTTTTCTTAGGTGCGTCCTACTTTTAACAAACCAACGATATGAAACAAACCATTCAATGAACAAGTTCGTACTATTGTAATCTGCGCACGCAAGGATAGAGTATCAATTGAACTATCCAGAATTTTTGAAGAAAATCTTTACCTGAGAATCGATCGTACTGAATGATCCCTAGAGCAAGTCCTCACGATTCATCCCATTTGTTTTGTCGTCGAGAACTTCCCATTGAGACACCACAAGACAGTTTTACCGGGAACACGCGGGGCGGGAGAATCGTTGAGATCCGGCGTGCTTAAATAGCCGCTGGGGGCTCGCGTTTTCGAAGACACAGCATCAATCGACGTGGCTTGTTGTAACGTCGCGGTCGGTGGAATTCGACTGACGATCCAACCGCGCACACAATCGTCCCAAGACTATTTCTGACCCGTGTCCTATCGATCTCTCTCGCTCTTTCCCGCCATTACTGTTTCCCTCGCAACGCGCCACGTGAGCCTCGCAGGCTTCAGCGTCGTCGTTTGTCGTCTCTTGCCTGGCTTGAGTGAGACGAGAACGGCAATGAAATAAAACAGGGAAACGCGTCGTTTACCTCGACATTGCGGCCTCTTTTTCTACGCGAATAGACACCGATAGTGGAAAAACGAACCAGACGTTAGTTCTTTTTCCACTTTTTTTTCCCCCCCCTCCTCTCCCAATTGTTTCTCTTAACGAGAAATTCTTCTGTTCTTTCCGGCGCAAAGAAAAGAAAAAAGAAAAAGAAAAGAAAGAAGAATAACAGCGAATTTCAAAGTGTCGAGGAATCTCTGAAAGAAATTCACTGCTGCCACGTGGATTTACTCTGGATTATTTCTGATTCCAAATAATTCTTTTATTCTCTTTCTTATTCGTTTAATCTTTCTTTCTCTTACGTGTCAGAAATCAGAATCAAAATGAGAATTTCTATAGGTTGATTCATTGGCGCAGGGCCATGGGTCCCTTAGCGCTAGATTTACGATCTTTTCTTGTACACCTGTTTCTATTGACACTCGTCGAATTAACGACTGAACGATACTCCGATTTTTTTTTATCCAATTCAGAAATAACTGAATTGTAAATTAAAAAATTCCTGGAGAATAATAGCAATAGTTTCCGTAATTTTGCTCGCGAAATCCCATATGTCCGTCAAATTGACGGATCCCGTAAATCTAGCGTTTATTGATCGGAGCATCTCCTATGTAAAATCATAATCTTTTCAATTTTCCACGACATTGTTTCTTCACTCGAGCGATTAAACGAGAGGATTAATATGAACCTCTAGTTTGATACAAGATGCCCGTTGTTTCTTTCCTGTATTGCATCTGCGAAGAGGAGGATAATTCGTTTAATTCGAAGCAGGAAACTAGATGCGATTTTTCGATAAAATAGTGTTTCACGTCAGACGTGACATTAAACCACGGACGTCAATCTAGTGACTATTTTCAAACGATTTCTATCGATCGAAGTTACCGCGAGTGACTCGTTAGTTACACTTACTGAAATATCCTACTTCGATGTAAACGTGTGTCTCTATGGAGCTTGAACTAACGTTTACAAATTTTCGAGATTGTATCACGCAGCTTTAACCCCTTGACCTATGATTTCTTTTACTAATTATACATCCTAGCATCAGCTATTTACTGTTTTACTACTATTTTATGTACAAAACGAGAATGTATTATAGATTAATTACAATTGACAATCTTCAGCCTTATAAATTATAAGGAAGATTAGAATTAAAAGTAACGTTTCTTACTAATATACCTATTTTTCTCGAATCTCAGCCAGGATCGGCGTCACGAGTCTAACTCGTTATTATAGGGCAAGGGGTTAATCAAACAATTCCAACCTTTACCGATATGTGTTAGGAATTCTCTAAAGGATCTAGCAGATTAAGGGGGTCAAAAGTGCCCTCCAACCGATTTGGTAGTGCGATACGCCATTCGATAGCTTACCAAAAGAAAACATGTGACACCAAGTTTCAACCCTCAAACTCAACCGTGGGGGTAGTTACAGGGTAAATTCTAATTATCAGTATTTGGTCTATTTTCCCTATTTAATGAATCGCAAAACTTCTGAAAAAAATCTGACATGTTACACACATGAAGGCACATCTTCGGGAATTTTTTTCGATTTTTTCGTTACAAATCCTAGCTGTAAAAAATAAAAAACGCAAAGAAATGCGGATATCTTTTGAAAAAAAACTAGCGCTTTTTTTATATTTTTTTAATAGCAGCGTCTTAGCATGATCATCATCCTCAATTTTTTTCATATTTTTTGGATTGGTGCGCCGTTGTTAAAAAAATTACAAATTATTATTATTTTCCTTCGTTTTATCCCCACTTTTCTTTTTCGATAAAAGCGTAGATTCGACGTAGAAAAAAGCGGAGTGAGGAAGGTACGCGAGGCGCGGCGATCCGGATCGATGGGGTGCATCGGAGACACCGTCGTTGATACAACCGTCTATTTTTGTCCCTCTATCGATTCATCCCTTTCTCCCTTTTCCCCGGCGTAGGCACGTCTCGCCTATGCACTTGGACGTCAACGACGATGTGTGGAACTCGTTGCTCTCTCTTATCGGTCGATGCTGACGTAGAACCAACTCGCACCTCTATAAACCATTCATAGGCGATAACGTCGGACCTACATTGTGCACGCTTATTTTTGTTCTTTGCGTTACGCACTAACCCCTTCCTTCCTTCCTCACCGACAACTATATCTACGATCGAAACTGTACGTTCAACGAAACGACGAGATATCTCGTTTCGTGTCGCACCGTTAAGGGCTGTCGACGAGATATCTCGCAGTTTCCTGTGTATCTGTCAAAAATGGTTACATATCTACTTGGTTTAATTAACGGATAAAATGTGCTGGCAATTTTTTAACATTCAGATATTAATTAGAAATAAATGAAATGAAATAATCACGACTGAATATTGGAGATAATTCTTTCTTATTTTATCCTTTTCTTTTTTTCAAGGATCGATTTGCTTTCAAATTCGATGTAAAATTTTAGATTCAATCGTTATTGCGTTCGTTTAATTTTATCACAATTTTTATATACTGTCCTATCAATTCTCTTCAATTCTTATCTTTCTGTTTTAAAGTGTACAGTCTGTCTTATATACCGTAACCGGTTTTTAATAGATGTACGCAAAGTGTTAAAGATTCAAGACCTATCGAGATTCGAGACTGATCAAGATTTTCGAAAGTTCCAAACTCGATTCGAATTTACTTGCAGATCTCATCTCATCGAGCCTAGGCTCAAATAGTGTATTAAGTGTCACCAGAACGAGTTTTTGGAATTTTACAAAAATAACTCAGGTGTTATATTTTTCTTCGGAAAGCAAAGATAGCAATATTCATAGAATTATTTTTCTCCTCGTTCTATAGGAGGAACGCGTATTCGTGAGAGGGAGATCATCGTGGAATCATCATTCCCAACCATCGTCCTCGTTTTGCATAACAATGTATTTCGTATGAAATCACACCGAGAGACGATTGATCCCCAGTGTTTCGATTCGATCCGCAGGATGTATCGATCCCGTGAGCATCGATTCACAGGGTGCACGATAATACCGTGTGTTCAATGGACAATTTCCGGGGGTATCGTTTATATCTTCGTTGAGAAAAGGTTCACGGGATCTGTGTGGATCCGATAGCGTCTCGTAGCTTCTCTCTCGTCTTAGTGTCATTGACCGAACGACACGCCGCCGGTGAACGAGCGAAGATTTTCGCGTGCCGAGCGAAGAAATATGCACGGGCGACGCGATGAAGTAAGCGCAAACACACGCACCAGTGTACACAGGCTGATTTATGTAATCCAACGACTCCCTGTCGATCATCCCGCCTCACTACCGTTTTATTATCGAAAGTTAAAAGTGCGCCGAACGAAGTAGGTGCCGAGAAGGGTGGAAGGAATGAAAAAGACGAGGGTCCATCTAGTGACGATGTTAATTTGTACCGGACAAACGTTTGAAAATTTATCCGAGAACACTGTACAAGCACGTGCACGCGAGTTTTCATCGTTTACTGACTTTTTCTTATCGCTAGACTTTTATGGAAATTCATATCTTCGCGAGTACAGTGGAAAAAGCAGAACTTTGCTAGAAAATTATTTCACCCAATCGGGTATTATAAAATGCGCTATAATTTGAATACTTTGTCCATATATTCTGTGCAATTTTGCATCTTTAAATTTCCTATTAAACTATAAAAATCCGCAATTTTAGCTATCGCTTTTGTTTTGGGCATTGAAATTCGTTTAGAAAGTACGAAATGCATGTTCAGGAATATTTAGCGCTGTTTTTACAGAGTCTTTCTATATATTTCCTCTCTGATATATTTATAAAGAACATCGAAATTCGAATGATTGATGCACCGTAAATTAGCACACCTAATTGCTTCTTCGTTTCAACAAAAGCCCACTAGACACTCGGACAAAAGCATCTCAACAATTTCAACACCGTTTGCCTCAAGCGTGTAGCAGTGAAAGGGTTAAAGTATTCAACACCAGGACGAATTAAACACATTTAATCGAAAGGTTACGTTTACCGGACAAAATATCAAATGAAATTTCGCCACATTTTTTCCTTTCTTATCGAACTCTTCCTACCGAGAAATAATTTCTTTTGTTGATGTAGTACACAGGTTATCGTGTTAATCGACAACCAAATGCGTGTCGCCGAGCAGTAACTAATTAAGCGACTCGCTACGTGCCCTGTATATGCCCAAGTTGAACGGTTTCGTGCGCGACGCTCGTGAAAAGCCCAGGCAAAAATAAGTAACGCCTGTCGGGAGTTGTCGTTCGTGGAAATTGGTTTACTCGCGATGGGACTGGGAATAACGCGATCCTGCTCGAATGCCCACGGGTCATTACGTTTTGCACGCGCAACCACCTCGACTTTCACAGCCGAGCGTCGCGACGCTCCACGTTTCTACCTCTACGGAATATAATCGTTTTAACTTCCAATAAAAATCGCGATTCATCCCTTCCTACACCTTTTCAATAAAATTTAATCAAATTCTAGAGGATCGATATGATAGATCGATAAAAAAATTGAACGAAACGTGGAAAAACGATGTTATTGAGAAAACTTTCGTCCTTTGAGCGGCGTAAAATACTTTTCTTCGAAAATTCTGCGATTGTTGGTTAAATTGATATAAATTCGTGCAACGTTCGTGACCACCGGGCTACGGCGTGTAATCCAGCGGGAAATCGTTAGCATTGTTTATTAAGACATCCGGTAACGAGCGACGAGCGACGGACTTCGACGGCAGACAGGAATGACGAATCGCGTTTGCGAACATCTCCCGGAGTTCATACACTCGTTGCATGAAGAATCGTGTTTCGTTGGTTCAATTGACACTATTAACGTTCTTTCTTTCCTCATCTACATTCTCCCGTGATAATATTCAATCGTTATTATCGTCGTTTTAACGTATCGCAGAATGAAAATTTCTCTCGACTCGGAGAACTCGAGGAACGGTATCAATGTTGGATTAAGGGGGATGATAAACGGTGTTCACGATCTTAGATATTTCAATATACACGTTCTGTTTTCTTTCGATAAATTTACGAAAAATAAGAACCTTCGAAGATTTCTTTCACAGAAATTATAAATCCGCATCTGAACGCGTAGCTGTAGCAGTGTTAAAAGATCACGGGTCAGCCCATGTGAAATTCTGATCGTGCTAAGATCTGTGGACCGTCTCATGCGAATGGCATCCGTGTATTATTTACGCGGATATTTGTAGCCGTGGGAAATTCAAATTAAATCGCGAACAAGAAAAGCAAAAAAGAAAATAGAAAGAATTCCTCGCGTGGTTCCTCCACGGGGAACAAGATCAACGTTTATTCTGGAGCAGTGATTCAGCTGTTCTCGATGACGCGTATGAAAGATGCCGCGGTCCAACTTTGTGACGTATGTGCGATCGATGACGATCACAATGATTTTTGGCAATGATTACGGACCTGCTGACCACTGGCCAAGTATGACGAATGTTTATAAACGCAAGTGAAATTCGTCGACGGAGGAATTTGTACGAGAACGATCGTAAAAGTAGCTCTATTTTATCTATTTTTCTTCTTTCTTTGAAATTTTAAAACATCTACGTAGCAATATTCTTTTTTCCTTTTTTTTTCTTTCAATTTTCTCTGTACGACTTTAGGCTACTCTCGTATCTATCAGAGAAGCGTAAGATGCTTTGGCTCGCGGTAAACGGTAAAAGTGAAATTACGCGACATTGCATAAAGAGAAGGAAAACTATTTTAAAGTTAAACACCGAGTCGAAAGGCTTTTGGCCTGCAGCCTCGCGCCGGTGACTCACTCTAGTAAATATAAGCATCGAATGTGAAATAAATCTAACAAAATCTAGCTTGAAACAAAATCGAAATTCTACACGTCGTTCTACGCGTATGAACTCGATCATTCCTATCTTTGCTCGTTTCTTTCGTCTATTTCTTTCTCTACGAGCAAGTATCGTCGTAGTTGTCGCAATTCCAAAATCTTAACGATCTCGAGGAGTTCATTTCTCCGTCGAAGGTGTACATTCGTGATATCGAAACATAAAGTGAGCTGTCGATGAAAATTATTACGCAAACTGTTAACGCGACGGTATTGTAAAAAATGTAGTAGGTGGCAAGCATGGAAATCGCGCGACTCGTTATGTAAAAGCCACGTTATATGGAACTAGGGTCCCGGGAAATTTGGCAGAGACGACGAGCCTGCCGGCCAAGATCGACGAACTTACTCGAACGTTGTAACGTAGAGCGGCTCTCGCGATGATGAAAACGAGTCGAAATGGTCTACTTCCACTTCAGAGGGAGAAAATCTGGATTCTACTTCGCCGGTGAGTTCATTGTCGTCGAGGATATGGGTCGCAGACGGAATGCGAGCCGAGACAGACGCTGGTGATTTCGCGTACAACGGCGAGTAGATGAGGGAAATGAACCGTGGGAGGCAAGATACTATCGTTTCATACCGAGACCAACCATTTTCATCGATTAACATTCCTTCTATGTGTTATTTCGTGGGATCAAAGTGGAACCGCGCAAAAGTCAATTGGGAATCTAACAAATAATCGAATATATCGTGAACCCTGTACTACTTGAGTTTCCTACAAGAAACAGAAAAAAAGAAAAGAAAGAAGAAAGAAAGAAATAGAGTAAAGGGTGTTTCCCGAGGGGCAGAGGAGAAAATGGCGATGTGGAAAGAAAAATTCTGGTCCTGCGGGGAATTTACAGTTTCCAGACGGTGGAAAGAGGGAAAAGACGGAGGGCGTATAAACACTTAGCATCGCGCGGAACGCCAATGAGCCGAACGGCCGAGAGAAGAAGGTGACTCGTTCCCTTTTACCCGCCCACCGTAGGTTCGTGCATGATGTACGATTTCCTGTCTTACGGGTCGTACAATAATAACGAAATGTCAGGAGTGTACGTACGATTTACTCCGCGTTACCATACAAAGCCACGACACTTTAAACAATGATCTATGAAAGCTACCCGCTCGTCCCTCTCCACCTCCTTCTCTCTCTTTCCTCTCGTCTAGAAGGGAAAAAGAATCTACGTATCCCATTGGCTACCTGTAGAGTCGCTGGGAAATTGTGAATGGCACGATGGAATCGGAAATTTATTTGGAATGCAGCAGACAACTATTCTATTCTTTCTCACTCACTCTCTCTCTTTCTTTCTCTACTTAAAAGCAACTTCAACGATTTTTCTTCTTTTTTTTTTTTTTTCTTCTTTTCCGATTAGATAGGAAGCTCCATCTCCGAGAGAGTTTCCAGATTACAAAGAGAACGAGAGGGGCAATTTATCAGAGAAACAAAGAGATTACGATTGTCTGGTTTTGACAGGAGAATCCTCGAAAGTCTACCTCTCTGAATACTTTATGCCGATTGCGTAATTAAAGGGTTTAAGCGATGGGTCGAAACATTGAGGAAAGCGAAACTCCTCGAGATGAACCACCTGTTAGTATCTCATAGTTTCCAACTTTTTCAACATCCACAAGTTGTACTAGACTCGTGGAATACCGGCGGGATGGCAGGTTTATGTAATAATTTAAGGAACACCTAACCAGTTTAAGGCCCAGATTAATCTTACATAAAGATTCCCACTTGTGTTGTATCAAAAGCTCCGTGTAGGGAGGAATAATTCCGTTGACGTGTATACGAAGGATGGTTTAGGCGTGGTTCTACGCTCTTCTAATCGTTTCTTCTCGGAGGGGGATCGTTCAGGCTTCTAATCTTTCTTTTCGTACGAATTCAGGCCAACGGCGTCGACCCTACCGTATACTCGAATCCACTGGGAATACATAAACTACGCTGGAACGTGTCACACAAAGTGACTACGAAAAATGTCACAAACGTAACCATTATTTCTTTCTTTATATTTCATTAGTATTGAGAAAATTTCAATAACGAGGAGGGGAAAGTTCTCCAATGTAATCAGAGAAGGTTCAGAGTTTAGTGAAAAATGTTTAAAAAATGAAGAAAGATCTAGGGAATTTATGGCGAATGTTTAAATTAAAAGGAGAAACGACGTCTGTGTAGAATTATTTTTTATCCACTCAACGTTGCCCACTATTTCTCGTATTGTTTTCTGATGGAGAGCTAGGCTTTTTACGCCACTGACGATCGAGCCTCTTTCATTAATCGTCACGGTCGGGATCCTTAATGACATTACGGCGCGTCGGAAGATCGAAGACCACGTTGCCTGACCTCTTTTCTCCTATCATTCGCATCGACCCCTAATGCGTGCACGCGTACTTCGCCCCGAAGCTGGACTGACCTATACGATCACTTATCAAAGAGAATCTACCATCTGGTCACCGCATACTCGATGTTCGATACTTATACTCTACTTTTAGAACGGTGAGTCTTTATTTAACCGTACATTTTCTCCACTCTCCGTCGTTCTATCAGCCTATCGTCTACATCAGATGAAAAATTCTATCGGGGAAATATTAGATCGTGATTATTCGCTACAGTAGACAGGCACAATTATCGATGAATGTGAAATTAGAACACGTATATTCGCACTTTGCAAACAATAGAGCGGTTAATAGTGTAATTAATCACCGACTTACGTTATCGTTACTTCTATCTACGTTCACCAATTGCTTCGGTACATGACAAAATAATAATCGGCGTAGTATCGATGAGTTTTATCGAGTGAAAAAGCTTCCTGATCGAACGATTAACTACAGGCTGGCAGACGGGCCAGCGACGTCTCCGATCCGACGGCAAGATCGCGGCCGATCTCTAACCTGCTTTCGTTCAACTGCACCGATAACGCGTCATTCTTTCACGATCACGTCCGTCGAATCAAAAGCAACCGCCACCAGCTGGGGATATCGTGGAAAGCGAAAGCATGTTGCGTTGACAAGCGAAGCGAAATAATCATGCGAGCAACCATTAACACGTTGCCAAGAGAACTAATTACTTCTGAGGGTGAAAGATGTCCAAGTATTCTTTGAAAGAACGTATTAGTTCTCAATAATTGACAACGTGTTGAAGTGTAAGAAAAATAAAAAATTATTCGTGCTTGGAATCTTCGTTGTTTCAAGTTGTTTGGCAATAACGTCCATCGCGTGCAAGTTCAAGAGGTGTCATCGTACACGTTTCGATACCTAACCCTGCCAGTTCCGGATAAGACAATTCAGATTGGATATCGTTTCGTCGTTTCGAGGAGTAGAAAAATCATCTCGGCTAGGTGTTCGAAAGAATCGAACAGTGTTCTAATACATCAGAGTCAAAGTTAATCGCGACATGATCTGCTCCGGGTCCGCGAATCGACGTTTCGCGGCCAAGCTTCGCTGACACCGGCGCGATATACCCGGAGGCCCCTGGGGGCTGCATTCGAGTGGTGACAAGAAACTTAATAGCCGGTCTTGAAATACAGGTTTCAACGTGCTGGTCGTAAAGATCGATTATCACCGAGTGTTTAGATCGGCGCCAATACCGGTAGCAGAGCCCGCGTTGCTGTGCACCCAGAGGAGAAAAAAATACTCTCGGTACGGGTGTATACATCCTCTCGCGTCATATAGTTCGCGTCATAAAGAAATTTTCTCTTTCTCTCGCCGAGGAACGATAAGCTAGGCCAGAATGGTATCGGCGACGGGAGACAGCGACGACAAATCACCTGGTACCAGGGCCTGGTATCGACGGACACCTCTTGGAACCGTCCACGCGTGCCAACCACGCGATATTCTTTCCTGATGAAAAGCTACGAAGAGACGGGGGAAATACGTCGCGTACAGTCGATGAGAGAAATAGTGGCGAGATCGTAAATCGATGCTTTCGATGGTGGCAGTGATCGATTCGATAACATCCACAGCGGTATGCAGGGTTTTTAAGTGTTTCATCTGGTAGATCGAGATCAAGTTAACCGATGAACAATACCGTTCCCTCTTATCCCGAGCAAAGTTTCAGATACAGGTACGGTTAAGTTGCTTCCAAGTGTAATAACAATTTCTTCGCTGTTATCGGAACTTGTATCACTACCATTCTCAACACCTAACATTTTCTACAAGTATTCACGCTGTTAATCTAGGGGTACTGCTACGCTTGCAATTGCCAATAGATTAAGATGTAATTCTGGCAATATAATTCTATTCGAAAAAGAGTTTACTTCTAGTATTTTTCTATTGAAATAGAAGAAACACGTTCACCGTGACACCTAAAGCAATTCTACGATCCCGCCATACTTTATCCAACGATCGTACGAACGTTAACGTTACCTGAGGGTGGTGGCGGCGGATGATGATGGTGGTGATGATGATGATGATATCCAAGTGCGGGTGGCGGTGGAGGATAAACCGCTCCCCAGATGCAAGACGCAGCCGCGGCTGCAGCCACCTGTTGCTGATGATGGTGATGCTGATGCTGTTGTTGGTGCTGTTGTTGCTGTTGTTGCTGCTGCTGTTGCTGCTGTTGCAGAAGCTGCTGCACCTGAGCGATGTCTACGAATTCCTGTAGCTCGCCGTCGGGCTCTGGGCCGGTTTCACGCAGCCTGCCCTCCGACGACGACGACGAAGGTACAACCGCGAACGGGTTCCCGGCGCCGGTGTTGTGCTGCAAGTGCTCGAAACCCGCGAGCGGATTCGCGGGCTCGTAATTGCTGCGCCCGGTCGTGTGTTCGCGGCGCATCGCCAGTGCCAGCATCTTTTCAACCTGTCGCGCCGCCGGCCCTCGTCGCGGTGCCAGTCGTCCACGTGCGTCTCACGTTCCTCCTGTCCTCTTCCTTCTCGTCCTCTACGAGGTGCTCGCGTACCGTCGTCGCCAACCACGACGACCAATTTTCCTTTATTCGCGTCAACGACGAGCACAACGACCACCACGACGAGCACGATAACAACGAACAGCCGGTCAGGCTATCGCACATGTCACGACGTCACCGAGACGCACGCGTCACCGTCGCTTCCTGCTGGTGATCGACGGACGTTTTAAACGGAGCAAGAAAATAGTAGGCGATAGAACGTCAAGAGAACAGGGAGCACTGTCGCGAATAAACGACACCCGCGGAAACGTGAGGCAGACTTGGAACGAGATGTTTACGAGGATTTTCACGGTTGAGAGTTTTCCAACGGGATCCTTTCGGATGAATCAAATTTCTTCCAGAAAAAGAAGAAGAAGAAGAAGAAGAAGAAGAAGAAGAAGAAGAAGAAGAAGAAGAAGAAGAAGAGAAGAACGACGTGGAAGAAATGTCTGTCCAAAAGTTATCCGAAAACGTGGTAGAACCTTCCCGTAGATCCTTGGACGAGATCCTCTTAGAAATCCAGCGAAAGTAAATCCTCGATGGTACAGTACACGTCGAAGAATCCTGAACGAGAGTGTTGAAAATCACGCGGTTTGAATGAAGTTTCGGTGGTAGTTCGCGCCGATAAACCGGCGTACCGGCGCGCGTGCAGTCCGGTATCGTATCACTGGAGGATCCTGCTCTTTCTCGCTCTGTTCGTCGTGCTGCTCCTCCTTCTCCTCTTCTTCCACGCAACGAGTCGATTCTCCCTTCCTCTCGAACAACCGACCAGCCGCTGGATACCCTCCTCTGCCTCTCTGTCGCACTCGAAGCGTTTTCCGCCTCGCGCGATATCTCCAATCGACGAGCTTCCCCTGAGATGGTACTTCTCCTTTTCCCCTGTTGCTCTAACAGTCCTGAGGCGATCCCTCGATGTAAAATGGTCTCGAAACGAATTCACCGAGGATACTGGAGCCGCGAGACAGCCAAAGGGGTTCGCGATGGTCCGCGGTAGACTAATAAAGAGCGGCTCGCGCGGGAAGTGGTCGGTCGCCTCGAGAGAGCGCTCGCGCGCGCGGAGAGAGCGCGCGAGGAGGCTGCTGCCGCGGCTGCTGGTGCTCCTGGTGGTGTTGCTGCGGGTGGCGGTGACGGTGGCGGTGGCGGTGACGGCGGCGGCGATCCTCGCGACCGGCGAGACGAGATTCGCTGGCGTCACGTGTCGTCGACATCACCCCGTGCATACTCCCGATACTGTTCACACTGCTCACCTATACGCCAGTCTCCCCTCTCCTACTCGCTACACTCCTCGAGACGCCCTAAGATGTTCCTCCTCGCCACCGCACACCTCTCCTCTCCTCTCATCTCTCTTCTCCTCTCCTCTCCGCTCTACTCCTCACCTCTCTAAGAGACTAGCGTTTCTTTCCTCTCTTTCACACAGTCTCGACGCACACACTCTCCGTCTCCTCCTATCCTTAAGAATCATCCGTCTCTCCCGCGTGTCTCTCCGCGATTTCCATTCATTCCTTTCCCCCGCCCTTACTCCCGCCCCTCTTTGCTGCGACAGCACGCCGTTCGCGCGCTCGATCTCTCTTCTTCGCGACCATTCTTCTCCTCTGTACTCGTCTTCTCGCGTGCTTCGCTCTTCTCTCTTCGATTTACGTTTAGTTTATAGTTGTTTCTTCGTTCCACTTGCTCCTCTTGCTCCTCTTCTGCGATCATTCCCTTCCTCGACGCGCGCGCTACGATACCTATCCTCTTCTATACACTCTACTCTTCCCTGTTGCTCGTACACGCGCGAGGAGGCCTGAACACCAACGCGTTGATCGTCGGTAACACTGCCAACGTTCGCCGGGTGACGTCACCGGCGTGGGCGCACCCCCACGCCTGAGAGAGCGCGTCTCTTCTCTTGCGTTCTTTCTTCTCTTCTTTCTTCCTCCTCCACCTCCACCACCTCCTCCTCCTCCTCCTTCTTCTTCGCCTTCTTTACCTCCTACCTCCCTCTCTGTCCCTACCTCCTCCACTCACAGCGCTGACTTCTTCGTCTTCTTCTCTTTTCGCGTTTCTCGCCGACTTCACGCTCGTCCCGGTAACTCTGCTTCGAGACTTATCTGCTCCTTTCTCCTCTCTGCTAGCTAGCCTGGACGATACCGTGTACCGGAGAGGGTATGTATCCGATCGTTTGCTCGTTCGATGGACGTCGTTGGATTTCGACAGCCGGAAGTCCGGGAAATTTTCATCCGGAGTGGCGCGCCTCGCGACCTTGGAATTGGAGCGCCCAGGGAGAACAGGCTTGGCCGAGAACCGCGGAAGGTTGAGGTCGATACTCTCCTGGGTTGGATGACTTTTACCGTAAACACGCTGCCCCCGCTTCGTTCCTTAGGACGCTCGATTCTTCTCCTCTTATGAATTGCTGGAAAAAGGGGTCCTTTGTCCATCCTTCTCTTAGCCTCGTTTTCCCTCTTCGAGTCGTCCATTACCGAGAGAACTTTACACGTACAATTCCGCTATAGCATGTTTAATAGAATGATCCTTGAAAAGTTGACGAATCGTTGTCCATCTGCGAAAGATGACGTCCTCGTGGATACTCGTGGCTCATCCAAACATGGCTGACAAGCCAGTCAAAGTGTTAAACACTCTAATTTCCTGAGCAATAACTTCATCGTGCAATATTCTTGCATGTAATATTGTTCTGACTGTAAAATCTCTAGTCATCGTGTGCGGTAGAGTAGTCACAGTCTAGCCTTGTACCGTCGTTCTCTTCTTTATCAGACCTACCAGTTTTTTTAAGATTTCCCACGTATTACATGGGAATTCGATAAATTTACCTATAGAGATCCAGCTAAAATTGAATTCTCCAGTTTCGTGTATACGTCGTATCTCAATTTCTATGACGTGTATCCTATATACGTCATAGTATCGAACCCCCGTTAAGGGACACAAGTGCCTCTTCGCCATGAATGGTCCTCCCCACCATCTGCCCCCACCCCCCCCCCCCTTTGCTCCCATTGAATAATACTGTCACGATTTTGGCACGAGCCAGGCCACGTTACGCCCTATAAGTATGATACTTACGCGCAGGGATAAATATCCGCTTCCCGGGCACGTAATATTAGGGGCACAAGTGGTTCGTTAAGTGCAGGTTTCGACGCGTGCCAGGAGCACGTCACGCGTATTACAGTCTGAAAGGGCAGCGCGATAGCCTGAGCAGAAGGTGGAGGAAGAGGAGGAGAAAGAGGTGGAGAAACCGCAAAAAGCGATGCTCGCGCGGAAAATGACACACTCGGAAGCTGGAAGCGCGTTTTTGCGCTGGACGTTAATAGAGCACTCGAGAAACGATCGACGAGTCTTTCTCTCTCGGCCGTGGCCAGTTACCGTCGTGAGTAACTGGATTATTACGAGGAGAATCGCGCGAAGAATCAACCGAACGTTTAACGCTGACCAAAACGTAAAACTCATCCGATCTAAATTAAGATTAGACACGACGAAAGTGTCCATAAAAAGTGGATCCTATTCTTTAATTGATCCTATTAAATCCGTAAGGTGGAATTGCAACCGGTAAAAGTTACGGGGCTGAGTTTACGAGGCAGAAGTAGCTGCAACTGTAAAAGCTAACGACGTTCCTTCGCGTTAACGTATGGAACAACGTTCGATACGTTTCGATCTTAATCTCTCTCTCTCTCTCTCTCTCTCTCTCTCCTCTCCCTTTCTCTATTTTATTCTCTTTCTGGTCGCCGCGCCGCGACAATTTTGTCATTACGCGTAGCAGAATTACATGCGATGCGGCAAAGATAAGAGCTGACCAGAAGATGTCCTCCAGCGAGCATAGAAGTATCGAAACAGGTCAGTCCAGTTTTTGCAATTACGTCAAAACGACTATTCCAACGTGTATACCCTCTAGCTAAAAAGGGTTGCAACTTCCCTTCGGTACCTATTCTTAAACAACGAGAGAGGACGGTGAGCGTCGGTTCGTGTGAATATACGCTCGCGCCACCGCGCGCGGCTAGCCGCTCTCGTTCGCCGCATGACCGAATAAAGATACGAGGTCGCGAGTGACCGTGACTGAACGCGAGAAAGACTGTTCGGAGAGAAAGAGTTCGAACGATATTCGTACCGTATGTATGTACATACGGTGAACGTCGTGAAAACCAGCTAGAACTCTCTTCGATACGCGTGTGCACAGACCACTTGGAAGGGAGAGACGCTGTCTCACCTGATCGACCGTTTAAAGAATCATAAATTTAACGATAATGATTTCCACGAGTGGCGAGCAACACGAGATACCTGACACTATAATTTCTCGGTCTTCGATTACTCGAAGAGAACCTTTCCCTCCTCGTTCACTCTCAGCCAAGTTGTTCTCCATTAACCGGTGTACCCTCGGGCGTTCGTACAATTTTCAAAGGGAACAAAAGACTCACGGCGTTATTCGGCCCCTCTGGATGAGGTATCGTAGCAACGTACACCATTGGGAACAATAGACACATTGCCGGTACGATACTAAAGACCATTGACGACACGAATCATCAACGAACAACAACGAACAACTTGTACGTAGCTAAAGAGACAGAGAGATAAAAGAGTGGAGGATTGAACGTAAACGGTGTGAAGAAAAAAAAAAAAGAAAGAGGAAGAAGAAAAAGATTCGATATTCAGGTCCCGTTTTTACTCGCGATCGCTCGACCGTGCTCTAATCGTTCTCCTTAAATCGCCAGGGGGAGATCAAGCCGGGTGTAGAGAGTGAACGAAGAGGACGATGACGGCGATGGTGGCGGCGACGATAACCCGTGGTGGTGGCCAAGGCACAGGCACACGCCATATCTGGCGAGACTATCCTACGTGGGCACGATCCTCGAGCCATGGCTCGCCTCTCTCCCTCCTCCTAACCGAGCAAACACACCTTTTTAGCGGCATTACATTAATATCGTAATGGCACGGGGATCAAGCGAGCAAGTCCGCCTCGCCGAAGGCGCGCGCGCTTCATCGTCTGGACAACAGACGGAGAGAAAGAGAGGTTACTCTTCTTCCTCTTCTTCAAACGCCGTCGACGACGAGCCTCCCTGCGGATACGCTAACTGTCTCGCGTCCGAGTGGATCATTTGTCTTCCTCAGGGAAGAACAACTGCGCATATCGCGGACTCCAGGGATTCTCCGTCGGCCGGCACGAGCCATCAGAGATGATGCTGGGACTGTGTCTCTTTCTCTCTTTGTCCGTATACGAGTCTTGAGATTTACAGTTGCCTTTTGGGGATTAGAATTGTCTGAACGTTTTTTTTTTTATCCTCCTTGTTCTTGGTGTACCACCGAATGTGCTAATCGGATTCAGTTGTTACACGATATAACGAGATTCATATTTTGTACCATTTGTATCTTGAAATTTCGTACGGATTAGCAGAGGATATTTTCCCTGGAGTGTACGATTGAACAATTGAGAAACGAGAGATTCCGCGTTTGAACTTGGGGAAATTGATTTGGGAAGAAAAGTAAAAGAGTATCGGTGTACAGAATGGATATCCAGATGCACCTCTCGGTCAAGACGTCCCTGACGAGAGTATATCCGCTCTCTTGGAGAGACATAATTCGAAATTGTCGGTTGGGTCAAAGGGCAGGGCCCGGCTACTTGAGCGAGTTGACTCTGCCGGTCTCGGGGGTCACGTGCCACGGCTTCTTTACTTCTTCTGACGTTACCTCTCCTCGCGTCCTCTTCCTTCAGGCTTCCACCTCCCCTCTCGAACCTCCTGGGGCCTGGTAGTGGTCGGTTGCCTCGTTATCGACCCCTTCCTCTCGTCGTTATCACCGTCATTAGAAATCTCTTCATCGAGTGGTGAACCACGTGAACAGGTATCTGTATCCTCGATCTTCTTGTTCCTTTCCCGCGACATTCGAACCATCGACGTCCGGTTTTCGATTTCCTCTGACGATCTTATCGACGAACATCTTCCCCGGTCGAAATGAAGCGACCCCGAACTATCGTCCGCGCTATCTCGAATGATTTCATGTACAAAGAAAGGACAGCGGGATTTAGGCTAGGGGGATGGAAATAAAAGAAACGAAATACGAAGTGGAATGTAATGGAGGGAAAAGAAAGAAACAGGACAAGGCAAAGAGAGCGGAGGCAAAGCGGTCCTGTAGTGTGGCGCGCGGCGAAGTGACCTCATCGGATGTGGCTCTGATTCGCTCAATTCGTCCACGACGTTCCAGAGAGCTCGTGCGCGCATCAACGCGCCAAGACATGGACGTGTCGCGCGGAAAAGGAGCCTCTGCGCGCGATTGCTATCGTCTTTGCCTCATTATTCCATTATGATGGCGTGTGGCGTGTGCCGTACCCCATTCGCCCTGATTGCCAGCGCCTCTTCCCCTCCTCTCTACTCTTCTGCACGCTTCGAACCAAGTCTCTCCTCCTTCGCCTCTCTTCTTTCCCTCGATTGTATTCACTCCTCTCTTTCTCCTTTCCTTCGGACACATCACTCTCTCTCTCTCTCTCTCTCTCTATCTCGGTGTCTGTTCCTCTTCGTTACAAGCTCGAACGTCTTCGTTCGTCCCTCGATCCGAGTTCGAGCACGCGTACACACATCTTCGTGACGATGATGTGCGTGATATTACGCCGCCTGGCGAACGTGAATCTCCGAAGAGGAAAGAGAAAGACATGGTTCGGATGGAGGAGGAGGAGGAGGAAGAGGAGGAGGAAGGTTCTCTGCTATGGTGGAAAAGAGAGAAAAGTAAGGTGAAAAGGGGCGGTGGCGGGGGCGGTGGCAGGGGGAAACGGAGTCGTCGAGGCGAGAGGGGACCAAGGTGGATGGACGACGGGACAAGGTAGGGCAGAGACTCTCAAACGGTTCGGAACAGGTTCCAGGACCGTTGCTTACCTCGCCCCGTCCGACGGTGGGTGGAGAACGAGTTACAGTACGCGCGCCGGCCACGGAAGACACCTGGTTTTCGGTTAAGCGCGACTCTACAGCGCGGCAACGTCGGACAGAGAGAAGGGAGAGAGGAGGCTGTGTGGTTACCTACACCACGCTACACGCTTCAACCGAGACTTTTGAATATGGGCCGTGGCTTCGAGGAGAGATCCTAACGCTTGTGTCTCTAAGACTTTCGTTTCTCTTTTTGCTCGTCGTTTAACCCTTTCTACACCCTGTGCAAGCTTATACTCTTAATTCTATAGATATTTGTCCTGCCAAAGCTTTCAAAAATCACTACTTAAATTGCTATTAATCCCTCTGTTATTTTATTACTAGTAGTAAATTTCATATACCGGTGTAACGCGATAAGTGGTAGGAAAGTTTCGTATACCGCGAACTGTTACATTTCATTTATCCAGCTGTACGCGTTAAAAAATTTCCCAAGTTCGTATAAAACGCCATTCTTAGCCAAACGGCTAAACATTCCAGTGAAACGTTCAAAGAGGTATGTACTTAACACGGATAATCCAGATATCGCACTCTTCGCGAGTAGGATGAAATGAAGCGAAACGCATATTACATCAGGAGTGCTGGTTAGTTAATGCTCAATTACGTCTTGAAATATGCGACTCGAATACGCTCGTTCACCAGATCCGACGGATCGATCCCCCTCTGAGTTGCTATTCAACAGGATCAACATTCTTTTCTCGAATATCGTCGATGCCACGTAATCGTTCGTCGAACACCGTGGATAAAGAGGTCCCCATGGTTGAAAAAACCCCGTACAACGTCGATCGTGTACTTCCGTGGATAGAAATCATCGGCGAACGGATGATTCGCTGATCCCACGATGCCCGATTGCTCGCGCAGAACAATGGCTCCGGATAATGCGGAATAGAGTACCCTACGCGCACCGATAGCCGATTGTAATAACGTTATGCGTTCCGGGTTTACACCTAAAAATCTTCCCCCCCCCCCCCCCTCCCTCTTATTTCTCTACTCTTTAACCTTATACTAACGCAAAATGCACGATAAATCTTCGACTCGGCATCGTTAAGCTTTCGTGAAGAAAAAACAAAAAAAGAAAGAAAGAAAAATTCACGCGCTGCTTGGTATATCTGGCGAAATCTCACCTTTTGTTCCTCCTATCTCAACTTCGATCTCGCGAATGCGTAGAAATCATAAAATGACACCTTAAACGACCACGGTCTGTCTTTCGACGCGGTTTTCAACCTAACGCAATCACTTGGCGATCATTAATGGGCGAGCGTGTCGCACACGCTGTCGATCTATTATTTCGTTCCTGTCCACTTTAGCCCCGCGTAATGACCGGATGTATCGCAACGAATAATAATTAATGAGAAAACTGACCGCCGCCAGTGAGACGAATCGCGCACGTGGGGGTATAATTCTCAGCCCTGGCGTGCAATGACAATGAGGGTAACCGGTGTTTTACCAGCAGCTTGCTATTCTTCGATTATCCGATACCACCTACGGTGTATCGTGGGGTTTACGCAAATTTTCTTCTCGCTGATACGCTGTGAATGTAATTCGTAGAAACAAAAGAAGTTTAGTCGTGGGGCTACTTTCCCCGGAAACGTGGGGGAACGCTTCGATGGTGTCAATAGGAACAGGCTACTGTTTAACCCTTTGACTGCCACGCCGAAATCACATGTTTCACTCAGGACGCCACAGGAGTATTTTTATTATTCAAAGCATATAATGGCTTTTAAATATTTTATTGATGTTCTAATAAAAATTTGTAATTGTTCAATGGGGCACTTTTTATTTCAAAGTATCTTCTATTTAGCGGTTATATTCAAAATACACTAACTGTCAATTTTCATTCAATTTTTACAATTGCAAAAGTTCAAGCGCTCCGGTCACCAATGACCACCGTGGCGTCACAGGAGAAACATATGGCCGGTCATATATGACCAACGTGGCAGTCAAAGTGTTAAACAGTAAAATAGTTACCAAGCCATTTTTCTTTCTATCGATAATTACTCAATCGAACAGAAACGTATTAAACCCTTTATAAAGCTACGTTTCACGCTACACGACGATACGATGTTACAAAAGAAATTGTTTTAATAACGTTATATAACATTCGTCGGTCTCTTTTTTCTAACCAATTGATAACTTTGATATATAAAATGTTATCGTTTATAGTATGGACACAGCTTAATTCTACTTTCGTTTAAGAAAATTTACTTTTTGTAAAGAAACTGGCTGGTAATAATGCTACAGTGCAACGATGTAATGGAATAAACAATTAAAACGAAACTCGTAAATTATAGTTGCGGAGGGTTAAACAAAAGGATGTAACTCTATCGCGTTAACTTGTTAACTGAATTCACCTCTCGAATGGAAAATGAATCTCTCCAGTTTACAATGAACAATGAGAAATGATTATTACCACTTAGTTCCTAACCAACGACTGACCTATCGATAAATAAACTATTCTGTTCCCAATAATATAATCATTTTTCGTGTCTTTTCTCTCACACAGATAAATACAGCTCGGCGAATAGAGAAAAACGTTGATCGAACTTTATCTCTTTGCGTATTTTGTCGAAGAATGAGAAAAGAAAAAAGAAAGAAAGAAAAGTTCTTTAAGAATGGCCAATTTTCGCCACGAGTTTACAGAGCTGTCCTCTTAATTGGCGCTGAAAGTTATGTGTAACACGTAGCCCATCCTCGCCGCGTTCCCCTCGCCGTCGCGACGAAGAACAGCTAATGGCGCACGCGGCGAATCGATTCGCCGCGGCTGGATCGATTTAGCGTGCGTGCATGCAGGTAGATCTCCGAAGATTAGACGAGATTAGAAACTGGGAGTGTCGAACGGTAGTGGCGTGGACGAGGCGACGTTTACGACGAGACCGTTTCGAAATCACTTCGAATTCATTTCTATCCGGCGGCGCCGTGCGGCTCGAAATCCTGTCCCATCGTCCGGATTCCGCACGCCAGCCGCGCGCGCTCCTATACTCTTTCATACTTGACATTTACACAGGCTACGTGTACCGAGAAAATTGTCTGCGAGAAACTCGAGGAAAGTTTCCTTCCTGGATTCTGATCGTTCCTCGAGTATCAAATTTTATTTCATTTCTTTTCTTTTTTCCTTCACTCGTGTGAATGGTATTTTCGAAACGCAGCGGGGAATTGGTTAACAGAGAGTAAATCCTTAGACGGTAGTGAATTGTAACAGAACCACAGGTTTATAATAACGTTGGCCGTTCGGTAACTACGGATTTTCCTTTCAGCGCTGTTTTTACGTATACGCTTTCGTAACCGTGAATATTTATAACCTGACGTTCAGCGTCGTTTAATCGTTTCCTGATAAATAAACTGAAACGTTACGCGGTCGGTTAACGCACCAGTTAAGAGACTATGTTGATAATTTACTGCATCGTGCCGCCAACTAACGATCGACCGCCTCTAATTACGCATCGCTAACCTATATTAATTCAAGATCTTGCAAAAATTCATCACACGTACACGGTGTCTACGTGGTCGACAATGTCACTCGTGCAGATTGCTCTCAATTGTTAGCCCGTGTCTCAATTGTTGCATTTACATTTTGCACAATACTCGGAATGATGCGCCTTCTATGCCAGACTTTCTTTTCGTTAAATCACGCCGAAACACCGGATATATTTATTTTAAAAGACGAATGCAGCAGATCCTCTACGAGATTAGAATTATACTCATTCTTGAATCTCTGTAAATCGAAATACAAACTTCCTATATCTGGAATTATTGTTTTCTCGCGTTTACAATAGCCTAGATACAACGCAAACTGTTATTTACTTTTTATTTCAAATTTATCTTTTTTTTTTTTTCTATGTTTATACGTGTAATAAATATGTGCACAATTGACTGTTGGAAGTTGAATTTGTCTTTGCTGGAATATCTATAAATCGTGAAACCTAATTCACGTATAAAGCGTCTGTAAGTTGAATTTTCGTTCGTTACCCCTCGTTAACCTCTCTTACTCGGAAACTTCGATAAGTCGGAACCTCTGTAACTCGAAAATTTCAACTGTTCCCTTGAGATTCGAGTTACCAAGGTTCTGATGTATCTTACTTTAAGACGTAGCAAACACACGAAGGATCTTAATTGAAACATTTCCTTTATTTTACGCGTTTAATCACTCTGACCTCTTTCCTATATTTACGATAGTTCCTCGATGGTTGAGAACTTTCCAAACTGGCATTTTCTCGATCTACAGATACGAATCCATCAAAAACGAATTCAGGATATCTGAACGCCTTCTCAAGAAGCCGGGTTATTCCACGAAAATGAAAACATCACGCGTGTCCAATTTGTCGAGGCGATCGAACGATACTTCGTGCACGTTACGCAGTGCGTAAACGCGGTAATTAGGCTGTTCTCAAGCCGGGCTCGGCTGTAAACGGCATAGGCAATTTATCCGCGTACCTTTCTCCTTGTTCTCCCGACGGTAGGCATCCGAGTACCTACGCTATCTCGATTCCTACGCTATTAGTTTCTACACGCTCGACGGAGCTACTTTATAACCTGGATTGCGCTGGACAATCGCCTCGGTTCAGACTGACTTTTTCCGCTGACAAATTGGGAAGCGTATTCTTTAATGTCTTCACCTTCCTAAAGTTACATATTCACGGGTATGGAAAAACGATAGGAAATTCGTACGAAAATATATGAAAAATGGAAAATCTTAAAGTAAAAGGTTAGATTTAGTTCTCTTTTTTCTCCCATTTTGTGTTTGTTTTTTTTTTAAACAGAATTATAGTTTGTATGGTTGTTATGAAAGTACAGGTGAACTTATGTAAGAACACCTAATCTCCAAATATTTTCATCTCTCTCGAAGTTAGTTGCATAGAATTGCAAACGTGTCGTGAAATCACTCGTGTAACCTCAACTTCGGATTCGTCGCGATACGAAGACGAAGTACTTACGATATTACGTGGTAATGATCCGTGATTAGTTTGAAATGTCATAACGTTAGATGATTTGCAAGTTGTGCCGTAGAGCATCGCTTACCGCGCGTCGCGAGGGGAAGATGAACGTGAGTTGCCACAAATGACTGAATCCGCTCCTGCGGCCGATGATATCATTCGAGTGTCGAAACGACACGAGGACTCTCGTGTTACGTGCCAAAGATTACTTACAAAGTGTTCCTACAGGTTTCTATTCATCTAAACATCGACGATCGTTCTGTTCGATTTATCGAAACCGTTCGACATCGACAACCTCGAACTTTGTTCCAATTTTAGAAAGAACAACAATTACACCGGAACATTTACTCACAAACGCGAAAAGTTGCGCAGAATAATCCCTCTGAGAATTATCCTCAATCAGATTATTTCGCGAGAATTCGAATCGACGTTTCAAATTGACGCAAAAGTGAAAACAGAGGATATAATGGCGGGAAAGTTTCCCGCGCAATGTCAGCGATTAATCGAAAGCATAGACGGTGAATCGAGAGGCAAGTTGAGAACCATCGTGAACGTGGCGAGGCACGCGACAAGGCAGAGCGCGTGTCCCACGCGCGCTCGCTTCGAGGAGCTCTCCTCAAATCAAATCACGTAACTCGCCACGATGTATATCTCTCCTCTCTCGCGGTGAAATCGTCGAATCGTTGAATCACGGAGCGGGAACGGAGGACGGTGTCTCGTGTCGAGTGCGATTGGCGAGTCGCAAAAATCCGCCATTAAAATCCGCGAGCGACGAGCTCCTCCCATCGAGGAGCACTCGACGACGAGGCTGTTTCGAGAGATCGCTGAGATCTTCGACCGATCGGCTCGCGTGGGCGCCACGTTTTTTCCCCCCTCGATCTCGCGCCATCGATTTTTCCTCGATCATTCACGAATCACCCCGCGAGATTCATCCGTTGATCGCTGCTTCGATCGGTCAATTTCAATGTGAGTCATTCGGTATGCACGCGTTGCTTCGTTAAAATCCTATAATAGTTATAGAAATTGGCACTTGGCGTGAGCCTCTCGCGTTGAGTAACCTCCGAGTAGAGTTAACAACCGTGAAATTAACTTTTAAACATAACTCTCCTATATCGCGAACTTTCATTTTCAAATAATTTACGTCAGATCACGCCGTTATTACGAATTTATCAAAAATGGTTAGATTTCTCTTGAATACAAAATGCTTCAAACATTTCCGAATGAAAAGTGACTTTGATTTTACATCAGATCTCTGTTATCGGTACGAATTTTACGTGTATTTCTCTTCGATACGTTTCAAATTTGTACAAAAACGAAAAGAGCATCGAGTGAAACTTTGAAGTTAAAATAATTCACATTACGCGTCACTTTTATCATTCCTAATTATCCTCATTTTCGAACATTTTTCCGAAATTTGTATGAAAATCACTTACGAATAAAGAGTTAAACAAATCACCTCTCTCGATACAGTACCACGAGGGTTTGTACAAGAGTTTTACCTTGTACACGTAAGTACGTAATGCTCATTGTAATATAGACAAGCCTAATTGCGAGCCGGCCAATCGTTGCCCCTAATTTCCGGCTATCGGGAGATCAATTCATCGTCGGGGCGCCTCGTGACCGAGGCTGAAGCTGGCGCCTCTACTCAGGAGGAACAGAAAGAGAGAAAGAGAGAAAGAGAGAGAGAAAGAACGAAAGAAAGAGGGAGAGAAAGAGGTGGAGAGGAGGGGAACCTTAATTCGCCGTACATTTCCCCTTATTTGGGCTTCCGTGCTCGATCCGTGGTCGGGAGGGAGACCGGTGACTTGGGAGGGACCGAGAGGGTCGGGCCTACGAGTTATACCGCGGGACGCTTGCTGAGTGACGAATGTGTATACCCGTCTTATTCACCTCCTACCGTATTCGGCGACAGGCTTGCAGATCGTTCAGGATTAAGCCTGTAATTCTAATCGCCCCGCTGTTCGTTTTGGCGAGGCATCCTCTCTCCATGGGAACCGTCTGTTTTCTCAATTACATCCGCTGCACCGCCGCTCTTCCTCTCTATCTTCTTCGGTCAACTTTATAGCTCTGTAATTCTACACGCTGGCAAATTAATACGGATCGATTAATCACTATCAACAATGTGATTTCAGTTCCTTGTAAGTCTACCGTTCTTCTCCTCTCGTCTCATTTCGGCCTAATCTTTACGACATTCCACGTTAGATCATCCTTTCAATCTCTTTTATCAATTATTCAGCCCGCTCTGTGTCTCTCTCTCTCTCTCTATGTACAGAAGTCGAGCAGCGTGAATTTCCTGATGCGCTCGTCGCTGTGTCACGTGACATCGCGTTTTATTACAAGGTATTTCCCATCGCACGAATTCCACGCCGTTGTGCCAACTTTACCCTTTCTGTCCGGCATGTCTGATCGGTCTAGACGATCGATTTTATAAATCGTTCGGTTGATACAGCATTGCAGAAAGCGAGAGAGGAGAAGAGGGTGAGAAAAAAGTGTTGCGATAAAAGCACGGTAGAGGCTTGTCCAGCTAATGATCACCATATGCGAGCTTTCAAATGTCGTTCATACGGAGCAACGCGCGGCAAAGCCCAGCTCGAATAATAACTCGATCTAACGCGAATGTTACTCCCCTATTATGTTTTATGTAGATCCGTGGCAAGGAACAGAAAAGTACCGGTTAACAGTGCACCGTGCGACCTTAGAAAGGCGATCGTTTATTGTTCGGCCGCACGTGCGCAACGTGGCCAGCAAACGTTTACACACCACTGTCTACCTCGCTAACCAATGAACGCGACATTCTGAGCTGTTTCGCGATTGACAACAAAGCGGTGCAACATTCTCGCGTTAAGATTGATTTGTGAGCGCCGCGGGACCGGGATCCTATTCACGTATCAAGCATATTGTGACGGATATCGCCTGGAGAAAATTGCTCAATTCAGAGCGGCGCGCTACCACCGATGTTCCTCGATGCTCGCTACACACGTTGGATAGTGTGCAGTGATGTAGCTACCGTGTGGAACGCCCAGACGCGTGCCTCTTTTGAAACCCTTTCATTTCCCCTACTTTTTCTCGGAGAAAAAAAAAATATTAACTCGTACAATTAACCCTTTAAACGCTGTGAAAACGTTCTAGGTGAACGGAATACTTTGTAGAATATGTAATCAAGTACCGTTTTAATTTCTTTTTCCTCAATATATATTATTCACTTGAGAAAACGATTGTCTCGAAAAAGCTGCAACTTAGAAGTAAATTGTAACGAATTCATGTTCATTCGAATTTGAGAAACGCGTGTGTAAACAAAAGATGAGATACTTAACTAAAATAAAACTTATCCAGCACGTTGCTACGTTACCTATTCTCACGATTGCCAATCAAAGTTAGGAGACGTATAGTTAGATTAATTACAAGCATATACGGTACATATTATTGCACGAGGTGTCGTAAAAATGCAGTGGGATATCCCCATGTCCCAACAGGGTGAGAAATAGTGAAATTGTAAAGACGGTCCTGGATGCATTTGCTTCAATTGGTACGTCTGGTTTAACGCTTTAATTCGCGACCTTGCTACATCGTTTCCATCGACTATACCAGAAGTGTCTACGAATTGTTTCGCCAGATAGAGATCACATTCTTCGGAGACTTCTATAGAAATTCTTCGTGTAACTTTCGAAATGTAAAACAGAACGATACGAATCGCGAGAACGAAAAGAATTGTCCGATAAGTTCGAAAGTAACAGTATGCTCGAGCGTACGTTTCTGAATGGTATTTCGAGAGAAGTAATCAACCGGTGGAGGTGACAAATTCCATGGTCAATCGTACATACGGCGAATCAACGTTTTAATTCACTGGCTGTTCATTGAGGCGCTTCAACCACGTTGACCGACCGCAGTGGAATCCAACTGAACCACCTCTTGCGGGATACCGCCACGAGTTAATGTAGTGCGTATTACACCATTACATGTTCCGTTTAATCATGGCCCGTTAATGGTCCTCGGGTTTCCTTTATCGGCGACGTCGTCGTCCCCCGGTCTGGAATAGCAAGTGCAAACTTGTTAATTTTTTGCCAGAGTTCGTTTTCCTACCAGTTCATCTCATTTTCTATGCATTCTGCTCCTCTATATTTCATGCAGCTTTAGAAAATCACATTTGTCCAGCTAACGTTACGTTAACCCCAATTAACACTTAGCCAACCACGTATTTTTCACAAACGACGCGAAGTAGTAATCTTTTTCAATTGAAATACTCAAAGAATTCTTCTATGTTTCCGGTGACGGATATTTTCTTCCGCCACCCGTTAAAATCTCGTACAAGTTTCTATTTTTTTTTTTCAAATCATTCATGTAGCGACTTCTTTAAAAAACGGAGAGAGATATTCAATCGGTTATTTGAAAACGGGGAGATCTCCCTATATGGTTGGTAATGTGTTAAGATTCCACTTGTTGATTATTCAGAATAAACTTCGTATTATTTGTAAGTAGAAAAAAACAAAGACTATGACGTTCGAACGATCATCGACAACGGGGTGGTATTAAATGAATTCTTAAACTAAAATCCAGGCATCTGGGTTATTATCAAAGTCATGGCGCTCTGGTTTCCGATGGACGCGCACGATAAACTACTTAATTGGTATCTCTGATCATGGCGACCTTGCGGTATGATAATTGAACTCCCGTAAGTGTCTTCTGAGAACGTGAAACGTTCCACTTATTTCACGCCGCTTTAATTAATATCCCACATGGTGGTCTTTGAAAAAAAAAAGAAAGAAAAAAAGAAAACAGAAAAAACTGCCTAACGATCATACCAGAGATTCCTTTTCGAAGAACATCGAACCTTTGCTAAGACATAATTCTAAAGGGTTACCGGATAGACTGCGAGGATCCCTTAAATTTTCCATAAATCCTGAAAATAGTGAGAAATAGTAGGTTCAGAAAGAGGCAAGCACTTCATAACTCTATTCGAAAGGGTTTCTCCCTGAAGAAACAACCTGCTAGACAATCCTCCGACAATAAGTTTACCAAGGTGTCTGTAAATCAGGTTGAACGTTCAGGGTGGCCGTACCAAAAATCGAGCCTACCTAATTTTCCGGCAAGGGAATCACATGGGCGCGTGTGTATTGGTATAAGCAACAGACAGAAACGAGGTGTATCCGGCTCGATAAAAAGCCGAGTGAACGTTCCCTCGTGCCCTAATACGATTTCGTTCTGGCCATTATATCCTCCTCCACCTCGACCCTCCGCGTCCCTCACGGTTCCTTATCGCGTTCGACAAGCTCTCTTTTTTTCGGAGACAAGACGGGACAACGCAACGGGGCAATTGGCTCTCGTTCCCCGTCGTCGACGTTCCCCATCGTCGTCGTACCGATCGAAATCGTAATCCTCCTCGAGTTTCGAGCATATACGGGAAAGCGATCTCGCGAGAGGGAGACGATCGACCGCGTGATTTACGTTCCGGATCTTGTTTCACGAAAGTGCGCTTCCACGAGGTGATCGTGTGGGAAAGTGAAGATGTATATATACGTTTTTCTTTCTCTCGACGACGGTTGCCATTTTTAATCGGGACACGGATTTGCGAAAGATTCATATCTGTCTCAAGCTGTGATGTAGTTTATTGCAAAAATTCCACTTGATTTCTTTGAATAATAAAAAATTCCTAATTTTCTTCAGCTATCTGTGTGTCAGATATCGTTTTAACTTCGAAACTTTATACCTAACCACCTAGTAACCCCGAAAATTGTCTTTCTTGCACAATTCCGCATGTACGCTTCGTATACTTCCACTATCCCAAAAATAAGATCTCCGAATCTTCGCGAAAGAAGCATCTCTAAAGGGAAAACAGTTTTAGAAACTGTAGACGTACGTGTATTCGAACTTGCAAGATTTCGTGTACAAGCTTTAGTAAAATTATTGTTACTTAAAGCAGTAAACATCGGAATCTAACATGTAGGTCTTTAAATAAATGAATTTTAAGAGGACCATTCCACCCGAAACCAGTTTCATTAGTATCAATTGACCATAGCAGATAGGACGCGCGTGAATCCCCAGTCAGATGAATGACTGTACAACTATGTCCTTACAAACAAGAAGCCCTTTTTCCTCTGTATGCCGCTCTTAAAACGTACATCCTCGACGAGCCACGCACAGTCGTAACAGCGTGCCTCCTCCCCGTGTCTTGTCACCGATACGTCAACGGCGAGCAGGCTTGCGCCACGCGTAATACATCATTCTGGAAAAAGTAAAATCCGACGGGGCCTTACGGCTCTCTACTATACCCGTACGTTACAGCTTCGTTGTTCCGCCATTGATCCCAACGTATCCTTGCCAGACCTCGAGAACGAGTCGAATAACGACGACCATTAATTTTCTCGACGTTATGTAGCGGACATCCCCGTGCGACCGGCTAGTTCTCTTACAAATGGCGAGCGCCTATGGTTACGAGTCAGACAGTGTCTCGAAATTTTCGACTTTCTTTGCCTGGAAAGCTGAGGAACGATTTCAACCGAATCGATGAAACGAGAAGTTGGGCCAATTTCATTTAATTCGAACGATTCTCGAGTCCACGAGCACTGAGAAAATTTAGTAAGCTGTCGTTAAAATAAAACAGTCTTATCTGTTAATTGAAGTCCTCTATTCTAAGAATGCCAATGAAATATTAAGAATACCAGAAATTTCAACAAGAAATAGAAGTTTCCTGAGTCTAAAAAGATTGATAATAATCTGAAAACTATATAAACGATCGACGGTTAAATTCTTTTAGTCGAAAAGATTCAGATTACTCTGGGAAACTGGATGAACAGACACCGAGCGGTTATTTAAAAGGGAATCGTTATTAATCGTAGATCGTGGTTAAACGCTACGATTACAACCAGCCAAGTAAAAAAAAGAAAAAAAAAAAAAAAAAAGGAAAAAGAAAGAAATTATACTGTAAGTACGAATTAAAAGCGGCGCTCGTGGAGAGGAAACGTTAGATTCGAAGCGTCACCACGGAAAAGTATAATTACGACGCGGAAGGGGAACCAGCCGATAAAGCGATCCAACCTCAAGACATCGATCCGACTTAGTTAATAGCCGGCGCGTATCTAATTTCATACGATCCTCTCGGTCGCGCGTCGAGAGTGTGTCGATGCGCGCGGCGGGGTCGCTTAACGGGCTCCGAAACACGTAATCTCGACACGAATTTTCGGCTTTCCTACCACGCGGACCGTACCGGTAAGAAAGGTTGCTGTTGCCTTTCTTTAAAATCACCAGAGGATCATTCTCTCTTTCGTGCGACTTGCGCGAGAAGTATAGAAACAAGAGAGACAAAGAGCGTGAGAGAGAGAGAGGAGAAGATAACCGAGACGTGATCGAAAGGAAGGAAAGAGATAGATCTTAAGCAGCGTACTCGCGTCTAATGGTTGACCGTGTACGTATGTCTCGTCATGTACACGCGTACAAGGGAGATGGATCGAGTATGATGAATAAAGAGAGACGACGCGAAGCGAAGAAGAAGAAGAAGACTGAAGCAAAGAGTGTCGTAAGGAAGAAGAGAAAAGGAGATGGAGAAAAAGAGAAAGAGAGAAAGAGAGGCTACTAAATGTTGGTCCAAGCGCGTGGGATGCTGGTTGCAGTTAGGCTCGTGCCTACTCCCTCTCTACCGGTCCTCTCTCCTTCTTCCTCTTGCCGTTTCTTCTCTCCCTCGTTCCCCTCCTGGTCTTTCTGACTTTGAATACCGGTCGGGTCTGTCGTGCGGCTGTGTTGCGGTCGTCGAGTTAACCGCGTACTCACACTCCTCTTTCCTCTTCCATATACACGCATACGTACAAGCGCGATCTCTATACACTCGTAGAATTCCCGTACGGTAACAGACGATAACACATAGGGAGAGAGCACGCGCGTACCAGTACTACGACAGACCCCGCGAGGAGACTTCTTTTCCTATGCGTGAGCGCGTATGGTATGCCGTATGTAGATAGATTCGGATGGTGCGTGGACCAGTCCCGGCGTGCGCGAGCTGTACGGGCGGACAATGCAGGAGAGAGGTTCGTGCCACACCTCTTTTCTTCCTTCTTTTCCATCTCGGACCCTCGCCGCGCCCTTGCAGTAGATCTCTCCCTCGCTGTCTTCCTTTTCCTCTTTCTTCTTCTCCTCCTCCTCCTTCTTCTTCTTCTTCTTCTTCTTCTTCTTCTGCTTCTTCGACGAGGTATCGGCACCGAGTCTTCCCGCTCGTATTTCGTCGCGTCTTTATGCGCCTCCGTTGGATTTACTCTCGCGTATTCCCCCCGTCGCGCGTCCTCATGAACGGGCCCCTTGGAGTTTCGTCGGTGATAAGCCGCGCGAACGAGCCTGCTGAATCTTGGACAGATCGGCGGACGTAAATATGGGAGATCGACGGCTGTGGATAAGTCGATCGAAATTGGAGGGCCGACACCGGGCCACCTTTTTCGGCTACGATAACGCGCGAACACACGTTGTTCGATGATAAGTAATGACGAAGTACTAATTGGAACCAAGAGGTACAGTCCTGGCCTTGGAGATTAACCGTACAAGGATATTTGGGTCTCCGGTAATCTCGTCTTTCTTTCAAAAGTACGATTAAAAAAACATATTTTAATCAACGATACCGTGTTCCAGTTTGTTCTGTTACTTTTAACATCTCTCTCTTCGTTCCTTTCGGTCGAAAATTTCACGTGCTTCTCTGAACGTTGCTAAGGCCAAATGTTAACCCTTTGCACTCTAACGGTGAGTCTCCACTCACCATTCTGTTCCTTGCATCAACTCCAACGGTGATTCTCGCTAACCGTCGTATTATTTGCATTAATAAACCAAGCTAATTGATATCTCTAGAGAAGTAGTACAAGTAATAACCATTCCAAATGTATTTTACAATTATTTTTGTGATATCGAAGAAAATTTGAAGCGCAAAGGATTAATTTAACCAGAAAAAAAAAAAAAGGTAGAGATATTAATTTTTACTATGGCATCGTTGCCCGTAAAAAGGACACCTCGATTTGCATAGAACCTTCGAAATCGATGTAATATTTACACGAAACCTGTCTGTCAGAAGTCTGAACGGTACCTTGGTCAAAGGAAATTCCATTGTGAACCTTAAAGGGTTAAAGTGCTAGGGTCCACGAGAAGTCTTTAGAAAGGAACGCTCAAGTTTCCGGCAGAAATGCAGCGAAACGCGCTCAAATTACCTCCGGCCACTGGAAACTGGCACGACCGCGCGTGCACACGCGGCCAAACTCGTTAGACGCGGGTCAAACTGACCAGCCGAGAAGTTATCGTCGCGCTGCCGTGTCCGGCCCGGTGCTTGTGTACGAATTGTCACGCGGTCGAACACCGGGACCGATCTTACCGAGATATCTCGCCTCTGTTCCTCAATGGGCAAGCTTAATGGCCGATATATTCTTTAATTAAGACGCTGGCAACGTTTTAAGAATCGTTCCCGCGGAAATCTACCATCGATAAAACTTAATATGTTCATAAATCCGTGCCTCGAGGAATGCCAGCGATGAAAACTGGTCGATCTAGGAAGAATATGCTTTTTAATGCCTCCGGACAGAAACGCTTTATTAGATGAAGATAACCGTTCGAAACGTTGCAGTCGTTTTTAGGTTAGCTTTTTGCTAGGAACTCGAGCAAGTGTTTTCGAACTTCCATTGACATTTTGACAATTCGACAAAGCTAATAATTTACATAGAATCGATAAAAGATGCAAATTAAGATTGTCTTTGGACGTGTTTGAAAGTGTACTATCGCTCTGGGTCAAGATTGACCCGGGGATCGGAGGTTGCATGTGAAAATTTTTGCGATTTCACGACACTTTCGTATTTTTCCGGTCGGAGAACTTTGAAATTTTCGAGGAAACTAAACGAAAACACGTGTCAGTGTCTCCGAGGAGGATAATATTTCAATTTAAGACTTTGCTGTATTTCTTCCATCGACTATACTTGCGCTAATAACAGCTTCGCCGTTAGAAAAAGGCCAAGAATACGGCAGAGGCATGTCGAATGAAAAACCAATAGACGAATGTTTCTTATTCGCATGGCTAAGTGCTCCTTACTCCTGGACAAATTAATAGCCGGCCGAAGGAAGCGGAAGACTCGTTTCTTTCCTTTCTCTCTCTTTTGCCTTTTTATCAACGCAATCTGACGATATCTCTTCCCCGGTCGCTTTGATTATTTTATCTGTGCACGGCGGCGAACGACGAGTCGAAAAAGCGAGAGGGATCGCGTAGCTCGTGCCACCGTGTACACGCGCGTATCTTTCGCGCTGGAACGGCCCCGGCGAGCCTTTAATAATCAATTTATGAATGAACAACCGAGCGCCGCGGTGAAAGTCTTCGGGCCTGCTGTGTGTGTTCGACAGAGAGACACTGTCAAAGAGAAAGACAGACTCTCTCTCTCTCTCTCTTTCTCTCTCTCCCTCTCTTTGCGTTACGTATAGAAGCACGAGACGAATTAAACGAATATATAGAAGCTAATCTATTAAACATTTCGAAATCGCAGGAATACAAGATGGGAGTAGAGAGAGGATCGACGGGAATAATCGATAGGCGCCACGGAGACGAAATTAATTTTCCAAATGGATATTCATCGATCGTTACCGTCCAGTTTGATTAATCGACCGGACAGCGAAGTCACGTTAAAACAAAATTCCAGTAGCCACACGGTACCGTGTGTTTCGGCGTACCTACCTCGTACGCACGCGATGGCTTCTCCGGACTATACGGTAGTGTACACACAGGCACGCAGAATTGCGTGCAACGCGACGGTCTAAAGCGATCCTTCGACAGTCCCTAACAATATGCTAATCGGGTCAATTAAGATAAGGAATTATACGCTCTCCTGGCAAACGCAAATCAAACGCAGATATCCTGGACGCTGGATATACATATAAGCCTAGTCCTCTCTTAATGATCCACCATGGAGTTTATTATTCCGTGTGTTCCTTCTGGTGAACCATGGAAAAAAGGAGCAAGCAAACGTCAGAGAAAAAGAGAGAGAGAGAGAGTGAGAGCGAGAGAGAAGTAACGGCGAACAGCAGCGTGTGTCGCAAGTTTCTCCTCTCTCGTCGATAATAATCTACGAGGCGGATTATGGTAGTCCAACGATGGCAACCTTGAAGAGACTTATTGGTGAGACTATGCCGGCGGACGTCGATGATTCGTCGTCTTCCTCTTCGTCGTTGTCGTCGGTGACGCGAAAGGTTAAAAGGAAAACGAAAGAGAAAGAGGAGTAATTGTAGTGGTAGCAAAGTGAAGAGGACATGGCGCGTCTCCACGATGAAATTAAGACTGACCGTCACGATTATTATATCAATTAATTACGCGGTCCTGGACCTCGTGATCGCGCCATCCGGTTCGGTAAGTCCAGCTAGAGGAGACGAGGACGACGAACACGGGGCGACTTTGCGTGCCGGCTGTTCCAGACGACGCCGGGAATCCCAGGAATTCGAATAACGAGCCGGCTACCGTGATACACTGCTATACGGCCACCTTTCCGATCCTCATCGATCTTCGTCGGGCCGTTCTGGGATCCGCCACGGTGTTAATCACTACTCTTCGTCCCAGTCTCTTCTCTCTCCACTTGCTTCTTTTTTTCTCTCTCTCTCTCTCTCCCATTTCCTTTTTGCGTGGACAGCTCGTTTACCAGACTGTGAATGCCTTCGAGAGAGCCCATCGTTATTGATTACTGACGCGTTCCTGACACTCCGGAACATCCACGAGCGTTTTCCCTCGATTGAAATAAAACCTCTTCAATTTTAGGTATACGACGTATAGACGTGGTTAGAGGAGAGATACTTTTCCTTCTCTTTTTTCCGTATTCGTGACGAATTCTTTGTTTTCCAAGCGAGAAGATACTAAAGGAACGTGACGGGGACCACGACTGACCATAACTAACTTGCAAAAAAGGTGTCCATCCGGTTCGTCCGCGATCATACGACGCGGTATCGATATCCCCCGTTCTTCCCTCGGGATTTATAATCCTCCTAAGGCAGACGTAGCCGACGGTGGAGAGAAGCTTTACTCGCGTATACGCATCCCTTCGAGCGAGAGACACGCATACTCGTGAGAGATACGCCGAGGAAGATAGCCGGAGAAGAAACGAAGAGCGAGAGGGAGAGACGTGTTGTACTGTAGAAAGGGAGGGAAAAACGAGTGGATAAAAAATAAACGGAATGACGGCGGGGAGGAGGAGGGGGAGGAGGAGGAGGAGGAGGGAGAGAAAGAGGAGAGACACAGAGAGAATCACGACACACGGTGGTGCATCGGTGAAGGCGAATGGTTCAGGTAGACAGACGAAGAAGAAGAAGGAACCAGCTGAACGAGAAGAGGAAAAGCAACAGCAGCAGCAAGCATCGGCGGTAAGAGGAGGAGTAGAAGAAGAAGAAGAAGATGAAGAAGGCGAAGAAGAAGAAGAAGAAGAAGGAGGAGGAGATGGAGAAAGGGAAAAAAAGGACACACACGCGCTCCCGCGGATACACACGTGTCCTGGATCATGGATGCAAATATGGCATAGTATCCTGGGCCGTGCGTGGCTCGCGCCTGGATATACCTACCTAGACAGTAATACGGGTAGGTAAGTCAAGCGAGGTGGGTTGAGCCGCACCCTGTTCCTCAAGCATCCACCACGAGGTATACCTCCGCCGTGTTCTACAGACGTATATATCCTGTACATGTGTATATACGTATAATCTAAAGGTGTACGCGTAACAGTGGAATAAGACGACCGTATATACACGTCTTTTCACGCACACATAGAGCCGGCGGCGCACAAGCCACGAGGATACTCGTTGCAACGCCTTGCACGGAAACGTAGAGAGGAGACGAAATACACGGACGCGTATACCTGATCCGTGTGTCTATACCGACACATGCATACACAGGTACGTATATACGTATACCATCAGAGCGGACCACGGAGAGGACCGAGATGCGAGGTGAACGCCCCCCACAATATCTCAAATCTGCGTTTGAGTGTGCTGCCTGTCTCGTGCGTGTGGCTACACGCGCGCGCATGCAGAAGGCAGGGGCGAACCGAGTGAACGCGAGCGCGCCACCTAACCTCTTACGAGTGTGTACGTGTTATACGTGTAAAGTCGCTAAGAGGAGACGAAAGAGAAAGAGAGAAGGAAGGAGCGAGAGTGTATGCGTTACCTGAAGTCTGGCGAGTCGCCGTGGTAAAAGCATCGTGTGCGTGCATATTATCTCTTTCTTTCTCTTTCATGGAAGACGGTGTGTGTTGCGCGTCTTATAGGTGGTGGAACGGGCCTGTCCAGTTTTCCCATGGGAACAATACCCCACGGGATATATAATAACAATGGTCACGGGCGTGGGAGACGGGTCGATCTTTATTTACCCGGTCGTTTTTCTTTTTTATATTTTTTCCAAAGGCACACACAGCCCCGTTCTCCACCATGGTCTTTTCTCTTTCTTCGCATCGAGCACGCGCGTGCGCTCGCTGACGCGCGCTCTCCAAACTTCCACGACGGTTTTTGTCCACCGTGTTCTTCTCCTCTTCCTCCTCACTTCAACCACTTCCACCTCTTCGTTTCCCTCGTGAATCCTCACCCTCGCGAATCCCGCCGAAATTACGACTCCTCTTGCCCGCTGTCGCTTTCCAGGATTCCTTCGGTTTCCTCTCCTTTCTTTCTTTCTTTCTTTCTTTCTTTCTTTCACTCCTCTTTCCCCCATCTCTGGGCGTCCTTCTTTTTTCTGGCGATTCAGTCGTAAACGGTGATATTCGAGGCGCAGCACGGACCACGGTACACTTATTTACGACCGCCTCGATTCGATGGATAAACCAGTCGATGTAAATTGCCCGAAGAAATTTAATCGACCGCCAATATAAATCCATCGCGGAAACGATCGACTCGCTTTTTATCCGTACATCGACGTTTCACTCGGGCTTTTTCGTCTTCACCCATGGTCCGTGCAATCGTTCATTGCTGGTGCATTACACCGTGACGCAACGACGATTACGGACAGACGGTGAGATAAGTATCGTTTAAGGCAATTAAACGCACCGTTTTACATAAATCCTTTTCTTTCTTAGAATCTCAATTCAACACGTCCCACATATTAGCCTTGTTCGAGATTTCGTTTCCTCTTCTTCTATTTCTTTTTCCTTCTAAATTTTTCCTATTATTCATCGAGCAAGTCGCAAGTTGCAGATCCGCAATTAGAGAGATTCTTATAATTTGGTCACCTTGTTTAGCCAAGTATCGTTGGTGTAACGCGTGACATAAATTCTTCGGATATCCACGGCTATAAGTTGGGACATCCTATGACCAGATACGATCACGATTACCAGCCAGCCTTGCGGTTACTTAATATAACCGCACTGGATGCCCGTAAGCCAATCTCTGATCTATTGTTTATCTTCACAATCGTGGAACAGCACGCGCGAGCGTATCCCCGGCGAGTTCGATATCAAGTTAAATTTTATGCCAAGCCAAGGCCATCATTAATCCCATGCGTTATCCTCGACGTGGTCCAGTGTCTTTGACCCTTTACCTTTGTTCCCATCGATATAAAACGAACTCTATGCAAAAATCAAACGAATCGAAAATTAAAAGGAAGGAAAGAAAAGGAGAGGAGAGAAGTTGAAGCACGTGTAAACACTCGGGAAACGATTAAATAAAACAACCTTGCAAAGTCTTGCCTCCCTGCTGATCTTAGGTGGCCATCCTGCTCTGATATTATCATCATTAAGCATCGTCCAGCGGCACGGTTATTAAATTATATCATATCATTATTCAATATTACCATGATCTTCGTTCAAGTCGATTTCGCACGGTCGTCCTTTAAAAATATCCCTCCCTCGACTCGTTCCTTTTTCCACTAGATGGTCGGGCAAGCGCGCCTGGGTCGGGAAACATGAGAAAAAAAGAGAGGAAAAAAAAAAAGAAAAAGGAAAAGAGAAAAGAAAAGGATACAGAGGCGAAGGGGCGAAAGAGATAGCTTTAACGCCGAATTCTCCTCTCGAAGGACGAACAATCCTCGTTCCTCGAGTACACTTTCGTGGTGGGTGGTGCGTACACCAGCCAGAGAAGTCGTTCTCTTCTCGAGTGGTTCCGATGTACCGTTGGAATCGGTCTCAACAGCCACACGACTCGAGAATTTCCCGCTCCATAACCTCACGGTGAAAAATACCACGGTTTATAGTATCTATATAAAACAAACGAATAGCCGTGCACGTTTTCGAATAGTTTCTTCTTCGTTGGATTATCCCTGAAAAAGGGGGAGAAAAAAAAAAAGAAAAGAAAAACAATCCACGTTTAATCTTAATAGTTTTCTCGATCGGAATAAGAAAACGATCGAGAAAAGAAAGAAAAAGAAAGAAAGAAACAGCTGGTTCACTCTCTGTTCTGCGCTATCTTCGTCTCGAGGTGAACGAGCGTTGTTAGCGTAAGAGGGAACCAGACTTAATTTCCATGTTAATTCCATGGTTATCTCTGGCTCGAATCGTCCGGCGACAAAACAGAAAAAGGGATTAAGAAAAAAGGGGGAGGGAGGGGAGAGAAAGAACGATACCACGGATCGAACGTGATCGCTCAATTCAAGTACATACAAGCTGCAACGGTATACGAGCAACAAGAGTTACTTCACGAATGTGTTGCGCCGCAAACGACGATTTGCGAGGGGTGGTTTACGAGCGTGTTTCCGCACCGCCTTGACCTGCCTCTAGCTTCAAGCCCACGACAAACCAAGTCCAAACCGATACGCGAACCGATCGGCGTGCACGCGTGGACGTATCAGTCGTCATTGCTATTTTTAAGCTCAGCAATCGCTGCTACACCTTTCTATTACTCCATACTGTCGCAGCTGGTACCCCCTTTTCGTTAGAACTCTCATGTCTCTTCTAGTTCTTCCGAGCCTTCTCGAAATCATATATATGTATATACATTATTTCGACATCATCTTCCTATTGTTGAAATCCGGGTTAAACACGTCAAGACAGATTTATTCTCGAGGGATCTTCCTAGTGTAACAGTTAACATCGAACCCTACTTTATTCGGGAATTTCAAAAACAAGTAAGGGTTACACGTATTCTGCAAATTTGCAAACTTATTCTGTCAGTTTTCAAGAGTACAAAAAATTCTTTTTTGTATTTCCAATGTCTATTAATTGCACATTTTATGTTACATTTGTCTGTTACCTTTATACACTGCCAAATACAACGACATGATTAAATATTTTTCGATACAACAGCTTATCAATGTGCAAATCGATAGATTCGTCATTCAAAGCAATTTCTTTGTACCTGAAACGAAGAAACAATTAGGATCTCGCCTCCAGTACAATTTAGAGAAGGTAAACGAGTCGTAATTCCAAATTAACGTCTATTTATTCTCGATATCAGTTTTCTGTTTATCCATAGCTAAGATGAGGAAACAATTAGGAACGAAAGAAGGCAGAAGAAAACGAAACAGGGAAGCGCAGGATGTGAAACGGCAACAGAGGATAGCTTCCGCGATTCATCGCGGGAGGGAGGAGAGCTTTCATTATATTTGCCGAATGCGAGAGGCGACTTCTTCATTTGCGCAGAAGAGAAGAGACATCCGCCGGCCCGTGTTTTGTCCCTGATACCTCGGCGAAGTGGTTGTTGCGGAGGCGCGTGGGCGACCGGAAACTCTCCCTCCCACATTCGCGTGCCCTACCTCTTCGAAGGGACTTTCAGAGAGGAACACACAGCATCCAGGGAGGAGGGGTACAGAGTACCGAGAGAAAGAGAGGAAAATAGAAAGCGTGGAAAGGAGAGACGACGCGTGTTCCGTCGTCACGCCAACCCAACTCATTCGAGAAATCTTCAAATCCGTGCAAAATCCATCCTGGATATTTATATCGTACCGATGCTGCATATTAATAGGATATATCTTTTCATTTATTTCACATTCGTGGAGTATGTTTAACCCTTTCCCTATAACGAACGAATACAGTAATACAGCTATGAAGTGATCTCTTTATACCATGGGCGATTATGATCGTTTGCCGCGAAATGGTCATCCTAAATTCACGTAGCTAGTGATATAACTCCTCTTAGTCGTTTTTTTGTTAATTCCAATAGCAGTGGAAATCATTTCTATGCCGCTTACAAATGGGATACTTATTTGTTTTTCGAAGAATCGTAGCGAGAGGATTTGAGAGTAATTAGTAGATTGTAAATTTTTATGTATTTATAGAAAATTTTATATATCCAGATTATAGTGCTTTTTATAACACCTGATAGGTGAAGTAATTTTCCAGGAAAGTTCTACTTTTTTTTTTTTTACTGTGTTCATGCACCAATATCCGCAGTTTAATAATTGGCGAAGACTGATATCGGTGTGAGAATTTCAAAAATTTTCATCTCATCGAACTTTACATTTAATTGCGAATTTCAATAATATACCAAATTGCACATTCATGGTACCGACACGAAGGGAACGATATATAACTTTCCCACTGGCTGGCTCTCCCGGTTCCATGGAAACGGCCTCTGCTAATTAAGCGACAATATTTCCAACGGCTCCAGCGATGTTTCACACAAATAACTCGTGGAAATGACGAAACGACGTGTTCCTAGGCAGAAAAGTGGACAAAAAAGGGAAAATATCGACGGTATAGGTGGACCAAGATGGATTCAGTTACGTAAATCGATTTTATTCACACAAAACGTCTCTGTGGTACGAAGACGCGGTTTTAATTACGCCTGTCGCACGTCAACGCGTACGTCGAACTATTCCCTCACATGAAACGAAACTTAATTGACAGATAAATTTATCACCTGGGAGGATCGATCGACCCTTGGGCCCTAGAGAACCACTTTCACCCGAAATTTATTCCGATCTTAACTAATGGCGTTGTGGAACTCGTGCAGGCTTGCCTCCGGTGTAATCGATTAGTATCGACAATAAACGAAAATGAGTATGAAACGTATCATTAATCCTGCGTCCCGCCGCGCAACAAACGGTCCCCTCCATCTTTCCGATCACAATAACACGAATCAACCCCTAGCACACTCTTCCCTCTTCCTACGTCTCTCGTAAACCCTGAAACGTAATAATTAGTCGTTGCGTAATCGAAATTGGAAAGCTATCGTATGAAAGGAAAGTTAATTAACACTTTTACCACGAGCACCGTGGAAAATGGATTGGAAAACGAGGAGAATCGAAGAAGCTTCTTCGTATTGCATGGAATTTCAAATCACGACTATCCCACTACAAAAATCCAAATTTTATTAGAATCTTGACCGAATGTAGAAAACTGTCGACACAAGATACGACAAGCAAGAAAGGAGCCGTTAAAAAGGGGTTACGGATGTGTGATTTAAGCACGCTTCATTAGAAATCTATAAATTGTTCTCCATTTTGCCTGAACTGGCTGCCCCCTCCCCACACCTCTGGCATGGGTCAGGGTGTTGCGCCAGGTTTACCACTCCACGAGCTCGCTATCCGGACACCTGAATCGAGAGGATTTTCACAACGGCGCTGGCTGACGCGAGAGAGCTCCGGCTAGGTTGTCGCGTGGGCGACCGGAAACCGTACCTTCCTACCGTCTTTGGTCGTCACTCGACGACTCGCCGGGGAAGGGAGAGAGGGGTAGAGGGAGGAGGAGGAGGAGGAGGAGGAGGAAAAGAGAGAAAGATAGAGAGAGAAAAGGCAGACCGACCGGCCAAGAACTGGCGCAGCTCTCCTTCAACGTTCTCTCCTCAGCCAGTACCCGCCGCGGCCGAGGGCGGATCTGTCCTCATCGTCACGTAATGTTTTAACGTGGCTGGACCTACAGGGATTCCTACTTACCGCGACTAGTCGCGACAGCTCTGATAGAAATACAGAAATCTACAAAGCGGCTCTTCCGTTTCCGTTAACGAACGTTAATCACACGTTCGTTCGATAGGATACTTCTTAAACGAGTCTTAACATCCTTCTCACGTGGACAATTCGGTAAAAAATAGATAACGAAGAAAATGCCCTTAGGAGAAGTTCCTAGCGGGATAACGATCGCTCGGATGAAGAGCATCGAGTACACACTCTTGACATGTTGAAACGCGTGAAACACGAAGGAAAAAAAAAAAGAGGAAGAGAGGAGAGAGAAAGAGAAAGAAAAAAAAAAGTGCTACCTAGGCTCTTCGGATGATAGAAAGGTGATGACCTCGATCCTACGCCTGCCGCGTATAAAACGCCGTTCCCGTCTTGCACCTCGTTCCGCCTGTTTCTGCTTGCCTGTTCTGACTGGCCTGCCCACGCCTGCCCTTCTGTCAATTATATTTACTATTTCATTCATACGGCCGCCGCTTGGTCCACGAGCCGTGCCCATTCACGAGAACGGCCGCGCATGCCAGATCGCCTCGCGCCCGATGGCTATCCGATAGGGTAGCGCCTCCATATATGATTCGGATGGAAGTGCACTGCGGGCAAAAATGTAATTGCCGTAATCTAGGATTATACGGTTGCGTAACACCAACTCGCTGGATATTATTCTCACCGTGTATCTATATACCTTCCATTCTCCCGTCTGTTATAACGTTGCATAATATTCCGTGATTTCGAGCAAATCGAATCTGTACCGCGAAACCCTTATCGAGGGGATTTTAAAAATGCCACCACACGCGCTCCCATTTCGACGCATGCGCGCGACGCATGCGCATACCTACGTCTAGAACGATGCAGCGCTTTGTGGATTTTTCGTGAATCCGTTTGGTTAACAGGTCGCCTTAACGAATAGGAAAATATGAATGCCGTAGTACCTTCAAGTGAGGTTCCTTTCTTTACTTTCTCACCGTGCTCCACACTGGATAACCTCCACGGACCGTGAGAATTTTTTCGGGTCCCAAAGGGGTTCGCTCACTAATCGGGCGCTAATTTGCTTGATGCTGTAAGAAAACAGACGGGAGGATCTTACTAATTCGAGTCAGTGGACCGTAAAAATTCACCGGTCTCGTATCGCCGTCTACGGTGTTCGTTTAATTGGGAACGCAGTATCGGCTATTTACATGGCAAATTTGCTCGGCGGTCTCGATGAAAATTTATGCTAATCGATTTAATGTCACGGGTTCATGATTCGTTTTTAATGATTCGACGGAGATTAAGTACTGTCAGTTTGTAAGGTTACACCTACTCGGATTCAAATGATACAAGTTACCCTAGTTCTATTTCGCTTTTTTTTCGCTTTTTTCTACCGTTTTTCTTTTTAATCTCTTTCCTTTTTCGTATACCACTGCCAGCGATAAATCGATACTACCAGTTGACTCGACTTCACGCCGAGATCGGCGAGACCGACTTAACCTAAAGAGGCCGAAACATTTTTCGTGTTCCGTCGGAAGGAGATGAGGTCAACGTTATTTTCTAATAGATGAAACACTCGACGATATTACACACACATGCACGCCTGATAGCCCGAATAATTAAGTTTCCACGTTGATTCTCGTATTCCTATAAAGGCATCGGTTCACGCCTACGCTCAATTCCTTTTCGACTCTTGTGTGACTTAGGGCTCGGCGAATGCGGTTTAGGAATTTGACGTTCTCTCGATATACGTATGTTACGCTCATCAAGAATCATTGTGTCCTTAATAAACGATAACCTGTTATCTACTTGACAAATCTTTTCGCACTCACGTATATATTTTTTAACGCGATTGTTCAGAATAATTTCACGATGTTACCGGAACTTTTATTCTATTGAACGATGTATAGAGAACAAGGGTCGTTTCACTATTATTTGGAGAAATTCAACGAATACGCGATTTCTACGATGTATAAAACTAAATCCCGCGTAAATTTGATCTAACACGAAACTCTCATGACATGTCATTTTGTTTATTTGCTGTATGGGGCTGCCATCTAGTAGCAGCAAAGAATATTACGCATCAAAATTAGCATTAACATTGGTCGGTATCGATGCATTCTGCTTTAACTTATACATAATGTTTGCCTAAGGAATTATTTCAAGAACATCTCGACTGTGTAAAATTTCCACGCTGTTAAATTATTTACGACATTTTAATTTCAACGTTTTAGTTAAGGTTCAACCCTCCATAGTTTATTCTTTTCCTGTTAACGAAATTGAACAGCGTACATTTTAATTCGATTAAGTAAGAACTCGGTAACTATATCGGGAAGTAGAAAATAGAACGTTAGCGATCGTAATCCCAGGTGAAAGAGTTTCATACTCAATCGGTACATGCGTCGTTAGGTGCCATAATAGAAAATAATCCACATGTTGCCTCCCTGTTTTTGTTCTGTTATTCGATCAGCTGATCAGCCATGGAGACTTCAATCTTGAACGCGGTAAGTGTAGTTGTGTCTTCTTCAACGCTTTATCGTTACGCGTGACTAATAATTTCCCCTTTATTATGTGTTAGTAATTTTTACGCGTTCCGAGCATTCGTCAACATTTACATTATCTGTTCGCGCAGGCTAGTCAATTCAATTTTGCAAAAACATACGACTGTGCAAGCTACGTCTAATTGATATTAAGACGTTGAATGTCATCTGTCGATTTTTCAGTCTTCTCTTTTTGCTACTTAATTGCGCTCGGTTTTTGCATTACTTTTTTTCTGCACCAGCACTGACATGATATTTTTCTTCTATCAAAGGCACACGAAAGGCAAAGGAGAGCAGAGGCATTGTTACAAGAGGGACGTTTCGAGGAGGCAGCCAAGTGTCATGAAACAGTGGCTAGTCTCCTAGGAGAGGCACATGCACAACTTGAGTCTGGTTTTGTTCATTTCAAGACTTCCAATTTATCTAGTCAAATTCCACCAACTGTGATCACCTCTTTCCATTTGCTCATTACTTTGGAATCTCTTGCCCTTCAAAGAGACTATCATAAAAGACAAGCTGCTGTAGTTAGGTAAGTCATAATTTTTACTTATCTATGAAGCACGACTCATATCTATGTATATATATGAATAAATGATATTGTAGAATGAAACAAGCACAATACGAAGAGTACAAAGCAACATTAGAGAATCAACAGAGAGAAATACTCAGTAAACAAGCACCAAAGCAGATTGAGAAGGACACAACTGAATTTACGATAGATAAATTTGACGGGTCTCTTAGACAAGCTATATATAGAACAATCGAAGAGCAGGATAGCCTGTTGACTCAGATTTCAATACCGAGCAACGAAGATAAAGCTTTCAAATATCCAAAGGATGCCACCACTATTATAGAAGAATTAAAAACTGTTAATTGCCAGCTTCGTTGTCTAGTTGGAAGCTTGCTTAGTAAATTAGAGGCCAAGGAAGAGGAAGTAAGACAACTGACCGAGCAACTTCAAGCTGTGACTGTGAACCCTAATGATGAAACTAGACTAGACAATGCACATTCCCTAAGACTTGCACCTCTGCCTCCTTTAACCCCACTTGAAATGCCTCTTTTCGACTTCACGTCAACGTAAGATATACGATAAGCGTTTTCTATATTTCAATCTTCCGCTAGGCGAGAGACGAATACTGTACATGGAAACAGATTGGATCTGTAATAGTACAAAATGCAGGAATTGCAACAGTATTCGGTTTCTCCCAGTTCAAGTATACCACAATCGACATTCTCTGTGTAATAAGTGTAGTATATCTAAACCTGACGTATACCGGTACTTATTCTCGTTCGTTTAGTCTTATTCAGAGGGATCAAAATACATATCAGCTGTAGGAACGTCGTTCTAGCACCATACGAATCTCGTTTGCGAGTGAAACTCATGCGTGTTGAGTAAATAGAAAAGCAGTTAATTTACCAATTAAATTACTGCCACCCGTGTGCCCCTAGACAAAAGTAAACTGGTACAATAATCAACGTTTCCCCGTGAAATTGTACAAACTCGATGCTGATAGGAATTTCGTTGTAACCGCGTAATCGAGTACGTTGGAAATGTTTTGGAAAACTTTGTTACATATTATGTAATGTTGCACAATAAACCAAGATGCTGAAACAATTATTCCTCTTGACTCATGCTCCTTCCGAGAAACGTCAGTTTCTCGTGTTATCGATAATTGCGAAAAATTTGACGTTCTTCTCGATACACGAACACGTTCAATACCCTTCAGAATTGTCACTTTGACAAATCCCGTAAATATGAGTGACAAATAGCGAAGGGGGGAAAAAAAAAAATGTAAAGAAAAGAAATAATGATCAAAATTTCCGGTGTTATTTTACCACGCTCGAACCATGAAGCGTTTACTGTTCGTTCACCTCAAACGGGAGATCATCGAAAATTCATAATTTCTAAATGGAGGCGTCAGGTGAAATAATAACGATCTTCATAGGCCAGGCTGGTACACAACTGGCGAATGCCTGTTGGGAATTATTCTGCTTGGAACATGGTATAACGCCAGCTGGATGCATTCATCAAGGCTATTATCCCATGGACACTTCTATGTGTACTTTCTTTTCAGAGACACAAGTGACCAGACATATTTATCTATTCGACGAAAATTAAAAAAAAAAAATCTAATAAAAATGAAAATATCCTTCCGGCATTCCTGTCGATTTTCAGGGAAAGAAGATGACTCCGCGCACGGTGATCGTTGATCTAGAGCCAACGGCGATCGACGAGATCAGATGTGGTGCCTATAGGAAACTCTTCAACCCAGAATCGTTGATTTCCGGAAAGGAAGATGCGTCGAATAATTACGCGAGAGGTTATTATTCCCTTGGACATGAAGCGATTGATCTTGTATTAGATCGTATTTGTAGAATATGGGAGACTTGTTCGAAGCCAGCTGGTTTTATCGTGTTCAGGTTCACAGATTTACAACTTTGTTTCTTTCTTTTCTTTAATTAAAATTAGAATCGAGAAACGGTTTTTAGGGCTCTAAGCGGCGGTACCGGAAGTGGGTTCGGCACACGGTTACTACAAAATCTAAGCCGCGATTATCCAAAGCAAGTCACTTTGGATTTTGTTCTCTATCCATCTCCTAATATTTCCACCGTGATCGTGGAACCTTACAACGCAGTTTTCACTACTCACGGTGCTCTAGAGCACGTAGACTGTTGTTTTCTCTTCGACAACGAAGCTCTATACGATATATGCTCTAGGTACATTAATTAACAGAGCAATTGAAGTATAAATATACGTCGTGTTATTTCATTATCTGCTTCGTATAGGAATTTAGACGTGGACGATCCAACTTACACGAACTTGAATCGACTGCAGGCTCAGGTACTTTCTAGCGTCACTGCCTCGATGAGATTCGAAGGGGCTGTGAATCTCAGTCTGAACGAATTGCAAACGAATCTGGTACCTTATCCTAGAGTACACTTTTGTCTAGCCACTTATGCTCCTCTGCTGTCTCCCAGAAAAGCTATGCATTCAGAGATCACCACTCAACAAATCACCTACGATTGTTTCGATCCTTCGAACCAGGTGAAACGAAAGAAAAGAAATTCCTTCACGGATGATCGTGCAATTTTATTTAAATTATCCTTCTCTATGAATTACAGATGGTAACGTGCGATCCACGAACTGGAGCTTACACCAGCTGCTGTCTGTTGTATCGCGGAGATGTAAATCCACATGATGTGAACAGGACAATCGCGTCGTTGAAGGGGAAGAAGTCGATTCGTTTCGTCACTTGGAGTCCAACCGGGTTCAAGGTAAGTGCATAGATTTCTTTTTCCCTCAGATACAGTAATAAACGAAGTATTCGATGCTACGATGCAATGTTGGTAAACCGTACAGTGATTTTCTTATATCACTGTTGACGTAGAACGGTCTGATAGTAAGAAAAATTCAATGGAACGTTGAACTGTGGCTAGATAGTGACAATTTTTTCCTTTTCTTCCTCGTTTTCACTAAAACAAAACAAAACTACGAGTTTGTTTAGTCTCACGAAACGTGCTGGAACATTTTCATCATCCTCGAATGACTCGAGTAATCGTGTTTATAGGTAGGAATTAACTATCAGCCGACTACGACGGTGCCCGGTGGAGATTTAGCTAAAACAACGAGAAGCGTGGTAATGGCGAGCAATAATACAGCTGTTAGACACAGATGGACGATGCTTGCCAGGAAGTTTGACCTGATGTTTCAGAAAAGAGCCTTTATGCATCATTACGTCGGCGAAGGTATGGAGGAAGGCTACTTTCAAGAAGCTCGCGACAACATGGTGGCTTTGATCGACGATTACAGAGAAATCGAGAGTTGATTGTTCCATTGGACAAGTGATCTCACCGCGATATCTGTTTTCTTTAATCATTTCGGGTTGATAAGAAGACAACGAAGATCGTCTAATTCCTATCTTGTTTCTGACTCGAATGTTTAATGGAATTTCAATATTTGTCACATGTTACACAGTCCAAAGAGCCTTGGTTTGTTTTCATATGATCGAAGGAAAAAAACGATTATTCGTGATAAGAGAGAATCGGTGGATTGATAAGGAAACAGTGGTAGACACAGTGGCACCAGTGTCACTGAATGTTCATATTCGTTTCTACCGTAACACACGAAACGAGGTATACGGGCTGTAGATAAGAAATCACGTTCCTTTCGACTCGAACTCGCGAAAACCTGCATGCTTCTTAACCACGGCGGAGCGAGTATAGTAACATTGGGCACAGTTCGATTCACGTAACATCGTGCTTGCGATAAGAAATATCGAAGGATTGGTAATTCCTCGCGGTATCAAACGCATCACCGCTTTATTCTGGAAATAATTGGATGACTATCTCCACCTTGTCGAGAAACAATCAACGTTTCCACGAAAATGTACGCTCGTTAACATTTATAATTGTACAATTTAGGCCTATCGATTCTGTATAATAATATACACCGTATTAAAACCTTCCAATAGAGTGACTTGTTTCGTTAAAATAATTCATTTGTTTACCCTTTTTTAATTGATACTTTTATCGGTTTCTCCCTCCTTAATTCGAGATCCAATTACCTATTCTTACACGTAAGGGGTCTAATTAAATCGGCCAAGAAAATGACTCGTGTTTTTATACAATAGTACAATTTCAACGATTCGATTTGAACTTTATTTCTACGTTCAGTTTCGGGATACCCGAATTAGATATGTTCAAGAAGAGGCTCGTGGCAGCGATAACGCGTGAACGATAATGTATCGGTCGATAATTGTACGGGACCATGCTCCCCAGCGAAGATACGACCATTCGAATCTTATCGTTCTCGCGTACATCGTATTCTTTTGCACACACGTTTACGTAACTTTCCTTCAGCGCAATTACTCGGCTTTTCTCGTTCCACGATTATCGTTCAACCTTGAATCGGTGTACCTCGATGAATGCTTCGGATCGAGAGGGAGAGAAGAAGACATCTCTCATTAATGAACTCTCGCAGCAGACAGATAGGGAGAGAAAACGATGCCATGAGACTTTCGTGTTATCGAAATCGACTATCGTCAATCGCGATCATTTCCTCCCCTCTCCGTTTTGTTTTTTTTTAACCGCGACAGCCACGAAAGTTTCACGTGAATCATGAGTTTTCTCTCTGTCTGGCGTACAGACACGCGTTTGTATACACTTATGAGTTCTGCGTGTTCCATCTGCGACGCACGTTCCTCTTTTTTCCTCGTCTCTTTTCTTTTTTCTTTTTTTTTTGTTGTTTTTTATACGACGAATTTTTCGTGTACGTCTCCGATGAACTTCCACGATACTCTTCCTCGGCTGCGTGCAAATTTTCCATCGATCACACCGGATCCAATGGAACTTTCATTTCGCGTGTGAACTGTCGATAACGTATCGTTCAATTAAACCTCTGGATTCGAATTGAATTTAAGATCGAACTGTTGTTTCCAGTGGTCCATGAAATGGTAGGCTCAGATTGTCGAGAATATTACTGGTGAACTTAAATGTTTATTGCACCCTATGGAATCTTATTACACAGGTTTCACTATTTATAGGATCTTGGAGTGTACAGACTCCTGTACATCTCTATTACCATTCTAGTAGGTGTAGAATAATAATATTTAAGTCTCTGAAACGAACGTAATGTACATGGTAGATACTGAATAAAAGATGAAGGAATTCAAAATATCTCCGTATTACTCAGAAGTACCTTTTTACTTTATTCCTAGAATTTAATATGGAAATAGCTGTCCCCCGCGACTTTAACCCTGACGACCTCAAAAATTTCCTCGCCTTCAGATTAAGACGAACGCGCAATTGAATAAAAATTAATTTTTGAAGCTTGATCAACGATGACATATGTTCGGGATTTTCCAATGCTACTGTATCAAAATAAATCGTACAAGATCCACGACTACGTTGGATCGAAAGTCCGATAGGATGTATCAACAATTAAACGATAAAGGTGTACTCGAGGCTTGTTGAGAATCAACGATGACTACTCGAATTTCAACGAGTTCGCGGATAAAAGGGATAAAAATAGAACCTGTCTGGAATGGAAAGAGAACGATCGTAATCGATCTACATGTTCGAGTGATCGATACAGATTTTCCCCATGTTCTCCGATCATGTGATCGAACAGTGTATTCATCGCAAATGCGGCTGATCGATCTCAATAATATAGAAATTACAACGATTACGATTTTAACGCGTAGAAGCGTTAGATAATTAAAAGAAAAAAAAAAAAAAAAGAAGTAGACATACTGGAAAGTGCGAGTTTCTCAAGAAAACAATCTTTCGATAGAATTACAAAACTATGGACTTTCCCAAGTAACAAATACGATTCGCACGATTTCTGATAACAGGAATTATTATCAACCTATTCTATATGTCTATACCTGTGTAATTTTAGAAGATCGATTTTCCTCGTTTAACGAGAGCTTAGCGTGTGTTCACGTAAAATGACTCGCGATTTTCCCGCGCATACACAATGGCAGACTTACGAAGAAACGAGGCGCTCTCCTTTGTGCCATATACAGGAAGAACGCGCGATTCGAAGGCTATGACGTATCTGAACGATACATAAATCATGTATCGATTGTCGTTAGAAACAAAGTACACCGGGAAGATGCGAAATGTTATCACCCTCTTCACCAGGGGAGTTATTTTCTCAACGATACCAATTGTGCATATCGTTCGCGTATAATTTTCCATATGCACCGTGAAAGAGTTACACACACGGTTCGATGATTTAAACATAGGTACATACATCGTGACGATGATTTATTAACCTTGATCTCTCTAAATTTCGTCTTATTTACTGATACTTCGATATCCTTAGTAAACAATACCAAGTATTGTGAATTATTATTATTATTTTTTTCAAAGTTAATGCTCACGTCATCCTGTTGACAAACAGTCTGATTATCGTACGGTTGACCAATTATTATTTTCTCCCTCTTCTTTTTTTCTCCATATTTCGGACCAATCGTGTTTATCGAATCTCGAATACGCGGGGATTGTTGATAACGATGCATCGATAGGTGAAACACGCGAAGAGTAGACAGAACATGTTTATCTAAATCTCCCGGCTGTTTCTAAAAATGACCCGTTCCACCATTCGTTGGATCCAGTGATCACCGTGGATGACGTGGACGCGTTCTCTTATCGCTAAATCCCGTGACGTAGACTTTATCGTATAAATTATCCACCGGAGGAGGCTAGTTCGTCAGTTCAGCTGTTCTCCTCGCAAGAGCGAGGTAGAGGAACCTGCCACAGGCACTTTGTTCGATTACATTTGTCAAGTCGTCTTCCTGTCGACGTAGATATAGAACTTGCACAGTTCTATTGCAACAATCTAGTCACTCTATACTTTGACAGCAAAGAAACAAAGGTGAGTTCTTTTCCATTTTCTCATTTTTTCCATCGATCAAGTGCATTATTCTATTTTTTCACATAAACTCTAATTCTAACATAGTAGGAAGATCCTTTCTCTTCGAGAGTGTATACGTGAGATCAATAGAAATCTAAGAATTTACGGATCGCGTGAAATGTGTCAGTTTCGAGTCACTTTCTAAAAAATTACATCGATCGATGTTGCTGCTCGACACTTTAACTTATCATCTTGCTTATATTTCTTCTACCGACAGTACCATTAGATTCTCAACTAACTCTGAAGAATTCTTCATCCTCAATGTCTCGTTCATCCGTTGAAAATTCTATCCGGAATTATTTTTACCTAACTGCTAGAATTATTCGTTAAATCAATCCTCTCAATTTGTGCATTTCATTTTACTTCAGATGCTGATCGGTGGTGCAGTAAGCTACGTTGCTGGCAAACAGGCTGTTCGCACAGTCTACTGGCGAACGGCGAGCAACGGCCGCCTCTTGAAGACTGCGAAGACCTGCATGTTCCAGGGTCCGCCAAAACCAGCTCCTTCTTCCACGTCCGCGACATCGTCGGCGTTCGAGGGGGAGTCTCATATGGACCCGATACCGCGGGATATCTTCAATTATAGAAATTAAGACAGGAATTCCTCATGAAACTGAACCAAAGAACACGGGAAACCAGGGGGGAGGGGGGGACGGGGAGCGTGAAAGAGGCTGAAATATACGGGGCAACGATGATATTACGTTAGTCTCTTTGTACATAGCATTTAATTTAGTTGTTAAGTTAATAAGCGTGTGTCAGATGTTTGTATATTATTGCTCGTTACATGGAATGTATGTATAACATATCGAATAAATATAATATTTATTTTCTACAATCGCAGAGTTCGTGAACTCGTACACCCTTTGTTCGTCGATTACTACGCGTATGTTTTCCTCCGTTACGATACAAATTCATCGGTTAATCACGAATACGAAAGTCAATGAGAGTATTGTCGTAACAATGACACACATGAATTGATGCGTATATCTAGGTGAAGCTAGCCTGCTGTTTCACATAGTGAATTTCATACTTGAACTTTGAAATAAGGTCAAGCCGCGATTTGCGTCACTGGTTCTTCTTAGAGAATAGGAGCGTTTTTGTTTCAAAACGCTGCTAAAGATGATAACGTATTAATCGTGTAATCCTTTTTCCTCCATTTGCCACGCTCTTTGATCCTTCAATCCTTCCCGCTTCCAACGACAAACTCTCGATCGATATTACGATCATCTCCTCTTCCATTCTGGACGTTAACTTCGTTCTCAGCCATGGAATTTCAGCGTCGAGGGAGATTATTTCGCATCGACGCGCCTGTACAATTTTTCAATACTCTCTCTCTCTCTTTCTCTACTTCAGTAACGATTTTTCTCTTTACGGAGAATGGGAGGATGGATTTCTCTTGGTGAGTTGATTTCTTTTTCCATCGATGAACATGTTAGATCGTAGTAAGACCCTTATCGGCGCGAGCATGGCAGAAAATTCTGCAATCACGCACACGTACCATGTTCTACAGATAACAGATGCGTCATCCTTCAACGCAAACCATCAATCTCGTGAAGAAAATGCAAATTGCGTGGAGGAACGGAATTTCCTTTCGGAATCTATCGCGAACTGGAAACACATTTAGGTTTCGATCGTTTAATACATAAAATGAATAATTCGAGATGATAAAAAGAAGTGGGTGGAATTGTTCCTCAATGAAAGACACAAAGCAGACTTCGTTGACAAACTTTCAACCCCTTGCATTGCGTACGATAAGAAGAAACGAGCGAAATGCTTGCACTCGCTCGAGATAAAAGAAGGAACGTAAGTTGCGGGTCAAGGTCTTCGACATTCAACGCACAGAAGCTGCCGGCACAGAGAGGGTTTCCTTAAACAACGGCGTCTCTGGAGGCTACTTTGCACTGGTCAAGTAAAACTTTCCACATTTGACATTCGGCTAACGAAATCGACTCCTTTTGTTATATTATATAATCGTGTTTGCTCCATTAAACACTTTATCGATCATTCGAATGGATGCATTTGAAATTTTTAATTCTACCGATAACAGAATTTTATTGAAACAAGTGTAACTGGAGCAATTATTATCTGTTTCTTTGAAAGAAAGAAAGAACAAAAAAAAAAAACAACAACAACAAGGGAAAAGGAAAGAAGATGAAGAAACGAGGTGAAGATAAATATGAAATTATTCATACTCGTGAATGTGTACCGACACATCTGACCATGGCGTAAGGAAACCGGATATCCGGTGTACGATCAACTGCGCAAGAATCACGGAGAGTGTTGGTGAAAGTGGAAGAGCACAAGGGTGTCTAGGGAAGGGTTGTAGATTCTAGCGAGGTGTTCAAGCCACGCTTAATCTTTCTCGATCAATATTATTCCAATTAAGAAAACTTCATTCAACGTTCAATCTCTCACGAACCACTTGATCGTCTAAATTTTACAACAATCTCAACCCTCTAAATATTTCTTTCTACTCGTCCTTTTCGTCAAACGTTCAACACCCCTGAAAATTTCTCAGAAAGCGTTCGTAACTCAATCCTAAAATCCATGCGAAAGCAAGAAAGAAAAAAAAGAGACATGCAAGTCGGGTGAAAGCGCCACTTGTTCGCCAGTTTGCGCGATCGAGTTTCCATTCCTACCCTTACGAAGCTAGGAGGCAAGCGAGGGGGTGGAAGTTGCGCGGGCGCACTGTCAAACTATCGATTTCGCGAGCAAAAGGTGGCACAAGCACGGTTGGCCATTGATTCGATACTCGTATAAAAGGATTGTAGCTGGTGATCCCCGAAAGACGAGGGACACTCTCGACGGAGGAATCTCTCGCTCGAGGAACGTCGGAGATCATCGAAGGTGGGGGCCATAAGTTTCCAGGATACTATTTCACCGATCTTTCGACACTGTCCTGGACGTTTTCCTCGTCGAATTCCATCTGATCGTAAACTAGTTGGCCAACGTGTTAACAGAAGAAGAGCCTCGGTAGATTGTCCAGCAGCGGTGATCAGTCATGCAGAACTATGGACACGAAGATTACGATTACGGGACCGTCGATGGAGCAGCTCAGCAAGAACAACAAGCTGCTGGTAGATCGTTACCACAGTTACCACGAGTCAGACCTATCCTGGACCCAAATGCTCAAGGAGAAGTCGATCCAACCTTGTATCCTCCACCGACTGAGTCAACGCACAAGATTCGTGGGAAGAGCGACGTGATAGAGTATCTGTTCGGGGCTGTAGATCAGGAACTCCTCACTGTTAAGACGTTCTACTTCTTCTTCTACTCGGCCTTTGGTTCTCTGTTCCCTTTAATGGGTGTCTACTTCAAGCAGATGGGGATGAACGCCGGCCAGTGTGGTCTTCTGATGGGACTCAGGCCTTTCGTCGAGTTCCTCAGCGCGCCTTTCTGGGGCTCGTTGGCTGACAGGTGAGAGAAGGGAATGTATATCGTTATTTTGAACATTTGCTGCGACTTCGTCACGATAGGACTATTTAAGAGAGGATTATTCTATTCCGTTCTGTGTACACGTGTGTTTGTTTCTTGGTACGATGATTGAAATTTCGTTGGACGTGGTAAAATGTTTTTTTTTTTTCTTTTTCACCTTGATCAAAGTTGGCAGATATTGTCCAGAATCCAATATCGCATGGGTTAGCAAGGCTGTTGTGAGAGAAAACTTCACCCCTTATCGATTTATCTGGCTCTAGGGTAAAAAGAGGGCATTTCAACGAAATTTTCCTAGGATATACACATCGGGTGTCCGTTTTATTTCAGATGGCAAAAGGGTAAGCTGATCTTTCTAGCATCTCTTTCTTGCTGGATCATGTTCACCCTTCCTTTGGCCTTCATGCAACCTCCTGCTACATCCTGTCTGGTTATGCGGAACAGAACTATGTACTTGGAGTATCCCAATCCTCAAACGAGGATAGTTAAAAGATCTACCAGTTTGGAGGATTATTATCATCAGAACGATGACGAGTGTTTGGAAATTGCTGAGAACGTCGTCTTCGAGAGGATAAGGAAAGACGACGACAGTCCTTTTACCAATATGAACTTTCGAAGGAACAAAGGGACATTAACGAGCAATATCCAACAAGATTACGATGATAATAACAACAGGATTCGAAGGGATGTCCAAGAGGAGAGTACAACTACCACCTCTACTACCACCGAGGAGAGTCCTGTGGAGGATCTCAAGTATAAACAATTAGTTTTCGAGGAAAATAATCCTGAGGCGAAGACCATCGATTTTGAGACGCTGCAACGAAAGAACCGTCCAGCTGATGTGCTCGAATACAAACGTTTCCTCAATGTAACGTTTCATCTAGCGTTTTAATCCAGCTTAGACTTTCAAAAGTGTGCAGTTTCACTTTATCGAGTGTCTTCGTTGCAGAATCAACCCTTGGATGACGGAAGGCCGCCGAAGAAGGCGTACACGCACACCAAGACCAGGGTGAAACCACCCCCGACCAAGGTCATGGTGAAAAGAGAGGTACTCGACGAGGGTTTGAACACTCCAAGGGAACTACCTGTCAAACGTTACGTCAGGGTGCCTCATTATACTCAGAGTCCTCATGCAGTCACCTATGCGGCGAATTACAACGAAAAGGAGAACAAAGGATGGGTTAAGCCATTGTTCAGCTCAATTGTTTATAGACAGACGGTACACAGATTATTATTATTATTATTATTACTACGGTTGCGAGAAATGTTTCTTGAAGATTCAAAGATGATCCGTTCCTTTTTCAGGACATACAAAAAACCTTCTTCCTCCTGTTGCTGCTGGTGATAGTCGGAGAATTTTTCTCTGCACCTGCTATCACTCTGGCTGACTCTGCTGTTATCACTCTGTTAGGTGAAGACGCTGATAGGTAGTTGTTCAGTATATACTTCATCGTTGACACGATTTTCGAGAACAAAGTTACAGCTATTTTTTCAAGATCCTTAAGCTTCTTTTTTTATCAACACACAGGTATGGTCATCAACGAATGTTCGGTAGTTTAGGCTGGGGTTTGGCCATGTTCTTCGTTGGTATCGCTCTCGACCATAGCACTGCGTTTTACGAGCATCCATGTGGTCCAGACATCAGAGAGAAAAACTACACGATCTGTTTTGCGATCTTCAGCGTTCTGATGGGCGTTGCTCTGATCACTGCCACGCAGATCAACTTTAAGTACGACATACCCGTAGCTGAGCCAGTGAGTTTAATAGAAAACAGCTATATATATTTCAACAATCTTCGATGAACGTTTCTCAATTAAGCAAAAATATGATATAATCTTCAGGAAGTGGAGAAGCCACCAGCGGAACCAACGAGAGAGGAACAGCTACAGAATCAGCTCTCTCAACAGCTCAATCTACCTAGCCTTCAGGATTCTTCAGCTGCGGTGAATCTAAAGCCGCAACCTCCAGAAGACAAGGTATCTAGACCTTGATCCTCTCCATCCACGATTATATCGATTCCATCAAACGAGCCTCTCGTCGTTCCAGACAAAAATGTTCGCTCAAACAATGCGCGAGATTCCTGAATGGGTGACTGTGCTGAAGCAATTCAAGGACCTCAAGTGTGCGTCCTTCCTCTTTGTTGCCTGGTTCATGGGTTTTGGTATCGGTCTCATCTTTACCTTCCTCTTCTGGCACCTTCAGGACTATGGTGGTACTCCAACGCTCTTTGGTGTCGCTTCTGTCATCAATCACATCTCGGAGATATTCGCTTACTTCTTCAGCTTCAAGCTGATCAGACAGATCGGTCATGTGAAGGTAGTCCTCGGAATTCGTCAGGAAGAATTCAATCCTATCGGTGTTTCTATTTCTATCTGTTAAGTTAGACCATTTCAGCGTCACGATATATCTTTCTTGTAAGTATGTACATATCATTTTCAGGTATTATGTATGGGATTAGGTGGAAACGTTCTCCGTTTCTTATACATCTCCTGGTTAACGACACCATGGTGGGTGTTACCGTTCGAATTTATCCAAGGGATCACACACGCTGCAGTTTGGGCTGCTTGTTGCAGCTACATCGCTCACAACACACCTCCACAGCTTCGTACCAGTGCTCAGGGTGTTCTTCAAGGTATTCATCATGGTCTTGGCAGGGGTTGTGGTGCAGTGATCGGTGGAATGTTCGTCGTTGCATACGGTGAGTACTCGATACACTTGTCTTATCGATTCACGTTGAAGAGGAGGAGATATACCAGTGATTAAAATATGGATTCGTAAGCTGGATTTATTCATGAGTTTGTACTATTATTATCCTTCGACACTTTTTCCCTATACATAGTTCACTCGCTAAAATCAATCCTTTATCGAAGGTGAATTTATTTCTAGGAACCACCGCGACGTTCAGAGCGTATGGTGTGATCTGTCTCGTCGTTCTCGGTGGATTCGTGTTCATCAACTTCTACAGGAAGGATACTGGCTTCGTCTCGGAGTTGCCGCAGACGGAGGATCCTCGTCAGGTGGCTGAGGCGACGCATTTAGCACCCCATGGTGTTCCAAGCAACGCTATACCTAGGGCTCTCAGCTCTACGAGGCTGCACGAGCTAGCTAATCAAGATTCGGGCTATGGTGCTACATACCAGACCGCGGATGGTAGCCTTGGTGTACCAGGTGCGAGTGGAGGTGAGCTTTTTCTTCATTCTCGTTGATTGGGAAAAAAGAGGATTTGTTTTTTATTTTATTTATCCTTTTGAAGTATCGGTGGAAAAATTTTATTTGAACCAAATATTCGATACATATTTAAATTTGCATCTTCAGGTGCAGTGAACCCAACGAATCCATTTCTGAACGGCGGAACAGGCGGAGGCGAAGGTGGATATAATTACGGTATGACTGGGAATGGCGAGGACGAGTATATCCGTAGGAGCTTCCAGGTTTAGTAAAATCACTCTAACGTAAAACGTCCACGGGGAAGACGTTTGTTGGAAACGAAAAAAGAAAAAAAAAAAAATAGTAAAAAGAGAGAGAAAACTTCTACGCAAAGCTATACTCTCTGAACGATCAAAAACACGGTTCTCTTTGTTTTCATTCGTGCATCTAATCGTTGCCTTTTCTTTTCTTCATAAAATCTTCAACATCTCGTTGCTTCGTGCACTATGTATCATTCTAACGATGTGCTTTTTCTCTATCTGTCCGGATTTTATAGCTCTACAATGAAGTGATCAGCAGGGAACACGATCTGATTAAACCACCGCCGATAGTAATCCATCTACACGCTCAACAACCATGCACCAACCCCTTCCATCAACACAACTACGAATGGTAACAGTCCGGGATGTTCGAGCCCACTTGAGGTCATCAGGATGCTCAAGAAATACTGGTCGATGGACGGCTCGTTTTCTGAAGAACCAAGAACCAAGGGCCAGGAGCAGAGGAAAGAGAGCTATAATAACAGAATTTTTACATGGTCAGCGGGGAAGGAGGAACACAACCGAAGCCTCTTGATGCCCCATCGAGCAGCATTGCTCACTATACTGCACGCTTGCAGCGTCGAACAGATATTATTATCTCTAGAAACTGACAACAATAAATGAGAAAGAATATACAACAGTAAAAAAAAAAAATCATCCTTCTCGATGCTGATTACATTCAGATTCAAATGTTTGGAATTGGTGTATTCAGCATCGAAAGGGTTAAGAAATTAAAATCGACCGTGAGACTGATCGACGTAACGACGATTTAAAAAGTGCCTGCTCCTCGACACGTTTGATAAAAACAAAAAAAAAAAAAGAAAGAAAAAACGAAATTATTGAAATTATCAGTTTCTTGAGGAGAACGCAAACGGAGAAATGCGCTCGAGGGGAGGACAGCCAAGGGCAGTTTCCATTGCGGGCAAGATTCACAGACGAGACGAAGCTTTTACAATTGCGTGGTGGGAATCTCTCGATGATAATGTATGTTAAATTCGAAGAAAAGGAATCCATCCGAAAGGAAGTACAGATCTTGTTAAGGTGTAAAAGTTGCGGTCACGTGACACGTGGCGTTTGATATAACGAAATGATATTATAACGAGTTGTAATTAAAGAATGTCACGCGTTACGGAGACCACAGTGCGTACTAGTGCTAAACATCGATGTACCTACAGTTTAGGAAATGGTATCTATTCGTGTTGTAAATCTATCTACGTGTAGTACGGCACAACACGATCTGCGGGGGTCGTTTCAACGAAAAAAAGAAAAGAAACAAAAAAAAAAAAAAAAAAACATTTATCCTACAAATGTACTTGCAATTGAGCATCTCGAGGAAAATTCGAAGAGCCAGATCGAGAATAAGACTGTCCGATTTCTTTCTCGAATGCAAAGCCAACTCGATGTAATTATTACGTGTACTTCAGCCAGTTATCGCGTGAATTCTGCTGCTTCTGTCATTTCGTCGCGATTCTAGCATCCATACCTCCTACGTCCATTATCCCAGAAGGATCGCGTCAAAGGGATCATTGTAAATAATATCCTCTCCTCGATCTCTTTCTCTTCTCGCGTGTGAATATTTAAGGAAGAAAGGATACCTTCCTTCTTCTCTCGTTCTCTTGTTTTTCGTTCTCTCTAGACTGAACGTTGCTCGTTGTAATCTGTAAAATGTTTCACCTGCACTGTAATCACTCTAGCCAATCGTGTAGTTTTACTATTGTAAGCAGAGAACACACATATATATATATATACACACACATACATACACACACACACACATACACACGCTTCCCTCCGTGATAGATGTACGATATTGTTGGATATGATATTAATTACCGGAAGCTCGTGTGAATGATTAATTATTACGCGTGTTACCTGAATGGAGATCAAAGTTGAACGTGCCACGGCTATTTTCTTACCCGCTTAGTTCGAGTTAGAGTATGTTAAATCCGAATTTTACCCGACACACGGGGAAAAACTGTTCTGCAAGTTGAAATTTCTCCGTTGAAAATGTTTCGCGGTTCGATTCGATTCAGGTAAACGCGAGGATAGCCTAAACGAAGCAATGTTGCGTTCCCCGAAGGCACAAGCTACACGTAAACGTTGTACCTACATACCTTAAAATGAAGTTTCAAACTCTAAGCCATAGCGTTCTACGCATCCGAGTGCTTGTTAGCTCAGTACTGTTACATAATTAACCATAAGTGTGCGCGTCAAAGTGGAAACACGTTTGAGGGAGGCACGACTGATCGTTCCTCCTGAGACGAACCCTAGTTTTCGAGGACACCTTCCACCGAAATCGAGTAGGCTTAGGCTAATAGCGAGAAATAATCGTAATCGACGTATAGATGTTAATATTCTGAACGCAGTTTCCATGAGAATTTACGATGGATGGTATGAGAAAACTCATTATTTTCGGACAAGCATGCACACACCAAATGATGATGCACCAATACATTAACGCCTTGACCGCTCGTCTTAGACTTTCTAATGAAACAATTCCGTCGAATAAAGTATAATATTATAATTTACGCTACGTTTTATTTGAATCGCGAATGTTATCAAGCAGTCAAGGTGTTGATCGTCGAAATAGCAATTGTAGTGATTGATCGTAGGCGAGGATAGATCTGACACGCTTGGAATTGGTTGCTCATATTCTGATGCATGATTATCCGATTCATTATCATTTAAATAAACTGGCTTCGATCGTCTGTTTATTCTTCGAGCATCGCGTGAGATCGAGGTTTTTGTTGTTCGGTCGGTGTCGATAGATTTAGCCTGTTCCTGAATGCTTTTAGCGATTCATTCGCGTTGTTCGCTTGCATAGATCGAATTAAAGTATCGAGCCTGTTAGATATGTTACACGACATCCGGTGAAAGACGTGCTCGAAATAAATCTAATGAAATTATCAGTGAGCTGTTTCGCGTTATTCGACCACTGAATTATCAAAAAACGGGAAAACGCTTTAATAAGGTTTACCAAAGAGTCTTCCTACTGTCTAACAGACATACCAAGAAGAAACGTTAACCTCTCCGCTGCTAATTGTTTTGTTAGAAATTTTTCTCGTAAAATTTTATTCGCAATGACGTTATTTATTACAATTTTAACGGGTGACTGGTTTTAACCCATAATATATAGCAGATATTCAACGTTGGGTAACTGCAGTCATTCTGAGCGGTGAAAAGGTTAAGATTTCTCTCAAGCATCACAAGTATTATAAAACAGAAAAAGAGAAAAAAAAAACAAATGTAAGGAAAGCGTTGAATGCGGTGAGAATCGTCTCAATTTGCAAGCTAAAATTAAAACTTCGAAGTGAATGGTCGCAAGATCGAAGGCAAACGCAAGGTCTAATTTTAATATTTCAAACGACGTTCTTTCTTTTCTTTCGTTTCTTAAAGCAACTCTGCTCGAGCATACTTTTCACCTATGGTCAAGAGAAACTTAAGGTGCATGGTAAAAAAAAAAAAAAGAAAGGACATTTGACGAACTCGATACATATCACATTTAGCTGTTAAGTTGGAAGAAAAAAAAATCGACGTAACATGTTGGAGGAATAAGTCGCTTCGCACGTGGTCGCTTCGTCTCGCTTGGTATCGCCGCTAAAAAAAAAAAAAAGACAGAAATGATCGATAACGCTCTCCGATCCTTCTCACAATCAACGTAGAATGAAAGTTTCGATAATGATGATACACGAAAGATTTGATCTATCGATTGTATTTACTATCGCAAGATTCGGCGTTACGTAATATCTAACCTATATCTCGTGGTTTTTAGTACGTTCTCGCGTTCGACAAGACTGAAGGAAACGTAACACGAGATCGATTCAGTCGTTCGAGCTGTTTATCCGCGAGCAGAGAGTTCAATGAATCGATAGCGAGTATGTGACCTGTCGACGGATTCATGTGCGAAGCGCGATAACGATAGCTATACTATAGGTATAGCGCCATTAATAGACTATTGTAACAGAGGAAGAATAATATACAGTAACGATGTAATTAATATACAGTTTGAAAAAAAGGGAATTGAATTTTTCTTCGTTTCTTCTCAACCTCCTTCTATCGAGTTTATTTGAAGAAAATAATTAAATCAAGTTCCTTTACATGCATATGTAACAATGCTGAGTCGAGTTCACTATTTAAGCAGCACAAAGCAAGAGGCGTTTCATGCATAAACTGAAAAGGAAAAAAAAAGGAAAAAAAAGGTATAAAAATGTATATTAATACCCTGTAAATTACGAATAATTTTCTGTACTTTCTTCATTGGGCAGATGTACACGTAGCAATTAATCTGCGACACATGCAAAATAGACACGGTACCGGTTGAAAATTCGAGGAACAAACGCGGAGAGACGCAAATTGAAATTTAAGTAATAGTTGCTATCATTTTCTTTTTTTCTTTCTCTTTCTCTCTTCCTTTTCATTGTTCTTTTTTTTATTTTAGGATACAGTAAGAATAATCATATGGGGGGGTATGTGATCGCAAGATAACGCCCAGCACTTGGTAAATAAAGGTTTATTCGAATATTCTCTTGCCTATGTTCGATATTACTTATTTTCCTTGGACAAAGTTACAACTAGAGGCACTAGTCAAGCTTAAATTCTAGCTGACTACAAGTTCGTATTATGCTCGATGTTCTAGTACTATGTTTTTTTTTTTTTGTTTTCTCCTCCGCGAGATTACGGAGAATTAATCGGAAATTGTGTCGAAGATCGGCTAAAACTAATGGTAATTCAATTTTTAACAGCTAGTTATGCTCACTCCAGGTTCTCTCTCTCTTTTCTCTTTTCTTTTTTCATCATCACTGACCACTAAGTGGTGTTCTTCTATCGGTTCTTTGTGTATGTATCTGTGTGATATATAATATATACTGTATTATATATATTATATGTACGTAGGTAAATATATGAAGTGTGTACGCGACACGGTTCGCACAAAGATGAGAAATATTACGGAAGAGTCGAGAAAAAACCGATGCGCGTGCCTCTTATTACTCTACATAATAAAAATGTCTACCCTAAGGATGCCAAATTACCGACCTTGTCGTTAAAAAGTATCGCTACTCTGATTGTATGATGTGAAAAAACGATAACACGTATTATAGTCTCTGGGCTTTTTATCTAATGTCACGTGTCTCTGGCAATCTATCTCCCTCTCTTCGATTACTTACTATTATGTATTATTACCACACTCGTGTGTACACCTTTGTTTCCCGTTTCTCTCGGTGGCACGCGTTAGATAATTCCGCTAAATTACGGAAAACAATTTTTATTCAGTTGACCCAGATGAAAAGAGTATCTTTAAGGGTGAAACGTTCCCAGTTTAATGTTTATTATTGGCAAAGAGTCGGTAAATACTATATGTAAGTTGAATGCATGTGTGTGTTTTGTGTGTGTGTGTGTGTGTGTGTGTGTGTGTTCGTAAAGATTGAATTCTTGTGTATTTTTTTAATATATGCAAAGGCAAGAAGCAAGCGGCAAGAGGCGATCATGGCAATTCGTTATTATTAATTCGTAAAATATGTTCGTTTATTATTCGAGAAGCGCTAAGAAAAGAATGAAAAGGATTAAATTGTCAATAGCACTGTAGGTTAACGTGAAAAGAATCATTCTGCTTCGAACGATATTTTATATATCGTAAAAAAATAAAAAGAAAGACTAACAATTCTGAGAAAATATAAGCGAATACCGGTTAAAAATTAAAGCTACAATATTGGCATTATCGAGTTTCGCTTCCTTTCTCTTATTGGCACAAATATGTACACACTCTTTTGACCACTATGTGCAAAAAAAAAAATGAAAAAAAAAAAAAAAAAAATAAATTAAATAAATAGCTTTCAAACACTCGTATAAATTCGGTTGATGTAAATGAAATAAACCACGCCCTATAAATAAATCGTGACATAAATACTTAAATAACACAAGTCCAACAAACTGCATTATTGGATACTACGTTTTTTTCCTTCTAGAAGTAATTTGCTTCTAACAAGTCATGTTAATGAATTATGTACTATTAATATTTGGAATGAAATTGATTTGGTTTCCTTTTTGTACACATGTACGTCGAGTTTCTCACGCAAAACTGGACCGACACCGGGCAGTGTGTCATTACGGCAGAATCGCATTAAGTGTATAATACTGGCACAGTGAGGCAATGATCTTAGGATTCTCTAAAACTATTTAATTAATTCAATGTACTTCTACGCTTACCTATTGATTCATAGAATGATTCATTCGTACTTTCACGCTGATTATTTCTTTTTTTCCTTTTAAACCACGCACTCCAGTTCCCATTTGCTCTCTAGATGAAAATCAAATGGTAATATTTCGAAAAACGATTGCAAAGTAAATAATTAAATGCTATTAAGAAAAAAAAAGAAAAAAAGGTACGGGAAAAGAATGAAATCATAATGAGATTACAAAGGAGTTTATCACGCCGACAAGGAATCGATTCCTGTTTCTTTTCGTTGAACTTCGCAACAAAGTACTTAATAATTTGCATGACGATCCTATACTCGGTCACAGCCTTTGGGGATGTAACTTGATGCATATTATATCACTGTTATCTCTAAAGCCTAAGAAAAAATATTGCAGGCACGAGTAAAACCTCGAGATGTTCTTTCTTTTTTCATTTTTTCTTCTCCGTCTTAAACTGAATTTTCTTTCTTCTCCCCCCCCCCCCCCCAATCCATAGTGGATTTGGTAAAATTATACCAAAATTATTCGTCTGTTTCGCTTTCAAATACCCGCCTAGAAGAATTTTCGATAATAAGACTGATTTTACAGATATGTGCTGAATCGATAAGAAATATATCGATTCCGATAGATTTTAAAACAATCGTAAATTGTTCACTACGATACAACCCTTTCTCATTTTTAATCTGATTTTTATGTTGCGAAACGAAACAATTCTTTTTCTTCGTGTTCTTTTTTTTCATTTTTTTCCCTTTTTCTTTTTATTCATCTACCAGTCTATAAAAAGTGTCGAAATTGACATCACGCTAACGATTAAGATTAAAATTCGAAGTATCGAAAGTTACGATGATAACCCTATATTTAAACTGAGCAACTATCGAATCGTAAAACCTTCGACGGCTCGAAGACAAGAATCGGGGTCTCACCGACCTTTAGGGGTGGTACGGGCCTGTGTTTCTTCGCACCCTGAACACGATGTATATAATAATACAAGTTCGTACAACGCAAGGTCAAAGTGACATGCGTGTGATCCTATGATTTATGCTTTACTGATGCCGCATTCTGCCATATCATAACACGCTGAACGAGCGGTCTAGTTTGCAGTAGGAACTACATAGTCTGTCAGCCGAAAGTCTGTGTCATCTGTTGAAATCTTATCTTTACTCTGATTTAGTCAGATATCAACTTCGAACATATCTTGTTCGATCGGTTTTTTAACCCAACTCCCAAGATGTGCCTTTACGAAAGCTTCCTTCAACTGATGCTTGGCAAGCTGTTGCACAGAGAAAAAAAAATTAAACAAAATAATTTGATGAACGCAATTTCGTAAACCAACACGTGTGTAATAATACGGCTATAGATAATATATATATGTATATACACCATAGGACTTACCGAGTAATTCTGCACGGAAGATTTCGCATCTAAATAGTGCCGGCACTTATTCCTGTCAGCGTCATCTATCGTGTCAAGTTTACCTAGCAAGTTGTAGAATCTTCTAAACAATCCCTGTTTCGATATTCTCGATGGTTTCCCTAATTCGTCCTTTCCCGTCGTACAGTTTATTACCTCAGCTTCCGGCTGACCTGTAGCGAGAGAGATGAAAATTCCAATGAACTTTCTCAACAACACCACCTTTTTCGTCTTGATAACAACGTACCGATTGTCCAGTTAACGCTGTAATTAGGCGCTTTCCCCGGTTGTCTAACCTCAGAGGAAGTGATAAGACTCATTAGCGGCTTATTAAGCCTGTATGGTGGCGGTAAACCTTGAATCGTGTTTTCAATACGCCCGCAGACCGCTCTATACATGTGGCTTGGGTTCAATAGACTGCCAAGAACGATGCTGTGGAAGTAAATTGGCTCGATGAAGTGGCTTAGAAGTGCACCTTGCACACCAAGTACGTTCCACCGAGCTATTTTGTCCGAACACGACATCGTCAGCAGTCTTTGGCCCTATAAGTTGAAGTAAATATTTGCGTAACTGAAGTCTCTGTCCGAGATAATTTAGGACATGTTTCTTTCTGTCCCGTACGACGTTCAATATATATATCATACCATCAGTACACCGTCCCACGTTTGGATACCTTCGCTGCTTTTCACAGGAATAGTACCCTCTCCTGATTCTATTTTCGTTCGCAATTGACCCCTTGCTCTGCGATTTGGATGCTTGTCAACGGACTCATTCTCCTCGTGAGGTGAAAAAATCCGCGCATCGCCACACGGAGCGGTGTTTATGTACAAATGAAACTGAATCCCCTGTTTTAACTTGAACCCCTTTTTCGTCGGTTCTAAGATCGATTCCATGTCACGATCCTCCGCGTGAAGTTCCAATTGCTTATACAAATACTCGCATAAACATCTCCTCGCCACTACCTCGGCGTGACAATCGTTCAGAGCACCACCGCTAACGCTCAGGTGCTCCCCGGAAACACACTTGGTACCTTTTTTATTTTCGAAACAGATAAATGACACAACGTTTGAATGCAATATCGATTTGAGAAGGACATCGAAAGTAGGGTAGATAGATACGTAAGAAAATTGTCCCTCACCGGTTGTTACGCATATCAGTTCCGCGTCTGAACCTTTTGTTTGTACGATGCCCGCTAATACTTTACGCCGTGCGTGCTGTGGTTTCGATTGGATTAACTCGCTAAATTTTTGATTCACCATCTTACCGATCTTATCGGCTAACATTTGAGGTAAGGTCATTTGATCTTGCCAATGGCCGCTATTGGAAAAGTTTGGCAATACGCGAACAGGAAGCGGTATACAAAATGAGGAACTGTGAACGTTCCTCAGCTTGGCTAACGCTGCCTTACTAGCCGCAGCTTTGGCTAATTTTTTACTTGGTCCAGTCCCCTCGAACGTTTCTCCGTCGATCGTTACCGATATCGTAAACTTTGCGTAACTTTCTCCATTGTCGGATACGCATTTGTATACTACACCAGGGTACAATTCGTTAATTAGCGCTACAGGACCTTTCTCTAAAAATTTATTTGTGCTCTTTGGTTCCTGTGTCAGAGTTTTGAAAGCATTGACAAGATGATTATCGCGTTCCGTCACGTCACTCGTGAAATCTGGCTCGAGCGGTATTGAAGGCTGGCAAGTGTTGATTGCCTGGTGAACCTCTGGTGTGTTTCTGAATTGAATGATGTTTCTCAATGCAAGCTCAGCAGCTGCATGCTTTGCCATTTTCTTGGTACGACCTTTGCCTTCATATGTCTGTCCATCTATTTGTACAGCTATTGTAAATATCGGAGCATGTGTTGGGCCAGTTTGATCAACAACCTTGTACACTGCACCAGTTTTTAATTCGTTCAAAGCGCACACTGCATTCTTGGGCTGTGGATTCTTGTGACGTTTCTTTGGATTGGATGCACCTGATAAAAACAATAGAAACAGATTAATTTGCTTGATGTTTCCTGACAGCTTCCCCTTAATTCAAAAGAACTTGAACCTGGAAGACTTATAAGGTGATCCGTGTTCTGCTTGTTTCTATCAAAATATCAACTTTAATATGCACATGCTGTAACAACTAAGTGCTCTGTTCGATAGCATGATACAAGGATCGTGCAACCAGCCACTGACCTTCAGGATCTGATTCGACAGGTCTCTTCAGGTTCGGTCTGGAGATGTTTGGCTGCTCCATCTGTGAAGAGGACAACAAGCTACTGGCTATGCTTTTGAAAACAGGTTCCTCCTCCAAAAATAACCTTAATTAACAGAAACTCACCCCTGTCAAGTGTCCCCCCTGCATTCCCTCCGCGAGAGATATAGCAGTGATGGCACTGAGTGTGGATGCGTTGCTGTCTAAAGATTTCGGTGGAGGAAAACACGGCTATAAAAATTGTGTCGGCGTTGCCTGAATAAAAAATCGATATTCGAATTTCATACTTGTTTTCTTGGTGTCCTTATCATTATTCAACATTGTCAATCCATTCGACATCTCTCAACAAAAACGAATCCTTCGAAAAATACACCGGAGAAAAAGTCCGTCTCGAAACACTGCACTGTTACATTGATTTTAATTATACTCGTGTCGCGATGTCCGCAGCGCCACTGCTGTTTTTTCCTGGTCTCGACATAACCTTAATTCGTGAATTTTTCAAACTAAAATAAATCGCCACCTGATACACCAACGATCGTTTCACGTTTTCAACCAGAGAAAAAGAAACGTCAGAGCGATGCGGATTTTAATCAATTCTCTGTTACAATACACTTTGCAACTACTAACGCAGCTTGTTTACTGCGCAGAGTACTGCGCACGCGACAAGGGAAACTCGCGCGGAAAGTCGATTTGAAAGACGGGATTCTTCTGCTAGAATCAGGGTAACGATGCGCATAAAGTTTAAGGTGCAACGAAGACCAACAGATGCGCTATATGTATATATATGTATAACGTCATATTTTCACGCTCCTAATTTTTCCTAAGAATGCCGGAAAACTAGTGTTGGCACGATTATCGTTGAAACACGTTGCCGCCTTCTCTCTCACTTTCTCTTTTTCTCTGTTTCTCTCACTTTCTCCTCCTTAAATTCTACATCTTGCACGTGAATTCACGTAAACCGTTAGATATATCAATGAAACGATATTTGTAGAAATAGTATTTATCACTGAGAACACGTATCATCTTAGTTATTACGTAGAAACTATTCTTACCTTTCAAATAATACTTTCGATTAACGATGTAGACAATGATTGGGATGGTATAGAAATTTTGTAACAATTGTTCCTCGTTATTTTCTTCATCATTCCTCCTATTGTTCTTCCTCTTTCTCTTTCTCATCCTTTTCCTCGTCCTCTCTCTGTTTGTGCAATTGTTTGATTCATTAATGTTTCGATAGCTGTTTGACCACATTCTCGAACACTGAGACGACTTTGTCAATGAGTTCATCACGTTTCTTTGCTTCCCGAAGAATATGCGTCGGACTCATGTCGAGGACTGAGCCGATGATGAAAACTGAATTCCCCTATGAAACGTAGAAACGTGCTAACGTATGTGTATATGTATATATATACACACGGTCTCTCACAACGGATACTCTACGTGAGATAAAGAAACAACGATGCCACCTCATCGTCAGTGTTTCAGTTTAGCGGCTCTTTTATCTTTGGTAACGGCCGGGGAACCACGAACAGCGGCTTCCTTTGTTATTGTATACATAGTAATCTATAATTGCTACTTTGTTAAACGCGAAAAATCTCGTCTAATATTACATTTACGTTTCATATTCTCCTAGATGTCGATTCTTCAAGAATTTCTAATTTCCGAATTCTTCAATTACATAGAACGATTCAACAGGTAGGATAAAACGCTTATACGATAAACGATCGAGCTCGTTGAAATCTGAGGAAAGCCGACCAAGATCACTTGGTTCGGAAAGTGAAAGAAAAAGGAAGGTGGAATTCTTAACGAAAGGAAGAGTACGCCGCTTGGGGAGAAAGAATATTCCAAGCCGGTCTGGAATATCTGGGTTGTTCGAAGCCGTATATCTCGACGTTGGTCGTCAGGAAAAAAAAAAACTTCTTCAAGTTTTTTGTTCCTTCTATGAAAGACAAATTGACCGGCGCCGCGATAGATAGAATACCAAGATATTCATAGGATTCCAACGAGCAAAAAGGAGACTCGTGCATTATCGTTCGATCCTTTTTCTCATTCTTTTATATAGGAAAAAGCAAAAAAAAAAAAAAAAGAACGAAGGTGAAAGAAACTTTTAATTTTCCTCATACAATACGCGTCATTTTTAAATATTTATTCCTAGTGCATCTTGACTATCCACTTTTTTGACAGCCTTACGATTAATACCGGTTTTTTTTATTATCCCGAAGAGTGACGAACAAGCATCAAGCTCGATAAGTCAATGTTGCACCTTTCCAAGCGTACAGTATAGGCAAAGTACATATTTATTATCCTGATAAGTCTGCCATTGGTTATCGAATTGATTAATAACCAAATACATTTCGATCCGCATTATCTCGACTTTTATGCGAGCGGTTGAATAACAATTGATATATGCTGGTAAAGCTCCACTTGCCAAGTATTAGTCGCGTCTTGCAAGTGATCTCGAACAGTTCGCAGCGAGGAAACAAGAAAAATCGAGTCAAGCATGCTAAGAAACTCTAATTTCCTCTTTATCCTTGCGCTACTTGTAGTTCTATCAGTGAGAAACGTCTCTTTTACCAAGGATTATCCGTTGATGAACATTTTCCTTCGAATACTTCTTTCTCTTTTCAGTATTTCGTTGTGGCAGACATGAGAAAGGAGTGTCGCAAGGAGTCCAAGGTTTCGTGGGGTACTCTATATAACCATTCATAATTACCGCTTCTCAGAGTTCGGTAAAAAAGGAAGAAAAAGGAAAAGAAAAAAAAAAACAAATTTCGTTTTTCCTTATTAAACCTTTCAGCCGCGTTAAGGAGGTTCAAGTCTGGGAACTTCGAGCCCGAGGACCCGAAATTGAAGTGCTACCTTCTGTGCTTCATGAGAAAGAACGGTATCGTGGACCAGAACGCCAAGGTGGATGTGCAAAGAGCTCTCCGGCATCTTCCGCGAAGCATGCAAGACTCGTCAAAAAAATTGTTCCAGAAGTGCAAGTCCTTTGGTGAGTATATTCCCGACGTGTTCATCGTACAATTCAAATGATCAGACTGCGGATATTCACGTAAGTATACCCCATTTTACAGAGAGCTGGTGATAAAATGATCGTAATTTATTGCAATTTATACGCGTCCATCGGCACATTGATTTTCAATTATTCTGTCAATTTATTTTATTTCAATACGAATAAAATTTGAACGGAGTTATCGTTTCTATCGACGAATGTCTCTGTGATGGCACCAGTGGAGTGCAAATGATTAAATTAGCCTTATGATGTTTAAATACTAAAAGGTTCCATCATCGTGACATATTTTAACATTTATAATATTTATATATCATTTAAATAAGTTTGATTGCACAGAGTAACGTGCTCTAATTCTAAGAATTTAGTCACGACTCGTTGCAAATGCGCATGATTAACAAGAAGTCAGTTATACTGAGTTTAACCAGAACTGCTTCTATTCACAACATCATATTACAGTTTAGCTTTAAAAAATAAATATTGAACGTAACTGATCTTATTTACGTTACGACTCAACGAAGTGCACGAATAATCACAGTCTACTGATTATCAGAACTTTTTCATCACGGTGTCGTTTCGTTTTGTTCTCAGAGGGGACTGATCCCTGCGACAAAGCGTACCAGATGGTCAAATGTTACGTGAAATTTCATCCAGAGGTAGATACACCTTGGACTATACCTGACAAGAGAGAAAAACCTTTGTCTTCTTCTTCTACAAATTTCACGTTTCACGTTACAGATTTTGCAGAGCGTTCCTTTCCTCTAGAGCCTCTCGTCGGGAGAGATAGCCGCTGGCAGACACTCGAGCCTCAAGAAAAGAAGAAGAAGACGATGTTGTACCGTTTTCGTGCGATCATTTGCAAATGAGGAATAAAGAATACAAATTAGAGGAGATATATATGTGGCTCGAAGTTGATAATGTTCGGTTTAATTATCAACAAAGTTCTCCATCGATTTTTCAAACGAGGTTGAAAGTCTGATTTTCTTCGTACGTACGTATACATATGTACATGCAACAAACCGGAAGGGAAATCGTTCAGGTGGTGATCGAGCGAAACTTCCGACGACGCTGCATTTTCGAGGAGACACTAGCGTCTCGCGGAAATTAACTTCCGTCACCGGTACCATTTTTCCTCCCTCCTTCCCCCCTTTTTTTCATAATAATGAAATCTCGTTTGCACGACCACTTTTCACGGGAACTATCCGTTAACTGACTGATCCTTGAGAATTCGTCTTTTCAAAAAGCTACATCCTGCTAGGTATCCATATCCTAATTGAACAATAAAAAATTCAACCTTCGCCCCGTTTGGAGAAACACAGCTATATTATCTTTATTCCTTAACATTTTCTACTACAATTTCTACAGTGTAGGAAAAAGTGTCAGGACACTTTTTTCGAACGATAGGAACTTCATTCTTAAAAAAAGAAAACTATTGCTTTCTTTCGAAATTTTCCTTCTTGCTCACCGCGTTTTTGTATGCTCTATTATCCTTCGTTTTTACCTAAAATCTCCAATTTTCCTTCCCGTATCCACTACTGTCCAGTACGAGAATTATCTACGGTCTTAAAATTCAGCTCGACAATTGATCCGCGTTGGTCATGCAGATTTACGAAACTCGTTCTATTATTGACGAATCATAAAACAAAAAAAAAACAAAAATAGCGCTACATCAAACGGTGCTGCCACTTGATACTCTGATTTACGAGCGCGCTATATTTGTTCCACGTAGTATACCTACAATCTGCGAATGGCTATAGAATCCGAGAACTCGAACTGACAATAATCTGTATAGCCGATGGAAACGATACGAAGCATTCAGAAAGGAAACTGTCATCCATCGATGTAACGTACAGAGCATTCTTGGAGAAAGCAAGGACCAGCACAGTTTTCCGGTGGAAATGAACGATGAAAAGAAGAAATGGTGGCCCTCAGGGGTGCGCGCGTTAGCAAGCACGTGCCTCGAGCCGACTTCTGAAAACGCGGCTCGACTCCGCCGGAGTCTATATATGCATTCAACCGTCGTTGGAACTGGGTCACAGTTCTGCCCATCGGGGTATTAAAACAATCTCTAAGCTCTCCGGAAAAGGGTGCGGGTAACGGTGGAACACGGTGGGGGCAAATAACACGCCAAAGGAGGCAAGTAACACGCGTAGGAGAAAGAGCAAGGGTGAGACTTGGAGATACAGAGAGAAGGAAGTAGAGAGAGAGAGAGAGAAAAGGAGAAGAAAAAAAAAAGAGAAAAGCTAGCTGACTGATGAGCGGCGTATAAGTGGTGAAAGTACAGGCGAAAAACGACGAGGCTAAACAACGAACGACGAACGATAATGATGCGCCACTCGACGGGTGCTCCTCCTCTTTTACAGCCTCTCTTTCCATTCGATTGTTCGCTTTCGGTGATCGTTTTCGTACCTTTTCAGCCGACCTGTTTCTTTTAACGGCTCGCTTAGAGCCAGTCGTTTCTGTCGAATTTACGAAATGGAAGACTTTGAAGATGACACACGCTTGGATCTTTCATCTCTCGATTAGAATTATCGAGACTTTGGTTGGTAAATTAGTTACAGATAATTATGTTTGTCGGACGAAGTTGTTCATTCTCACATGCAGCAAGTCGACAATTTTTAATTTTTTTCCCCACAATGCTGGTAATTAGGTAATTTTCCAAACGAAAATTTCCTTCCGATATTTTCAACACGCGAGAGAGGGAATTACTAATTTACATTGGATAATCGAAAGAATTTGCCCGACGATCTCTCTCATTTTTCTCTGGATTCTATAGGTATTCTATTATAAGACCGCACGTTTCGGTGCGGTCTTATCTTGAAAAATTAGAACACCTATAGGAACGTGAGAGAAGTTGAAGATATAAAGATCAAGATTCTATAGTGGTGCATCGTGTCACCTTTACAAAACACCGTTATTAAAGTAGCAGCAGTAGGAGTAGAACAGTTAGTAGTTAACCCTGTGATATAAGGGCTGGATCTGACCGCTAATCCTCGGCTACCGGATTAATCCGAGCTCACCGAATTTTCCGGCTGGTCGGTGCACACGGCTGGCGAGGAAAGTAACCTTCCCAATTGGCTATTCCTCGCCATACCTCGTTCCTTTATCCTTTTATCTCGATGCCTGGGAATAAATTGTAAAAAATGTCGACTACCGTGAGACCGGAAGTTCAAGGCACCTAGGAAAAGTGCCTCAAGGCTACTCCAGGTGGTGTTTTCTGCCGGTGGTCGATGACGTTGCAGCAAAGTTCCGTTTGTCTCTGTCGTCGGCCGTGAGAGTGCAGAAACTTCCAGGAAACTGACTGTTTTCCATCTTTTCATCGTTCTCGCGAACAAATTTTATCAGATGAGAAAGATATCTCTTGAAACATCTGCTTATTTCGTGGAACAGAAAGCAGATGAAAGCAAGTATCAAAGGACATGGGAAACATTTTTCACGGATTTGACCAAGTATATAAATGAAAGATTTTTAATGGAAAACTTTATTAGGAGGGATTGCAACGGAGACCGGGACATGTCGATGCAGTGAAATCAAGTTATATACAAAATAAGAAAATAGTTGAATTTTTCAACGATCGCTTATCGAATTCACTCAATATTGCAGAGTTTGCACGAGGAGAAAAAGTACAGAGGGCGCCTCAATTATGGGCATATAGAGTCCCTGCTTGTCGGTCCTCAAAGTTTGGTACCTCAAACTTTCCCGCGGTTTCTATATTTTAGTCTTCGGTAAATAATTGCTGAAATATTCAATTTTCTCGAAGATGATTTCATCTCTGTACCAACTTGCCCCAGTCTCCCCTACATATATCGCATTTTATTTTGTTCCACGACGAATCCCTCGTAAATATCGTCAATTTTCACGTGACTGAGTGTAAGTCAGTCGATAAGCGTAGTTCAGACGAATCATTCTCGAGTTTCCACGTAGAAGATCTACGAATGGGGTACACAAGTGTTTCTTGCAGCAGGTAAACGTTGACGAAGATTTCATTGGACATCGTGACGATTAAGCTAGATCAATATTTACGGAGTCGAGAGAAATAATCCTGGATTCTAAGGGAATTCAGGATCCAATATATGAAAGACCGTGTATCGGAGTCTCTCTAGGGAATTCCCAACTACGAAACTCTGCAGCTGCTCAAGGTGTTGCCTTTGCTACAGTAATCTAACCAACGAAAATTACGATCGTTGTAGAAACTTCAAAAGAAACATTTCAAATTTCAAACCGAAATGGAAAATCAATTATTTCTGAACTAAACTTGTATGCTTCGAGTGTATAATAGAAGAGAATAATCAATCTACAATCACCGGTATTTCCCAGTGAATTTTCTTCGCAAGAATTACTTGGAGAAACACTTTCGTGATTTTTCATTGAAAAGATAAAAACCGAAGGAAAAACGTGTCTAACGTAAGCGAAGTGATTCATAGTCGCGTGACAATCGATGAAAGAGCACACGGTAGCACTACGTAACCCACGGATGGTCAAGAAATCGCTATCGGGCGATTAGTTGCGGAAAAATCGGGGAATACCGCGCGTGACAAAACGAACGTGTCACGTTTGATCATAAAGCTGGCTGGTGTGAAGAACGGAATCGGGAAAAAGTGAATTTATCACCGGTTAGAACAGAGAGTGGGAGTGTGATATTCGATTCGTTGGCTAGTTCTGGGATGGTGGCGTTACCTGGCGCCTTTCCAACAATGTGTTCACACTTTTTACCTCGCGATAAATTCGCTCGCGCGCGCCATTGTCCGACATTTCCTTGATTGCACGGCTACGACGCGTTTTCCACGTCTGCTCTGGGAACTCTCGATCAATTTAATCGGTTCTTCTCCCCGATTTTCTAATCGCGATCGGGGTTAAATCACGGGACATTTTCGGGGTTTTTCTTCGCGATGTCACCAGCGATTATTCATAATATATCATTCATTGTTCTCAATGTTTCATACGCTATCCTCTTAGAATAGAATTATTTAGTTCTTCTTTCTTTTCCTCTGATATTCAGACATATTTTTAGAAATCGTTCGTTCAAATACTTCGCGTTCTTTCTTTTCTTTCTTTTTTTTTTTTTTTAGGTTTAATGACAAGGATGAGAGAATAGAATTGGAAGTAACAGAACATTTACGCAAATCTCGAACGAAACGTGAATTTTTCATATCGTGCCGATTCATCTCAGTTTTAATTCCGTCCGCATTTTAATTTCTGTACGTTTTTCAGCTGATGTATGTACGTCCAGTCATGGACAGAGTGCAATTTATTAATTAATCAACGAAACGTGGTGTGGAACGAGTGCGTGCACACCACGCGGTCCTTGGAATGAATTTCAATTTTCCATTGATGCGCGCATTGTGCATTTGTCAATTTCGATTACTCGCGGTGCAGGTACATCACGATGTATCCACACCGATGACACGCGTTAAATCACACTCCGATGGAAACCAGCTCGATTATCGGTAGGCATCAAATCGCCTCGCGTCTACCAAATCGCCTCTGGCTGCCATTTCACCTAAACATTTCTAGATTCGTATCTTTCAATATTTTACGATGCGATAAAGCTTCGATCTTTCTAACGATCCTTCTAAAAGTGACAAAAGTTAATAAAAAAAAAAAAAAAAAAAAAGAATGTAGGATAAAAAAAAAGGAAAGGAAAGAGAATACAAAGAATAAAAAAAAAAACTGTTTATCTCTTTCACGTCGTAGCTTGATGGTAATTGTTATTCCCATCACGATCGAACGTAGACGATCGTAGTTCGAAGATCTTCGATGTGTCTTCAGGGTTAATTGAGTGGAAGTTGCGGGTCGAAGATCGTCGTGGTAAAACGAGGGGGAAAATGAAATTCTCCCCATTGTATCTAAAGGGGAAGTTTCTCAATCTCGCTGGACGCGACTGCTCTTTTATCACGCCGGTAATTAACTGGCTAACAATTTTTCTCGGCTACAACGCTCAATTTAAACTTTATTAATGAAGGGACTACGGCTCATTAAGCCGCCGCCCTTAATGACGAAAGACCGTCTAATCCAGCCGCCGATTATCGTGTTTACCTTATTTCCGCCGCAAGCATATCCCGCCAGTGTAGGGTGGAATCTCTTATCGCGGCACTCGAACCTTTCGCCCTCAATGTTATACATCGCTAATTAAACGACCCGCCGAAACCCTTTCTTCGTCCATTCCACATTACATTTTTGTAACACACTAAGATAAGAGTTCTAAAGAAAAGAGAAACCAAATTCTCGAATAGTTTAGACTGGAAATACTGTCCTCGCCTTTGCCTTACACGCCTCATTTTAACAGCGTTTTCCTCTTTTCCCGCGCACACCGGTCAGAATCAAACACACGGTGGTGAAGAATTCTTTTTTCCGTTAGTATCTTTTACAGGACGTTTCGATACACTCGATATAGCAAACTCTACGCACGCAACATCTCATTGTGTCGGTTAGACCAGAGATCTTGTGTAAGGAATAATCAGGATAACGGTGGTGAGCGGTTAAATAACGAAATAAACGTGGGCGGTTAAAACAGAGTGAAAGCTTATATTTTTCAACTGTACTTCGCGAGTGCTGATACAATTCTTCCTTTCCTGAGAAAACCTAGTGAAGAGGACCCCCTTGACAATATGGCCTTTCTTAGCCTTGAGGCAGAACTATCCCTAGGAAGGGGAAACGCAGCAGAAGACTGCACATGGCCCACTCAAGCCTTCGCTTTTCGGACTTTTCTAACACTTGCGATACGCACTCTCGTGATCATGGTTGAAAGTTTCACATTTTTTCTATTTTCTTTTTTTAACTTTCACGTTGAACGACGATTCGAGTTTCCTCGAGGTTCTTTTTCTCTCTCTATATTCCTCCTTTGCTCTCCCTCGTTCTCTCCACCCTTGCGCATACAAAATATTCGTCGAGTGTCTGGATTCTCAATGTACAGGAATTAATTCGACGGCACGGGAAGCTATGGAAAGAAGAAAACGGTGCGGTACTTCGTTCTCGATGAGTGCAGCCATGAAAATGCAGCCGCAGCGCACGTGAAAACGACACCGAAGCTCGAACAAAGATTTATACTGCACCAGAATTCTTGTTTTCCGACGGGTTAACGTATCCAAGATTCTTTTCAGCAAATTTTCCAAGCATCGAGAACACGAAAGGGGAAGAAGAAAAAAGAACAAGAAAGTGTTGGATCGAATCGTTTCGCGACAACGTCGAGTAATTGGTTCAAGTTAGCTTGGATTCTATAATACACAGGTTGTTTCAAAGTACAATTTGACTCTCGCTCAATTCCGCTAAGAAACTTCGCTTCAATTTTCAGATTTTGCGTTCACGTTTTTAGAAACACCCTGTACAAGTAAATTTCGTCCAATTTTCAGTATACATTTCGCTGGCTGTAAACGTTTCACCTCATTTCGTTTAATACTTCTTTTTCCATCGCTCTGTTACAACCGAGTTCCAGATGAAAAATAATAATAAACATGCCAACATGGTTTGTGTATCTTTAATTTGCACGTAATTGAGATATTTCATTACATTTAGCAAACGAATGCACACGCTGTTCTTATTTCCTACCTCCAGCACAGAGGAAATTCCCCATATTTTTACTATTATTACTATTTCCCAGCAAAAATAGAAAAAAGAAAAACAAAGAGGAACAAATTGATTGCACAGAAAGATTTGCACAGAGTGGAGGGGAAGTATCGCGGCGTTATCGACTGAAAAAAGGGCACAGACTTTTTAACCAAATACAGGAACCAACCTCGTGACCCGGTTCCAACAAATTCAGCAGTCAGCTGTTCGAAAATGTTCACGTTTCGATATGCAACATATAGGATGGCAGGACACACGTGTGCACCGCAGGACTCTTGGAAACTACTTCACGAACCGGTTCGCCTATCCAAAAACCGTGTCGATAATACCGAAAATATTGACTGCCTCGAAGAATTGATTCAAATACCGTCCTCCTGTGCATCGTTCAACGAAGGTGGAAACCTCTATTGAATATTTTTTTCTCCTCCCTTTCAACATCTCTCTCTCTCGTTCTCTTTCTCTTTCCTCCTCTCCGTCCCAGCCATTTTCTAACACTCGAGGGTTTGCATTTTTTAAGACCTCGAGAAGGGTCACAGGTTTTATTTTCCTCTGAGGTTATATCTATCTCGCGGAATTGGAATTTTTATCGGATGTTTCGTTGGCGGAGGAAATTTCGTGACGAGAGATCGAGCGATATATTTATCCGAATTATTATTCTTTTACGCGGGAATCTCTGTGATTCCGGGACGGCGAATTTCAGAGGATAACCATTCCGGGGAATCGAGTGGTCACTAGTTGGCCGAAGAACTGCCTGCGGTGATAAAAAAGAAGAAAAAAAAAAAAAGTGGAATAGCAGCGTATCTGTTGCGCGTTTGTTCGTGTTCGCAGGACCGATTGAAACATTTTCGGCGAACCTTCAAAATTCGCGGTTTATAACGGACGTATATCAAATTGGTTTTTAACATTGGAAAAATTCAAGATTCATCATGTGTGATCATTGCGCGTAAGTTCTCGGCGTTGTTGATTGAACTCGTGCGAAAAGTGACTAAATTTCTTTTATTTTCTTCGTTTGTAGAAAAGTTACGTCCCAAAAGGGATACTCTGGACAGGTGACGTGCAAATGCGAGCAGTGAGTATATATATACGATTTCTCGAAATACCTCGCGGATGTATTCCTCGATGAATAATAAACTTTCCTCTCGTGTGACGTTTCTAGCGGTGAAAAGAAGAACGGCGATAAGGAAAAGGACTTTGGCGGTTGTTGCTCGAAAAAGTACGATCTTTCTAACTTCTCTTATATTACCTTCTTTCTATCTTATGCTAACCTATATGGCCGCCAATACAACAAAATTCAATTAAAAAAATAAATAAATAAATATAAGAAAAAAAATTGAAATCACGGTTAAAGAAACCGAGATATTTAACCGTATTGCTCGACCAAATGTGCAGAGAGAAAAAGACAGTTGGCGGGTGTTGCGGTTCTAACTGCTGCCCTGGGACGCAGGAAGAAGGCGGGTGTTGTGCCAATGGTGCTGCACGGAAGGAGCTGAAACATTGCTGTAGTCCGGGGAAATAGTCGCAATTCTTCGTAGCGAACCGTTTAAGAAAGCTGGCTTCAAAGGGGATGAGCAATGGGTAAAAAATTACTATGTTATTATGGCTAGGCGGCCATATAGGGAATTCTGTAGTTCAATATTCGAACCGGAAACGATACTTTTCTTATTAACACTTTGACTGCCACGTTGGTCATATATGACCGGCCATGGTTTCTCCTGTGACGCCATGGTGGTCATTGGTGACCGGAACGCTTGAACTTTTTACAATTGTAAAAATTGAATGAAAATTAACAGTTAATGCATTTTGAATATAAGCGATAAATATAAGATACTTTGAAATAAAAAGTGCCCCATTGAACAATTAAAAATTTTTATTAGAACATCAATAAAAAATTTAAAAGCCATTATATGCTTTGAATAGTAAAAATACTACCGTGGCGTCATGAGCGAAACATGTGATTTCGGCATGGCAGTCAAAGGGTTAACACGTTCCGTGCCACGGCAAATTTTGAAGATTTTCCATTCAGGTCGCGTGGGGCGTATACGACCCACACTTTAAAGATTAAAAAAAGTTGTTTAAGACGTATGCCTTACATTTTTTGTTATGTCTATATTTGACTCTACAATAAATTTTTTAAGAATTCTTTGTTTTTCAATGAGAATTCGAAATGAGCTGAACGATAAAGTGCAGCGGGGGTCGTATACGCCCCACACGGCACGGAACGTATTAATAAATAAAACAGTTCGAATTTATTCACTAAAAGGGAAAATTTGTTACGGCGGAAATGAAGATATCGCCGATTGTAAAGGGAGAGAGGAGATTCCTCGTGATTCGTAAGGAAATAAGATGCAAATTGACGTCGTTTTCAGGGCGAGAGAGGCGGCTGGTGGCTGTTGCATGTCCGGCTGCTGCAAGGATAAGGCGAAGACCAAGGAACCGGAAGCCCCTTCGAGATGCTGTGCCGATCGGAAATGATCTACTCTTTTTTCATCGATAAGGAACATAAACAAAATTTCGAATATGATATTACCGGCTAAACAATAAAGGATACTTTAAAATATTTCACACCGTTGTTTCTATCGATACACGTCCTCGCTATACATATATTCATGCTAGATAAAAGCTTGATAACCTTAAAGGGACACGTGTGCGTCCCTTTAACGATGCGATGGGAATAAAATATCGATTTTCTTTAAAGGTGCGTGCAACGGAGAGTATCGTTCGAATGTTTTCTATTAAAATTCTTTTACAAGTTAATTGCCTCGCTTCGGTTAACATTACACGTCCGTTTCGTGCAGTAAAACAGAAACGAGTCAAACTCAAGGTATATCTGCTTCACTTTTTATTCTAGGGAATTTTGACGTAACGTTGAATAAAACATTACCGCACTTAACCCACCGTGCAACTGTCATCCTCTTTCACTTTAACCACAAAATTCCTTAAGTATCATGTGTGATCATTGCAGGTACATTTCTTCTATTTTCAACGTTCGAATAAACATTATAACATCCTGAAATAATTCGTATATTCTCAGAACTTATAAACCACTGCTCGATGCACCATCCGATGTTCCAAGAATCTACGACAGATCTCCTCAAATCACTCCACCACTCCCACCACCACCGATACCGTAACAAAATTTATCTAACAGTTCTCTTCTCTATAACACGTTATCCCTCGTGTAGCAGAGTTTACACGAAGCGACGTTTAGAGACCTATTCCCAGATAACGAGGCGTTTACTATTTACGACAGACGACCCGAGGCCAGCGACAACGGTTGCTGCTCCTGGAGGCGTAGCTGCTGCAACGGTGGTTGCTGCGACCGAATTGGAAGCTGCTGCTCACCTCAACCGAAACCTCCAATACCCGAAAAACCCGCTTACGCCAATGGTTATAGTCAACCAGGCATCTCGATGCAACCCTTTCTACCAATTGGTAAGTGTCGCGACATTTGCTTACGAATATCATCGCGATGAACCACATCTGACCAAAATTACCATGAAATCGTCGATAAAAGTTCTCCTAATTGGAAAACTCGTTTACGAAACGAGATTCTTATTAGGTTACCGTACAGACGATTCAATAGTAAGAACAGAGAATCTCCAGTGTCCGTTTAATCTTAAAGTGAACGCATGCATGCTTGCATAACAGCCAGAGACATATGCATTAATATGAAAGCTTTGTAATTACGCGAGGATACGAGAATTTTCTCGCTGGTGGTCTTTGAAGAAAAGTGGTTTTTCTAGGTCGCTGGTCACACCGTCACGTTAAAACACACGTCTTCCTTTTCTACTTCTTTTGCAATTAAAATCAACTTGCAGTTCTCCCGGAGGGAGCAGGACTTTTAAAATTCTTTTGTATTCCTCGTATATCTTGGTTGAATGTGGTGAAACTTTTCGAGGAGAACGGTGAGAGATAAGATCGCGCCGGGATTGCAGGAAAGGGATAAATTAAGTCTGGTGGGTAAGGACAGGATTGATGACAAGATGCTAATCTAAACGAGCTTTCGAACCACCTTGCTGTGTGTTAACTAGCTAGATTGTAACGGGATCAGGAGGTATCGTCGGTAATTCGGCAAAAAAAAGAAAAAAAAAAACAAGAAAACTTTAACGAATTGATTTATGCAAGACTGAACAGTGTTGAGAGTGAAGCCCTGTGGAATTGCGAATCGATTAGTCCTGCTCTGGCTGTTTTTATCGTGTTAGCCAAGCTGTGACTAGTGGGGGAAAGTTATCGAAGAGCTGTGTTCAAACTTTCCAACATTTTCTTTTCATCTTTTTACGAAATTAATAGGAAAAGGAGATTAAAAAAATGTCTAAAACAATATCAACGAGAAAATAAAAATTGTATTATCTTCGTGCATATCAATTTTCCTATACAAATTGAAAAACAAAAGAAAGAGAAATATGAAATTTTATCTATTTGTTAAAACGATCCGTGTGCCGTAGTTGTAACACAATTTCCCCACAGACTTTTTCGGTCACCCTATAGACGAACCTGAAATTTCTGTTATCAGACTCTCCGATGCTAGATAGGGTGCCCTGTGTACGCCAAGAGAGGAAGTTACCTATGTGCTACGGTGGCGACTGCAACGATTCGAAACCTGGTAGCAAAATGAACTGCACGCTAGGTGGGAATCCTGAAATCGTGTCGATGCCGAGGGAATCGGAACGATAGAAGACGTGGATACTGATGGAGAGTGCATTGCCGCGTTTTCGTCAGAAGAAAATCTCCAAAGTGACAAACTGACGTTACCGAATCTCCAAGAAAATGCATCAGAACGATTACTATTTCTTTCTTCAAACACGAGAATTCGTTTCTCCGCGCTTTGCCTCGAACTGCAAATTTCGACGTGTGCAATAAAACTTTCCTTCGATTTCGGAATAAAAAGAGATGAAAAAAGAGAAACAAACATCGTATCGTTAATCGTAGAATAAAAAGAAGAAGAAAAAAAAAAATAAGATCGATCCACGAAGAAGCTAACGAACAATTATGTAGATAATTATAGTTAATCTTCAAGTGTGTCCCACTCTCGTTTAAAGATTTATTAGCAAGGACGATGCGTTATCGTTATCCAGCTGTGATAAAAGCTCTGATGAAGCGCTAACGAGGAGAAGACGCTTCGGTTTCGATATCCTTCGATGCACCTCATAAATTTCTACGTCAGGAAACTTCTAACGAAGCAAATGGCCGCGTAAAGGATAACGGTGACGTAAAACGATCGTAATGGGCCGTCGTTGAGTGGTAGCTAGATTATAATTGTATGTTTCAGCGTTAAAGAACACCGGGATGAACCTCTAAATGGGCCAACTTTTATTTCTTCCTCACCTTTTCCGAAATCTATACAGGACTAGAAAAACGAGGAAGAGAAAATAACGGGGAAAAGGACCAATCTATTCTCTGTAACAATTCCTCGCCGGTTTTGGCGAAAATTAATCATCACGCAGCGTCGTCAACGTGTAATTCAGCCAGATTCACTATATGAACCGCCTAGCTGCGCCCCAATTCATAGCCCAGGTCCATTCATCAAACCGCAGGACCCTTCTATCGACTCCAAAATAAGTGGAAACTGGGCCGAACTGCCGACTGACGCACCAGATGTATTCCTAGCAAACATTTCGCCAGATATTTCAACGAGTCTCTTATACACTTTGACGGGATTCGTATATTTTTTTCCCAGACTGCAGCGTGGAATATTCTCGCGTCTGATTTCCTAATTTTGTTCACCGGAAGACGTTGGATGACACGTCTCTGCTCGGTATCGGGAAAAGCCGGTGGGCAAGATTCCACGGAAGAAACGTTTCCATCGGGGAATAGCGTTAGACACACACAGTTTGTAAGATATACTTTAAGACACACTCTTCTCGAGTACGTTTTCGACATAGGCTGCTGGGACAGTTCCAATTTGTTTCGAAGCCATAACTTATGCATCCACCAGGAAGATACATATCTGCACGTAGTCTGAAGAATTGCTGCAATTCATCCTTTTTGTTTCTTTTTAATTTTTAATACCAATTGTTACGATCGCACTTCAACGTTTATGACGAAGGATCACAACTCTTTGCTGTACAATTTCTGGTAGTCTAGCACATTCTCTTGGAAATTAACTTTTGTGTATTCGAGGCTGCTCGGCAAAGCAGTTTTCTCTTACTCGTCAATTTTTCACGAGTCAAATCCTTGCGAAATTATTAGAACTAGCGGAAAAATCTTATTCCAACGTAATCGATTAGTTTGTGCCTATTCGTTGCCTAACGAATCGATGTACACTCCTCTTGTAACACGTAAATCGCGAAACCCTGAAGAGAGGATGCAAAAAAGTGTGGGATTCAAACTCCCTTCTCACCCTTCTCACCCTTTTCAGTGATTTCTGCCAACGTATACAGCCCTAAAACATGCTTCTGAAGCGACCTGTACATCGCAACCGGTGAATCGCGAAAAAGAGTGGGCAGAAAGCGCTCAGAAAGGGGTAAAAAAGGTTTCGGGAACAATAGGGAAGAGAGCGTGGCGGTGAACGGTGGCGGGCGATTGCAAGCACAAACGTGCAAACAGAGAGCGATGGAAAGCAAAGCAGCAGCTGGACGCAGGGAGAAGTGCGTGAGCATCGGAAGGGCGTCGCGACGAGGGTGCCGCGTTGAAAGCGGAGCGCAAGCGCCACGAGAACAGAGGTTTGGGGCCACGCGGCGGGCACCAGTCGCTCCTCTCAAACCGCGAAACACGTCCCGGCGTCCTCGAGGACGAGAATCGCGAGAGACCAGCTCTCTCTCTCTCTCTGTCCCTCTATTTCTCTACCTCTCTGTCTGACGCACAAATAATTCTTTTATCTCTTTATTCGGTTTCTAATCCCGGGTATATCGCGAGTTACGTGTACGTGGTGCCAGGTGAAATAACACAGCAGCTTACTCTCCACTTTTCTGCATCCACGAATCCCCCTCCCGGAAGTTGTTTCACGACAACCATGATCATTGCCGACACGGACAAACCTAACCGAGGACCGACGATCGTAACATTTCGTCGTTCATTTCGTCGATGAGATTCAACGAAATTTAGTGATAATGTAGGTTATTCAGTGTGGTTTACAAGATAGACGGCCTTGTGACGCGCCAGGCTACCGGAAGTAGCGTGCAACCCAGAGTCACGCGGCAATTAGCATGTCCGTCGAGTGTTAATATTCCGACGACTGATCATTTCCTCGTGGAGAATCTTTTAATTACAGCATCCTTCTTCGTTCGTCGTGTCTCATTCGTGTCGATCTCGAAGCTAGTTTCGCGGTGAAACGTGATAGCTGCAGAGATTTCTTCTTCGTAGTGTGTCTCGTTCGAAGGAAGGTGTATGGTTCTCCTCTGCGTAACCTTCGGTATAATTAAACTTAGTATCAAGTGAACTAATCACCGTGGAAATTAGTGCTTCCTCGTTAATTGCAAACGAATTGATCATTGCGAAGATAATCTTCCGGTTACCATGACACACGTCTCAAGATCAGTTAATTATATAGATGTACACGTCTTACGAAGACACGAGATGAAATTATCTTCCTGTTGGTTCGAAATTGAGGATCCCCTTCGCCAAGCGTTAATTGTTAACGAGTTGCTAGCGTAGAACAGTTCGTCAACTACATATTTACAGTACGCTGTTCGAAGGAATTAAAGTTATCCTACGGTACTTTAACGTTCTAGTACCTCCTCCTGCTTATTTTCTTCCACATTTTGAACACTCGCCAGCGTGCACTGGTCAATCTATGGACACTAGACAACGATCCAAGCTCGATTAATTAAAAGTTTTCTACTCGTCCTCGAGAATCCTGCCGCTTCTATCTCAGCATCGAAGGTTTGTTCCACCGGGGAAACCAATGAACGGATCGAAGCTTCTTCCGTTGAAGTTCCCTTATTCGAGAGGTAAACGGCAGACCCTCGAGAATTTCACCTCAGAAACGAATCACTGCTACATCCAATTACAAAGAAAAAAAAAAGAAAAAGAAAGAAAACCGAGATCGAAATCGACGATACCGAGACTATTATTATCTTTCCCCTATCCTCCTCGCATCGAAGCAGATAAAATTCGTTAACGAGAAACTCTCTTCTCCGTTTACCTCCTATTCCTCAGACACCTTCGTGATGGAACGACCACGTTCGAATCAGCTTTCTTAAGCTTGAAAAGGGTAAACGCTGCCAACCCTGCTCTACCTGCATCCTTCTCGCGAGATCCTATTTTCCCGCGAGGAATCCCCTTTGGGTCGAAAATTGCCTCCACAGGAGCTTTACGTCAATTATCCTTCGAAAATTGGCCGCGCGTCGAACGACGAGTTAAACGAAGAGAGTCGCGCGAAAGAAAGCACGCACAAGTCTCGAATTTCTAGCTTGAATCAAGTCTAGCTTGAAACTTGGACGTATCAGCTATACTCTGTAACAAAATGTTTCTGGTTCGAGACAAGTTAACCTCGGCTTGCTTTTATACCGATACATTTTCCCCTTTTTACTTTTCCATCTCTTTACTTCCACCCCCTCCTCCTCTTTTACTTCCTTCTTTCACCGTTGTATCATAATGTTCGACGTTGTTTAAGGGGGAAGGAACAAAGGCTTGCTACGTGTCGTCGTCGAAGAGTAGACTGGGGGTAGAAAAAGGAACGAAAGGAAAGTGAACGAAGGAGGAAAAACATCAAGGGAAAGGAAAAAGACTTTCGAACAGAGGAATCGATTCCTGAGAGAGAGAGAAGCTGCGCTTGGTGCTTGGTGTCCCGAAGGAACGACCACTATATACACACAGTTGGTGTATTTGATTGTGGTACATGCACGAGAATACGCTGATTCGGTTCTATCGTTTATCGAGTTATTGTCGGTGAACGGGGGAGATCGGCCAATGGTGGAAAAGGAACACGCGTGTAACCGACAGAATGTACACGTGTTAATTAAGGATACGTTTCGCCGTTCTGTGACTGGACTACTAGTGCTCGCGAATTGTCCCTGTGCTATAAATAAATTTCGTAATCGAACGGTACAACGTACATATGGATCAGCATAGACTGAATTATCTTCGGGGTTAATTCTGAGTCCTTAATTGAAGATCGTCGCTCGATAAAGCTGCGTCACAACGCTGGAAGCGCCATTGCGCGCGTGTTCGTGGGATCTCTACGTTCAGGTAATTCGTTTTTATCCAATTCTATCGCGATCAAATGGAACGTAGTCGTAAGTGCGAGATATTTTTGGACGGTTCGATGATGGATTGGCTAAAAGTTGGTGGAACTTCGGTGCAAGATCGACAACTTCCGGCTCTTCGTTGTCCTAAGCTTATAACTTGATCGTAAAAGAATTTCTACGTGTGTGTTTCGAACTTGAAATTTTTTAATTCTTTGTATGTAATTTAATCGGAAAAGTATAAAAGATACGACGGAATTGTTCAGTTTGTTTCGTAAAATATCTTTCGCCGTTGTTTCTGAAACGTATTCAAAGTGAAAAAGGAAAGAAACTAGGAAATTCCAGAGATAATTTTCTATCTAGCACATTATCCTCTCTGTCCACTCCGTGTTCCATAATTTCGGCACGGTTTTTATTCACGCCACGTTCTTGCGTGCCCCGATCGTTCCTGTCGCGTGATCATCGTCGATTAGGGGATCACGTGAATCGTTCAAGGGAACTTTTGAACCATTCGTGCGTGTCGTTAACCCTACGACACTTTCCCCTCCCACCTCATAAAACGATAACTCCTATATGACTCTAAAAAGAGGGGGAAAAAAAAAAAAAGAAAAAAGGAACGAGCAGTCTCGTGATAAACTACATAGGCAGAAATTTGCACGCTATTTCACGCTGTGGATAAAAAGAGGTCTCTGATAAAACCATTGCATGATAATTAGCGAGAACCACGATTTCCTCTTTGCACGAACCCCGCAAAAAGAAACAAATGAAGGAAAAAGCGCCTTTAGTAGCGAAAGGAATCGTTGTTGCATCACGTGTTACACCATCAGAATGCAAGAGTATCGAGTGAAATTATTCCAGGATGAACATTTTTCCCGCATAATTTTATCTCTGGCTGCATTATGCAGAAACCAAAAGGAAACCGTCGAAGAGGAAGAAAACAACGGGTGGTGACTTTTACGCGGTCTCGAGGGTGTCGCTCCAGATTTTTCGACGATGATAACGTTTGATAACGAAACGATTGGCGAAGAGGAAGCGTTCTTCTTTTTTCGTGGTTCCATTAGAGAGGATCAAGCTAATATCCCGAGGAGCAGTGCCAATCGGGTTAAGAGTATCTCGAGCTACGTCGATTCGGAAAATTTTCATTCACCACGACGACCACTGTGGCAACGGCGGCGACAGGTTTCCGTTGGAAATGCGGTCTTCGAATACTCGTCGAAAGTTCGCCCAGTCCCTCAGGTCCTGGAAAATTTTCTGCAAACGCTTGGATTAGCTTGCCCCGATATCCCGTTGTCCCCGAGACTGCCAGAGTTTACAAGGTTCCTTTGCGGTCCGTCGCGTCGTCGTTCGATGGCCGAGTAAAATGCACGCGTCGCGACGTCCAAGCATCGCAGAGATATTTGGGTCGGCGTAGATTTATGCGACACTAGATCCAGCCAGTTTTTCCAACTGTTAATAATCTGTATTCTCTGCTTCTGATACGTTTCTTCTCTCTCTCTCTCTCTCACTTTTTTTCTTTTTTCCTTTTGCTTTTACTGGCAAAGCTGTGGAGAGATTAGGGCGTCGAAGAGATTTCGGTACTTTTTCACGTAACTCAATTTTATTCAACAAATTCAACGCGTTTGAATTGTTTCGTGGACGTATTTATCCGTGGAATTTTTGGCGTTTCAGGAAATATTTGTCGAAGTTTTGTCTCCATCGCACAAATGAATTTTTATTTTTGCAACTATTAATTCTACAGACACGATTCATTTTCTTTTCTTACTCGGAACCCTTCAAGCCTCTTAGGCAATTTTTTTTTACCGTAACCAAAGGCTATTTTCACTATTTCAACAAGTGAATTTGCCAAGAAGGTCGTCTTAAGGGAACGTTCTCGGTATCAATCTCGCCGGAAGCAACCGGATCGCATTGTCGTTTTCATTTAACCGCGCGTAACAAGGGATAATTGCCATCAACGAAGCTTGCAAGCACAATCAGCTCCAACCCGTTATTTCGTCGTCTCATTCACTGTCCTGTCACGAAACCATGAAATACGATCCGTGAAATACAGGACGCGCCAGCTTCAAAAGTCAACCTTTCTATTTGAAATGATAAATTCACTTCAATAACAGAATGGAATAATGGATGATCCTATGGATCAGACGAGGATTAACGCGTTAATAACTCTTCCGGTTTACTCAGTGTTGCCATCTCCACGACGTGGCAATTAACGAAATTCGCGCGATTCATTTTCCAGTGCACAAGGACGGGAGGAGTACAGTTTGATTTATCATCCTAATCTTCGGTCCGCTGTTACGAAGGACCTCGTTCCAAGAGTTTATTCCCGTCGCATTACCATAAGATAGCAGGAGCGTTGGCATAATTCGTGCGTGCAGCCTGGCGAACGCACGATAGAGAGGGAGGTACAATTTTAAATTAGCCACCGAGCTGCCATGCTTGGAAATGGTAAACTCGAGTACATCGTTCGTATCGCGAAATTGAAACCGCTGGCAACTGCATAAATCACCTTTTTTTCTTTCCCTCCTCACCCTGCACTCGCACTACCCCTCTCTCCCTCTTTGCTCTCACATTTTTTTCCCCTCATTGCAAGTGGAACATTCGAACCAAACTGTTTGCTACATTTTCATATAATTTCTCAGGCTTGAAAATTAATTCGAGCAATTTTCGTTGGAAATTGCTATACATTTTTCTTTTTTTCTTTTTTTTCCTTTTTTTTTTTTGAATATACAGATAGTTCAGTTAATTGTTACGGGGGAATGTATTGCTATTAGTTTTGATAAAGTTGGATAAAGCGAATGTCTGACCATATTCGATTGGATTCTACTTGAAAGTCTTCGGGTGAAAACGCTGGATTAATAATCTCTTGGCATGGAAAAATCTTTCTTACGCGGTGATTAGTTTCTTCGCTGAGCACAGAAATGTATTCAAACCCAAACAAAGCTCAACTATGATCGACGAGAAACAGTTTGAGAAGAAAAAGTGCATTAGACGTGGTTCTACGTGGATTCTCATGTGCCTTCAAACTGAGCAATTCCATAATGGAATTATAGGTTCGATTCGAAGCTCGTACGTCAAAAGAGCTTTTCTAAAAGTCACTTCTTCTCGTAAAATCCTTGATTTAAAAGTCGAAAATAAACGACTGATTAAAAAAAAAAAAAAAAAAAGAAAAAAACAGTCTTTTCGGAGACGTACAATTTCGACGTTGAATCTTCTTTTTGTCAATGGTCGACAAATCGAACGCTTCGTTAAAGAGACGGAAAAGGAAGAAAAAGAAAAAAAAAAGAGGAGAACGAGAAAGGAAATTCCAATTTGCAATAGCATCGTGAATTCTATCAGTAATTATCTGGAAAATAAGCGCCCTTTAAACTCAGTTGCAGGAACGTGTACAGATTCACCAACGATCCTGTCTGTCGTGTTTAGAAAAATACACGAAGAGAGATAGAGTCCACTTGTACCTTCATTCCTCTCTCGTTTTTCCCTCTTTTTCTCCAGCGTTGTTGTTTTTCTATCGAAGAAACAAGAGAGAACAACAGCGCACGAGTCCGGCAGATAAAGTGCACACGTGGTAAACAAAAGGAATATATCCAAAGTTGCATCGATTCCACACACCACGCTCCTACTCGTATGTATGTTCTTTTTATCGAGAATCGTATTTCATTAGTCCAGCATGGAACGTACCAGACATATTTCATCCACGTTTTTCAGTCTGCTGCACCAACAGACCCCCTTCTCCTATCCTGGATTCGACCTTAAATTTCTTCTCGAAAATATAGAACGGAAATAGAAACAAGCGAGAGAAAAAAAAAAACGATCGACGAAGAAACGATGATACTTGGGCCATTGACACTGGACGAGAACTTCCGGTCTGAGCGAGTAGAACAGGCCAGGCCAATCACAAGCAATCTTTCAATTGGCACCACGGCCTCGTAATCGAGCCTCGTAGATCCCTCGTTGTCCGCAACAGCTCCCTTAACAGCCAATAATCGACGATTCTTGGCCAGCTGTTACGACAACTCGGATTCGTGCGTGATGAATGTGCAGTTTCACCGTGGATTTCTTCGAAGTCGTATCATTAATCGAGAAATTACACACTTATCGAGTTAGATAAATAGAGTTTCTTGCTGTACTATGAAAGAAACCTTTCGATATTTCTTTTGTTCTTTCCTTTATCCTTATCGAAGAAAAACTCTGGTAAAAGTGTATTAAGAAATGATGAAAAAAGTGGTAATAGGCGTTTCTTCAAATCTTTGCTAAATGTTTGGAAACATACCTGCACGAATATCAGCGGCCGAGGAAATGTCTCGATTTCCGTTTATTCAACGTGAAATGTTTGTGACGAATAATTCGAGGGTGCAAGCATACGAGTGTATTCGCAGGTCGTGGAGCTTTCGCCGGTTGAAACTAGAGTTACACGGGAAACGAAAGAAAATATACGCGCCAGAAGTCGGTAAGCGGAAACGCCAAGCCGTTCTATAAGTTTTCACTGCTAAATTAATTTCAAGATTCCCTTTTCGACGTGTCGTTAGGCAAAACTCGGCAATCGCCTACAAATTTCGTTACCCGCCACGAGTTCCCTTGCAGCAAGGAACAATTTTCCTAAAGAAGTCGCCTTTAATTAAATAATTTATTCGGTTTAACGGATTTCGACTCTGCAACATGGATTCTATTTGTACATTTTTCTTTCTTTTTTTTTTTTACGAAACATTCCGCCGTTACAATTCTCTAAATATTTGTAAAAATTGTAAAACTAAAATGGTACACCTACGTTATCGCGAATTTTATATTCAGTTACGAAGTGCAGAAGGAATATTAAAAATGTTAACATTACGGAAAATAATGGAGAAAAGAGATGAATAAAAAATAATTAATTTCTGAGTTTAAAAAGATCACAGTTCGAGTGTGTTGATTAACTAGCAAGAGAGAGAGAAAAAAAAAGATGCTCAATGTTTTTCCCTTAAAACGAAGGAAGACGTTTACTTAATTGAATCCATTCTCGATCCACATTCGAGCCTCCCCAGAAAATGTAAATCGAGAGATCAACGCGGATCTGAAGGAAAGAAAAACGCGATCTAACGAAGATGTTACCTTTCTTCTTCCCCTTCGATGTTTCCAGTGAAGCCATCTTGTCCCAGGTGATCCTTGCCTCTCGTTCACCATGAGACCGAGCAAAGCTAGGCTTAGAAACGACAAACGAATGGCCGACAAACGTAATTTTCAAGGGGTTCGCGACCAAACGACCGATAAATTCACCGTTTTTCACGCGCCATCATAATCACCCTTCCGAAATTCCTCTTCTGCACGAAATCCAGAGAACCTCAGGTCTCTCATGTATTTTATTTGGTATTAACGATCGCTCGCGCCAAGAACACCATCGGCGATTAATCGTGTTTGTTCGACGTGTAACGATCGATCGTTGTTATACCGTTACGTACCATAGAATCATGTGGGAAGCAAGGTGGTTCAAGGGGAAATATACGAAAGAAAGAAAGAGAGAAAAAGGAAGAAAAAAGAACGAAGAGAAATAGTATTTTCTTAGGCGGAATAAGCAAGGACAAGCAAACATTTCGAGATAAGTCGAGAAACAGCGAAGACCAGACAGAAAGCCCCAAGGCTTCTAAGAAAACGCAGTTAAAATCTGATGTACGAGGGAAGACATAAATGTCGCAATAAATTTCACGGGTGTACACACGGTTAAGGGTAAACAGGCGACACTGACCCTTGTTCTCAATGTTTTATGGTACTCCTTTTGCTTCGATAACACACGCTGCTCCCTCTGGTTTTCGCGTGTAGCGACGAATAAACGCGGTGAAATCAATCCTCTCGTCGTAATCAAGATCTCGCGATATCGCTCGAGCATTTTTCCTACTCCCGAACTATACGAACTTTCCATAATTTCCTCTTCTTATTTCTATTCCATCCTATGCTTTTTCAACTTTATCCTGAAAATTTACGTCACATTAATCTTCCGGCTGATTCCTCCCCTTCGTTGGACAATTTCCACTTTGATCCATACACACATGTCGTTGATAATGTAATAAAAGAGCAAATTGCAGCCTTCTAGAAATGTGAAGGGGAAACGAAATGACGCGTTTCTAATTTATCCGCGGGAATATGTCACGAGACACTGCGACGTGATGTGACAGCGCGTGACAACGCAGCGAAACTTGTACATACAAATGCACTTGAATTCCTCCCGCTCCGGCTATCTCACTTTGTCTGAGCTTTCGTCCTTTTTTTCTTTCTCTCTCTCTCTCTCTCTTCTCTTTTATAGGTATAGCCTATAAGCAAGCGTCGATAGGATCTCGCCGCGCACCGCGAATACGAATTGGGTTGCCACTCGGGGACCTTTTCCCTCCCCTTCGGAAATACAGGCTACGTGTATTATCGTTCCCCAGAAACGATACACGAAAGCGACCAGCTCTCCCCCTTTCGCTTGCTCGTAGAGAAATTTACGCGGAAACACGCCGGCGCTCGTAATGCCGGCTTATTTAGAGTTCCGTTTGTCCCCTTCGATTCAAACCAAATTCCGAAACTTCCTATCACGTCTGTTATTTAATTGACAGGGGTGCAATGACCTCGTAAGGGAAACTGGTCGATGGAAGTGACTGGAGGAAAGCATTTTAACCAAGGAAAATGATCTTTTAACATCATAAAACATTGATGGCAAATTTAGTACCTTACGATTCACCCTTTCCACTCTAACGGTACCAGAATATTTGTGGCACTAACTCCAACACCGATTCTCACCAACTGTCGTTTTATTTATATTGATAAAATTGATCTAATCAAATTGTATGCTTATTTTTCCGTATATTCTACTAAAATCAATCGTAAGAGAAATTTAAGAGATATGAAATTTATTTGTAACATGTACAACTATATGAGAAGCTCGAATAAAAAAGTTACTTTCAATTTTGGTGTACATTATTTTCTTTACTTTTTCTTTGAAAACACTGCGAAGTTGCTGGCTTCTCTCTTGGGGGAAAAAACAATGGAGTGTAAAGGGTTAAAAAACCGAGATCAGATGAGACGTGAAACGAATGGCGAGGACAGGGGTTGGAAATTAGAAATTTATTCCACGTTAAACTGACTGATGAGCAAAGAAAGGTTGCTATTTGTCAAGTTTTTCGAGGGAATCTTAAAGAAATGGTGCAGCAAACGGATACTTCGATACAAGCTCTATGCAGAGGTACGAGATTTGCATGATAACGTGGTAGACCGATTTTGTTTCACCCTGGTGAATATATATACATATTCTTTTCCCTTCGAACCGGTGGCCGCGGCTACATCGACGACCTCCGCGCGCGCACCGTGGGGAAAAAAGGTCGTTTATAAAAAGCGCTGCTACTAATGTGTGCAAGTAATTACGTACACGCTTCACGGTTAATACCGGCGATTCGTGTGCGTGAGATCTTACATCTGTAAAGTGTACGAGACCTGTTTACATATCGAGATTTCGCCCTCGCCGTCGTTCCGATTTTCCTCCGCGTATTTTATGCGCAATTTCAACTCGTCGAAATACCGTGTACGTTACAGTCCGAGGTAATAATACTGAATTCGAGTGAAACACTCCAATTAAAGGTAAATCGACCGCGTTAATCCATTGCGATTGTCAAGAATACGCGTAATTGTCGATGTTTGCGGCGTCGTTACAGTGAACGTATACAGAGCCATTTGAAAGTTTTCGTAACAGGTGGTATTCTGCGTTTCTAAATTGTAAAATTATCAGGTGATAACATTACCCTCGTTGTTGAACATTTTTGTACTTCAAAACATTTGTCAATCTTATAATTTTCCTAAAAAAAAATAAAAAAAAAAGAATAAAAAAGGAAAAAGAAGAAGAAAAGAAGTTGCAGCAATGAAGAAAACTTGTAAACAGGACGAGAGGAATAATTCTTGTACTTTTTATGCATAAGTTTAAAGTTCGAACAACTGTAAGTTACTTGAAATCTACCGATATCCCAAGCGCCTAGTAGTACAAGTCAACGGTTTATCAGACATTCCCTTAACCTTTTAATCTATCTCGCGTGACGTACAATTCTTTCCCTACAATTTTCGTGAAAAATAATAAGAGAATACACAGGGAATAAAGATTTCCACACTGTTTAATTAACAGTACACTTTCGTGGTTAGAAAAAAATTTGACAAGTTTTACTCGCGATAAAATCAGCGGTACTCTCTGCCTATAGATGTCTCGAATTCTAGTAGTACAAGTCAACGTTATATCAGACACTCCCTTAACGTTTCAATCAATCTCGCGTGACGCAGGATTCTTTCCTTAAGATTTTCGTAGGAAATAATCGATCAGTCGTGACATTATCAATTTGTCAAACTCAGTTATTCTTTCATTAGTCGGAATAAACGTTGTTTTCCGCTAAATTTTTATCCAGCCGTGAGTTGCCCCTAATTCCTACCATGAAATGATTACACGATCTCTGTCTCGTAATCCGAGTGTCGTTCACCCCGCAGACGCGTAACAGTGTTAATAAAAAAAGCTTCGACACGAACCCCAGTCGTGTCCAATAAGCGGATTATCAATCTCTCGAGAGTGTCCTCGATGCTTACGATAAGTTCTCGTCGATGCCAAAAGGTTTCTTCGCGTTGCAACGACTCTCGTAGGGTGATCGATAATAAGTTGCACGATCTGCGTTGGTTTACCGTCTTTTTATTGATGCTCAGTTGCAGTATTCTCAAGCTCGCCCGTAAAACAGTCTTCTAAGGGCTATCCCCTTTCGAAACAAACAGCGCTTTAAGAACGAAAGTTCACGATTCTCCGTGATGCGTTCCGATGTCGACGCGGAGGTTGATAGGTTTCATCGACCCTCACTATTTGTTCACTTTGCGTTCGGTATTACCTGCAGAAATAAATGACTGGACTTTTGTTCAGCCAGCGGAACACGTTAATAGGTTGGCTAACGAGGAAAAATTGTCCGAGAGGCGTATTTGTTACTTTCTAAGGAACGAGGAAAATGGGAGGTGGACAAAGTTTTCCAGCCACTGCCACGTTTCGAAGCACGATTTCGATGTTTCTCGGTGAATCGTGAATAAATGGCGGATAGATTGCGGCCACAATGTCGTAAAGCCTTAATTGGAGGCAAACTTTACTGTTCCACGATTCTAAAGACTCCAAGATTGTGGCTAAAGCAAGTCGGAGAGCCATGATTTGCATTACTACTCGCGAGTATTTATCCGTCCATTAATTTACATTGTTTCGTGGTTTAATTTGCTCGGTGATTCTAATTCCAAGAAAGGAAGACGCGGATTCTTGTTTCAAAGAAATTCGTCGGATTGTTTGAATAAACGGAGAAACGGAAAATACATTTCCAAATGAATCTGTAAAGTGATAGTAAAATCCCAGCGAAGCTACCGTGGGATTTCTTCGACACGCGATAATAGGTTGTGAACGTGGCTGAAAAGGATTTATCCCAGAGCCGTATTTCGTTCGCATAGACGCGACAAAGTCGCGGTCCGGAGCTTTCTTGTTTTGGCCCGAGGGCGACAGGATTTATGGGGGCGAGTAGCCGGGTGACACGGGGAGGAAACACGCGCGGATAAGCCCGAGCTGGTGGATCAGAAATGGGATTGACTTCGCACCGAGTAATTTCGGCGAGATCTTTCAATTATCCGTTCGCTGGAAGCTCGTAATTTTCAGGGAGATCGTTAATGGAATTAAGCAATCCAGCAATGGCCCAGCATGGGAGGGAAATGGCCGCGTAAGCAATGTTTGTAAAAACCAAGTGGATCGTATTTGCCGTGTGTACAACACCGACAGGATATTTATTAATTTACACGGCTGTTAAATAATCATCGAGCATTCCTTAACAAATCTGTCGCCTCATGACTGATATTACATCGAGCAAGTAGATAAGCCTAATTAGTTATACTTTAAGAAAATGTCAAAAGAGAGACATTTTCTTCGAACCTTATCTCGAATACAGGATACACGCAAAACGGTGATATCAGCCGAAAAATTCCTAACATTTTCCTCTACGTATTTCCAAACCATCGATGCTCGTCCATCATCCTTAAACGAGAGATAGAAATCTTCGTTGTTGAAATAAATTGTCAAATACGATACAACGATATCAGATTCTACTGATACAGAAGAAGAGTAACAAGCGGAAAGAAACGAAAAAAACGGGAAAAAAAGAATGACACTAATGACTATCCTCTAAGAACGCTCGATGCAAACACCGCATTAGGACGTATTCTACGCTAACATGAGGAAAGAAAAAGAGGAAGCTTTTGACGTACGGAAAAATGCCAGTCGCCAGGGGAGTGTATCGAGTTTTTCTGGCCATTTGCCGTGTATCGATCGTAATGGATCTCGTTCATCCGTAAGGATCAAGTTCAACGGTGGCCTTCTTCGTTTTCTCGTGGCAAACGATATCGAGCGTCGCACACGTGTCTACGTTTACGTGTATGTGGAGGATAGATGCCAGCGATAATAACTAATAAACGATGGACGGCCGTAAATAGCTAACACATCGTGTGCTAAAGAAACGATCGTAAATAAAAGGTACGTACGTTAAAGCACGCCAACGACTACGTGGAAAAGAAAAGGAACTTCACGTATGGAACAAGGTGGCTGGTTGTTAACCCGATTCTTTTCCAGCCCTCTTCCTTTACGGAGAGATTTCATTCGCCACGGGCCGCGGGGAACAGATGTGACCACCCGATTCGGGTCACTTCTGCGCTACTTTCTCTTCCATTCGTATTGGTCACCAAGTATTACGTTCGCGAGGGGGATGAAAGAGTAAAAATGTGACGATTCAGATGTTCTCCGAACTGGAGAGACAATTGTAAAATACACCTTATCGTCTAAAAAAAATTAAGAAACATTTTGGTAAATTTTTTACAGCAAACACAGAGAACGACGAGAGGAAGATTTCTCGTTGAATAAAGATACGATCCTATCTCCCTTCGTTTCTTAGGAACAAACCATCAAAGTTTTGGACACCTGGCGTCGAGCAACCTACTCATCGTGCAATTTCTAAGTTCCACCGTCTCTATTGGATATTCTGTTCCTATGAAACTCTACCATGGTATAAACTGTTGTATTGCAACTCGTACAGTCCCGACTCTCTCGATACATATTTGGTATCTATAGGAGCAGCGTGCCTCGTCCAAGGCACATGTGCAACTTTAGTGGAATTTCAAAGTTCTCTACCGATCTAAGCCAATGCAATCTCTGTAATATACAATACACTTGGAATCTATCCTTCGATTTTGACTAGTCCCATGGTTTGCAAGAATTCTCCACGTTCGCTCTCTAATTTATCACTGTATGAAGTAGCGCGCACCGACTTGATCGATGAGAAAACTCGTACGAACGACAGCCTTTCCACTTCCAACTGTCTCTTGCACCTATTCGACTTATTCAGCTTTTCACCATGTCCCTTCATTTGCCACGAAGTACCGTCCAAGTCACCGGTGTAGTCTGTCGGCCTGTCAGCTTGTTAGACGAAATGAATATGGATTATCCACACGGTGTCGTCGAAACTCTATCCGTCGATTCTTTCCACCGCAACAATAGGAAGCTGGTGCATCGAATTTGCATCAAAGAAACACCGGCTGGCGGTGTAACATTCTACACGCTCGATATTCTGCTGGTATTCGTAAATGGAAATAATTAGCAAGCCGTGTGTTAAACAGAACGTTCATCCGATTCAACCTCGTGTAGACAATTACGTTTTAATTAAAATTATCTCGAGGACCTACGTGTACGATAGCGTCAACCGTTCGTTTAGATATGAAAATTGGCCGGGGGAAACCACCGTATCACCACTTTTCTCGTTTCTCGAGCTCCGGAGATTTATAATCGTGAGAAATATCGCGCATATCGGTTTTCCACCCCTTCCGAAAGGTTAAAGGGAGAGAATTTTCAAATCGTTGCCTCACCTGACCCGGTATATATGTTTATGCCACGACCTACACCCAGGCGTTTTTAATTCCCTCCTCCGTTAGGTGCACTCCAATTTTCAATAATGCGTTATCATCCCCTGTGACCTATACCAGCCGACTTCTAGCTTTTATCCACCTGAAATACGCTTCAATTCTCGAAGCGATTAGAGACCAACCACTCTGTGATACCATCGTCACGGTAAAAGGATGTTACCTTTAAAGGTTCACAACCGTAAGTTCGTCGCGGGAAAGAGTTACGATGCGGCCGCGAGATACGATGCCGGAATACACTTTCACAGAGAGAGAAAGAGAGAGAGAGAGAGAGAGAGAGAGGTGCAATTGAATTAAAGCCGCGGAAATAAAAATAGGCGACACGGATTTCCTCCTTTCTGCCAGCACAGCTCAACGCTCCTATCGATTATTGGCGAATTGCTTGCACGCCACAGGCCTCGATCTAATCACTCGATCTATCGATCGAGGCGCGTGAGAATTTTTCTTCGCGGCCACCATCTTCGCCGGATAGTCCCGCGAAACGCAACAGGTGAAACTTTGTGAAACTCGTTAGCAACGTGGTATAATTGTCTGCTTGGAATTCTCGTGAACTGTGATCGATCTCTGCTCTTTCAAAGTAACAACGAGGCTCTTCTTCTTTCCTTTCTTCTTCCTTTCCTTCTTTTCTCTTTTCTCCTACGTAGATATAGTAGAAACCTTTGGAAAATTCTACGAGTTTCTGCCTGCTGATGTTTGATCCAATTTTATTATCCCGAGAAGAGGAGCACATTCGTCATATTGCGTTCCACGGTTATTTTTCAGAAGATTCTTCTTTCATTGAGATTGCAAAGTATTTCCGGCATTTCTTTTTACCCTCCTCGCATCAGATTTCACGAGAATTATACATACGTTTCGCATCTCTGATTGAAAATCTCTTTGTGCACAGTTTCGTATGGAACAGAAGACTGCTGCACCAGTTGAAAATGATAAAATTGGTAGAACGGTCTGGAATCGATACGCACGTTGGAATAAGCTTTATTCACATCGTTTGCCAATTTTCTGCTATTAGCGAGGAACAAAGCGAGAGGTAGTAAAACACAATCGAGGAAGAAGCAAGCTTCCAGGTTGCCACCATGTGATTTTCGTTCTCAGTTAAGCCACCACAGAGCTAAGAACCGAGTTGGCTCGATTCCAGATTCGCGGCTTGCGCGTTTGCATTCATAGTTGCCGCAGCAATTGTTACAAATTACTCGTGACGCTTTTCCAGATGGAATACCTACGATCGTTTTCCTAATTCACGATTCACCATTTCCTTTATCGATATATCATTTCTCAAAATTCCTCAACTATACCCATCCTGATTATATTTTCATTTATTACGTCCGAATTCTTTCTGTAACATTTAATCTCCATACTGTTAAGATTTCCTCTTTCCTCGAGTTTGCAAAAGCTTCTTCGCGAATCTTCTGTTATCGTACACTCGAACGAAAGTGGAAGACAAATGGACGTACGTACAATGGTGAAAAGACCTTTTCGTAACGCCTACTTTTAACCGCGAGACTCGAAGCGTGACTCAACTTTGAACTTTCAAGCTTGAAAGCTCTATTTCTCTTTCGGTTAGAGAAATTTCGTTACGGAATTTTATCAACCTGTCATAAAACGACACGAAAAACGCTCCGTTCGATCGGCGAGCATGATTTAAAGGCAGATAGGTAAATAGGTGACGAAGTAACGTGAGAGGTTACGTCTGACAGCCATGATAGACCAGACAGATTTTTCTTTTCCTTCCCCCTTTTTTCTTTTTTTTTTTTTTTTTTTTTTTTTTTTTTACTTTAGCTCCTCGATCAATCTATTTGAGGGAGTGTAGAAACAATACCGTCGCTGGCTACAAATTGTAGAGAAACTTGTTCCCCGGTTCCAATTTATCTCGACGAGCAAAGACGTCCTTTTGATCGCGCGACGTCTTCGAGGAAGGAAGGAATTCGTTCAATTACGGAAAGTCGACGCCCATTGATCCCTCGCAACGTCTATCCGACCTGGCCGTTAATTTTAATTAATCTCCAGTAAGACTTCGACCGGAGTCGATTTATATATGCTACACCGTTAATGTAATTAATAAACGACTATCGTCGCTTTACCAGGATCGCGTGTAATATTAAAAGAACATTTCCACACTGTGATCGATACGAATATATTATTCCTTCGTAAAACGATCACGTTTCTATCGATATGCCGCGGGAATCTTTTTTCCCGGTGCACACTCTTGAAATGCTCTCTGTGCAATCGAATGGCGCCGGTCCAAGAGGTCAAGCAGCCATGGAAATTGGAATTCCACGCAGATTCTGCCGTTGCTCACCAAGATATGCTATTCGTCATTCCTCTTCCGATATTTTTACCTTCGTTTTTATTCCCTCCCGGATAATTTATACGATTCTTTGCCCTAAAAATATCGAAACACTTGTTCAGGGGACATCGAAAGCGTACATACGTCGCGATCGAATTTCAAATTTTATCACCGCCTTCTGTAGACGGCTGTTTCCTGCAGGCTTGCTGGCCAGAGAGATGACACGAGCTTCGGATAACTCGTTTCATGTGCCATCGATGAGCATTGCCAGCCATCGCGAATTCGAGACTCGCGAAATTGCTGCGCTCGTTGTATCGTAACTCGAGCATCGTTTCTCCACTTCTTGTTTCCTCCCTCGAATGAAATAATGTTTCTTCTGTGCCAGTTTTAATTCGCTTCCTCGTACATCCGTTCCTTTTATTTCATTAGAAATATGTAATAATGTCGAAATACGTTAAATCCAGGATTCTTTGAAGTCCTCCGGTGTATTACAAGCGAAGTATGTCTCGAACAAAAGTTCCGAATGAAAAAGATGCGTAGAGCGGAGAGTATAATGAATCCTTTTGACGTAGAATCTACACGGAACATGCTGTTTCACCGATTTCCTAGACAATTTCACGCTCTTCTCAAGTATCGTTCGGTAGCTCCCTTTTTGATCGACGCTCACGCATACACGCGACGGTATTCAACGTGTCGAGACCTTAAATCAGTGACGCGAGAGTCCATGGAACGGAGACATGTAAAAGGTTTCTGAACAGTGTCCCGTTCAGGCGTGTAACACGATCAAATGATGAAAGTGCGCTATGCTCACCTATCTCTGTTACAGGGTTCGTTACGTGTGCGCACGCGTAATTTAACATAAGAATAACGAAAAATAACGTACGAGTAGAATGGTTTCGAAGGACAGACGTGGGCGCAAAAAAATAAAAAAAAAATAAAAAAAAGTTCCAAGGAAATTCGATCGTTTTTGCTTTTATTTATTTATTTTTTTCCGCCCTAAGGTATTGTTTCCGAGTTTCCTTGTCGTCTAGAGTTTCTTACGAGAGACAAAAGCAGTTTCTCTCTTTACGCGATGCTTCGAGGAAAATGGCTCTTGTCTTGAGACAGAATCACAATTAGATACGACGAGTTTTCCGCAGTGACATTTTTATCATTACTAAAACTGGACGTTTGTGCTGGTTGAATTTTATTTAACAATTCGGCGACTGGAAAGAGGCAGTAACGGTTTGGAATTTTTTCTACTCAAGTGTCGCATGATCGTGAACGACACTTCACAGACATAATGGAAAAAGTTTGCAACAAATCATGAGAACGAATACGTCACGGAAAATTGGCCGAGCCGTCGAAGCTTTTCAGACCGTGACGCCAATCACTCTGCGTCCCCGGTAAATTCGTTTCGTTGCCACTGGTAATTGCATTTGTCTTGCAACAACGACATTGTTCCCTCAATACCTTTTCCCTCATTTTTTTCCCATCTTTTCTTTCCTTTTTTTCTTTTTTTTCTTTTTTTGCCGTTTCGTTTCTAACCAGAAGCGAACGATAAAATGATCACTCGATTCGAGGAAGAATCGACCCTCGCGTAAAATCGCCTCGTGCGTAAATCACTTTGTATTCCCGGCGACTGAACATCATTAACAGAAAATGTAATAATAACAGGAAGCTACGATTGCCTGTGAGAAAGTAAATTGCCAATTGTCGCATTTATAAATAATAAGTTTCAACGAAATGACGAGCGTCCATCGAGGGGAAAAAAAAAAAAAAAGAAGAGGGCGTCGTTGTTTCCGAAAGCGTAATTAGATTTGCTAGATGAAAAAGCGATTGTTTGTATGGTCTTTTGTCGATTCTAAAATTTGCTCGATGAATGGAATAAACAAGCATGCAGAAGAAAAAAGAAACAGAAGGGAGAAACGTATAGAGTGCAGTGCAAACTCATTTCATCGATAGAGGAATAATGGAAGAGCAACGATAGCTGTCACCGTTATTCTATGGTTCCCCCCGAATATTGTTTATCGCATTAATATTCAAACGACGTGTACGCTCCCGTCAGATTTACGAGCCATTCCCTGCCAACTTTTCAACAATGTTTATCGCGGTTCATCGATATTTTAATGCGAAAGAGTGTCGCCCCTCGAGGGGGACATACACGCTCGACGTTGAATTATTCCTGCTCGACGTTCTAACGCGAAATGGCGGATAAACGAATTGAAAAAAAAAAATGAGACGATTCGCTGGATACTGTCGAAATTCCTGGCGAACGGAGAGGAATACTGTCCAATCCTCTACAGTTTTATTCCCATTTTACCTTCGCGCGATATACTTCAGTCGCGACGCGAATATCTCTAGTCGATTTCATTCCGAATGAACGATGTTCTAGTAACTGGCGTGAAGTTGAAGAAAATGTTTCATTTTCTCGTTAGACTGTTGTATGTTTCTGTAGACTGATGTTGCATGGTACGTTTAACGAACAGATGTTTAACCGAAGATGACGAAGAATTCCTTTGAAGCGTTTGTGTGTTTGAAGAAGTATACGTATACAGGATGGACCTAAACATCTTCGTTACTTGTTGTCATATAAAACAAACTATTCAAGAGAAAGTTGTACTGTTCTAAGAAACACATAACAGTGGAAATTTTTTGAAATGAAATTTCAAAGTTATTGATTCTTTTTTTTTTTATTAATAACCCTATATTTATTTTTTAGGATATAATCAAAACAGCTGGTTGGGAAAGTTTAAAAGAACGGAGACGAATTTTTAACGTGGCAGAAGTGAACAGTTTCGTGGGTCTAGGAATTAGAGTTGAAAATTTGCTTTTATTGGACAACATTGTTAAATATAATTCTCGTTAACCGTTGAAGTTGACGGAGGAAAAGGAAGATCTATCTATCAAAGTGAACCTAAGTGATCCAAGTCTCGTGAGCAAAGAAAAGTCGACACGAGAAGGAAAGAAGTAGCGATGCAGTTGAATTTCCTATGCATCTCGCGAGTTTAACCTTTATTTCACGTTCTCACGTGCGAGATACTCTCCTCCCACGTCCCAATTCTACAGGATACGCAAAATGATAGTTACATGGAAGTCAGTCAGTTCCGCTCGATTTCACGTTCGACACCTACGTATCAGACAATATCTCTCCCACTGAGCAGTCTTATATCTCGGCTATGGAAGATCTCGCCGATTGTTCTCTTTCGCCTGGCCAGCTTCCAGATCCCATATTCTTTCTCGATCTCTCGATATCGAAATGAAATTCTCGCTTTCGACCTCCCTGTTCACGTAGAATTCCACCACGGACTGCTAGGATTTCGTCCTTGTAATTGAAGTTGCGTAGAGAAGACGTTTCACTCGTTTCGTTGTATTCGTATAACTTAAGGAGACTTCAAAAGACAAAAAGTCTACTTTTTCGGGAATTATAAAAATGAGGGTTACACGTATTTTTCCAAAAATCTTTGAAGAACATAAATAAAAAACAAATTGGATAAGTACAAATATCCATTTAACGTGAAATAAATTCACCGTGAAGAGAGGACATTGAAAAATATTATCCTTCACGATTCCAAACACGATTCTCAATCTGTAGACACGTGACTGTCGTCTGAGAGAATAATAAAAAAAAATATTGAGAGGTAAGATGTACCAAGGAGATTTGTAAAAGTGACTTCACACGAGGAGAAACGATTGAGAATGTGCCGAAGAAGAGAGGGAGAAGATGGTAAAGGAATCTCGATAGATCTATTTTGACTTGGACAAATTAGACGGTGTTATCTTCTCTCTCCTTTCCTTTCGATTCCAGTTGAAGATTCTGCTCACGGGAACGATAGCAATTTGTCAAGCGAGAAACCTGTTTAACGGTGGAAATTATACCGTGCTCAGATCGGACGCGATCTTTTATCGCCTTTATAGATTTAAAGGATAACCGTGATCGATCATCCTTGTACCGGGAATAGAACCTGGCTTCGATAAGAGCTCCTCTCTATTAGAAATAAAATCTGACGTCACCTTCCATCTGCAACAACGTTTTTCCTCCCCGTCTGTTCCCCGTAAAACCCTATATTCTTGCGAATTCTATTTCTACGTGGAAAATCGATCGATCTTTCGCGATTGAAATCGGGAAGAAACGATTGATTAATTTACCGAAACACGCTCCCTCGTGTTTCCCTTTGTGTGTTGACTCAGTAACGCGATTCAAAGAACAGAAACGGACGATTAACGCGATAGCAAAGTGCAAACAACAAGGCAAGCAACTTTCAACTTCAGCTACATTAGCATTCTAGCGGAGGAACTCTGCTAATCGAGCAGCCAAGCAACAATTAATCCCTTGAAGATCTCATCAAGGATAAATTACGGCTTCGAAAGCACATTATTCATGCGAAATTTGCATATTTCTCTTCTATTTTTTTTTTTTTTTCTTTATCTCATCTGTTGGGTGTCGGATCGTTGTCAGATTGAAGGCATTCTATCCGTTATTTTTGTTACATCGTAAGCAAACATTTTCTCCCGTACAAATACAATCCGGATTTCCGGCAAACAACCGGCGAATACTTTTGTGTTTACCTCCGGATTTCAGCCTTGATTTTATCCGTCGGTGTAGTCGACGCGCGAAAAAGCCAAAGTGCATTAACGAGAACGAAGGAATTACATTTTAATCTTCTCTTTTTTTCAAAACTAATAATTGGCTTGAACGTATCAGATGAATTCTATCTAATTTACCCATCGAAAAATGTTTTATCATTCAGCGGAAAAGTACAAATCTTAGTTTAACACGTTCCGTGCCATGTGTACCACCGATGGTACACGTTAAACTTGATCTTCAGGCCACGTGTACCACCGGTGGTACACGCAGTCATATTTATTTAATGCGCTGAAAACATGTATTTCATGACAAATGTAATTCTGTAAAATATATTTCAACCAAAAAAATGATGCATTATACAAAATGCACTATAGAACAAAACACATAAGTTTCTTTAATTGTTATATATAGAATAATTAATAATTACATTTAATGTGTGGATTTTGTTAAAGCAAGGGAGGCATAAAAACATTTTTTTCGGGCAATCGCTGCAAAACGTCATTACTCTTATAGTTTTTTGTATATGAATATCTAATGTGTAAACAATAATCTAATGAAAGTAAATAATAGAAACTTCTTTTCCAACAGAAACAAATGAAAAACAAAAACCGTTATCCCCGTATATTTACCTACTCCCCTTCTTTTGTTAAATATATTATTTCTCTGGTTTTTTATTTAACAAATTCGAATGCAGCAGGTTTTTTATTAATCGAAAAGTTTCGAACCGACTAACTTTTGCAATCGAACTGATCGCAGCGCCACGTGTACCATAAGTGGTACACGATGTGATAGCTACTCTAAACAAGAGAACTACTTATGTATTGATGATGTAATGAAATATTGTGTGATAATATATCAATCTTTAGTCAAAATATCAACGTGTTAATCTTCCACGGTACAAGTTCCCATTCTGCACCTGGAATTCAAACCAAATACAACGTACATAGGAATAGTTACGTTAATAGGCCAACAGCACTAGCAACAACAACAACAACAGACTGCAATATTGTTACGAGCCATACACAGTGTCCTACACAACAGGAGCTAAATGGGATATCTCTGATATTCGAACGGAACTATCGACCAGAAATCTTCTCTGCAAAATACACAAGCAAATTCTCTGGCATACACATGTGGATAAGGCTTGTGTCCACGTGGTTATATCGCATGGTATTTCGACTCTCGTCGTGAAATAACGCATTCCATTCATGCACGATCCCTTTGTCTCCTCTGCTAGAACGTCTCTGACGTTTCACCTGGAATAGAGTCAACTCGCTAAGGGAAAACCAAAACCATCCGAAGAGAAACTCGAGACAGAAGTTGGTTCATACTCATGTTTCCTGATTGTTGCTGGACCGATCAGAAAGCTCCGAATTACTCGTCGAACAAGTTTCCCTTGGCGCTCTAATCGCTATTTAATTAGTTGACCCCAGTGACGATAGGAATTTCGAAGCGACGCGTGCTTCGATCCGTTTAAATTCTTGTTCGAACTGGCTCGTGTCGAAGTAGTGTGTATATAGAGGAGGATTAATGAAATTCCTCGCACCATTCTAAATTTTTGCAACTTCTCCGAATACATTCCGCGAGATACTTTAGGCAGTCATTTAAACATTGTTCAGTGACGGAGAGGATAGTTGACGAAAAATGGTACCGAGAGATAGCAACGGGTGAACCTGTGTTTCATTAGAAAGTTCCGATCGATTCGCAGTAGGCCACAAAGCACAGCCACGCAATTCGGTCGATTTAATACTCTAATCGCGTGGGCATCACCGGTGAGCAAACTTTCGGGAAGTGCGCTCTGCAAGTGGTCTCGATTCCGAGGGGTAAACGTGTGTCAAAACTGAAACTCCATCGTGGCCGAGACAGCGTTCGAACTGTGCATCAGACATGTGTCTTTCCATAAAATTACCGAATCCGTTTCGAGCTACCATAGCCGCGTTTAGATCACCGAAGTTTGATGGAACGTTCTAGTCGAAGGCGAGGCTGGCTGTTGAATGCAGGCAATCGGTCAAGTCTGAATCGCTATTACCTTTCAGCGAATACAAAAATACAGTTAACTTTATATCTAAATTGATCCATTTATTTTTTTACAAATTAATCGGCAAATCTGGAATATTAATAATAAAAAGTAAAGAAGTCGAACGAAAAAGCAAACTTAAAATTACGACCCTCAGGTCGATTGGAAGGGTTCGAAATATCGCTGGAATATTGGAAGTCGAGAATAAAAGACAGAGATAGATTGGTTTCTGAGAAGAAGCAGGTCCAGCGGTGTTGAATACGCGACGACAGCAGCGATGGTGCAAGGTTTATCGGCCCTGACACGTGTTACGACAACGTATTCCCCGCGCGGCCAACGGCTGGCACGATGACGTCGAAGGGGTGTGAACGAGACAAAATCCGGACACACGAGGGGCTACCACGCTACGTCCCCACGTCGATCGAAACTCCTTTGATCAGGTAGCGGTAAACATTCGCCCAGGTCACGGATGAAAGCTCGGCCGGCCCTGTTTCCAGCCCCCGGTCTGGCCACGAAATCACAGACCCCTCTGTTCTATCGCACACCTCTTTATGACACTTTTCCCCAGGCTAAATATAGGACACGGTGTGCTGCACACGCCAGCACGAAAAATCGCTAAATCGTTTGTGCCAGCGTACCGCGAGGCCGAGCAATGATTGACAATTACATGGAACCAGAGGAAATAAGCTCTCTGGTGTTTTCCAGGAAATGTACTCTCTTTCAGACTAGATGTATTATACGACACGTACCACACACGCTGTATTACATATATGGTATATACAGCGTAGTTTTGTTATTTTCCTGACGCGTCTAGATTAACTTTTCTTCTTCCTTTCGTAAAAATTACGAAAGTGTGTATTACAATTCGAACAAGTTTCCAGTACAAGTAAAGAAATCGATAAATCGGCAAGCGTCGACGGGTTTTACGAGGGGTTTTGCAACCTAGCATGAAAATCTCGCGCTGCAATAAAGTCCCAGTGTAAAGGCTTCCGGTGTCGCACGACAGAGACGACTTTACGTGCCTCACGAATGTCTATTCTCTTCTGTTCCAGGTCCATGGTAGCCTTCGCGATGGCTCGTTAAAGCCGTCTAAAGCCAGGTCCGAAATCTTCGTCTCGATCGTTCTCAATGTTCCAAAGACGACTCGCGAAGTAGAAGCGGATCAATAAGAAAGAAACTCGTCCAAGTTTCACGAATCGATGTCATAAAAAAAAGAACCTCCCCTCTCTCTCTCTCTCTCTCTCTCTCTCTCTCTGTTGTACATCGGTAACCGAGTGATCCGATAGTTGGAGAAAAGAAGAAAATGAGAGGGCAAACGGGGATACGGAGGAAGAAACGAGGCGTCGAAAGATCGACGGATCACCTCTGATAGAACGTGAGAAGAGGTGATTTGAGAGAGAGCTGGTGAAGGTGGTGGTGGTGGTGGCGCGACGAAAAATGAACGAAAGCGCGGTCTACCTGCTCGGATCGGAAGAAGAGGCAATCGTACCGAGCAACCAGCTGAATAGAAGCTTCTACAGCGCAAGTTATCCAGCCCAAAACCGTAGCTACGAGGATATTTGGAACCTGGCCACTGACAGAGCTGGTCTAGCTATATTGCTCTTCGTGTTCTCCGTAGCCACGGTATTTGGTAACATGCTGGTGATCCTGGCTGTGGTTAGAGAGAGGTACCTTCACACGGCCACTAATTACTTCGTCACGTCGCTGGCGTTCGCGGATTGTCTGGTAGGGTTAGTGGTGATGCCTTTCAGCGCAATCTACGAGGTCCTGGAGAATCGTTGGCTCTTTACCACCGACTGGTGTGACGTATGGCGATCGCTGGATGTGTTATTCTCGACTGCTTCCATTCTGAACCTTTGTGTGATCAGTCTCGACCGATACTGGGCAATTACCGATCCGTTCACCTACCCTAGCAAAATGAGTAGAAAAAGAGCGACCATTTTGATAGCCACCGTGTGGATCTGTTCAAGCGCGATTTCCTTCCCTGCAATCGCCTGGTGGAGAGCTGTTAGAACGGAAGAGGTGCCAGAGGACAAGTGTCCGTTCACGGAACACCTTGGTTATCTGATCTTCTCCTCTACCATCAGCTTCTATCTGCCTCTGTTCGTGATGGTGTTCACTTACTACAAGATCTACAGGGCAGCCGTCATTCAAACGAAGAGCCTGAAGCTAGGTACTAAACAGGTGATCGTGGATTCTGGAGAAGCTGAGCTAACTCTGAGGATACATCGAGGAGGCGGAACGAACACGGATGCTAGGCACCTGTTCCGAACCGCCTCGAGCACGCCAGAAGATCTTCAAGATCTCGAGGAGCCTCTGACAGCTATTCATAATAATTGTCTGACCAGAGTGCCGTCTACGAGAATCAATAAACAGCATCTCGGGAAGAATTTCTCGTTATCGAGGAAACTAGCGAAATTCGCCAAGGAGAAGAAAGCAGCGAAGACGTTGGGTATCGTGATGGGAGTGTTCATCATCTGTTGGCTACCGTTCTTCGTGGTGAATCTCTGGTCAGGTTTCTGCTCCCAGTGTATATGGCAGGAAAAGATCGTGTTCGCGGTAGTCACGTGGCTAGGGTGGATCAACAGCGGGATGAATCCGGTAATTTACGCCTGCTGGAGCAGAGACTTTCGAAGGTGAGTCACAAATTCTCTACCTAACTAGAGAAATTTTATTTTCGAGCCGTGTCCTAAAAATCTTGCTAGCCAATTCGACGATATTTCGATAACACTGGAGACACGAGCAATGCCGTAAGTGAACCAGAGTGTCGGTGAAATAATTAACAAGACCGTGGAATTGTGTTTCGTTGTGTGAAAACCGCTTGGACCGTGTGAGTCTATTCATAGATGGAACGTCAGACTTGAATCCTGGACTAAATGAGGAAGAGGTTTGGTTGAGTCTGACCTCCCTCTCCCACTCTCTCTCTCCCTCTCTCTCAAGAAATTATATAGCACACACGTTCCAAGTTATGGCTTTGACAAATAGAGTTAGGTCTTCAAGTATATGTAGATGTCTTGAAACGATAAAGTGCCATATTAATTATACTTGATCCATACGTACAAATTATGCTTGCACATTCATATTCAACTAGATCTTGGAAAGATCGAAAGAGTTTGTTTTGTACTTGATGCGACAATTTTGGAGAAACAAGTGGCTCAGTTGCAAGCTAGGATGCAGCAATTGCCCGGTGGCTAGTAATCGTCGTGACGTAGTAACTGGCAGGCCTCAAGGGTCCCATTAAACCACTCTCCAGTGAAACAGAGTAATCTTAGACCACCGTAAGCCTGTATATCGATGATCAATTTTCGTGGAACAAGTAGAAGGTGGAAAGTTTCGGGCTGACGACGAGATTGTTTCGGGAAATTATTCAAAGCAATCTCTCCTACATTCGACCGCATACGGTAAAATCCTTTCTGTCTCTCGATCTATCTATCTCTCTGTCTACCTTCGGAACAAAGTCTTTTCCAAGCGATTAAACGATGGATATTTTTCTATTTCCTTAAACTGTACAAATGTATACACGATCGAACGGCAGTTTTCGTTTCGTTTGAACGCATTCAAGCTACTGCAGTGACGAATCACCCGACGTAACTTCCGGTATGCTTTCCATTCGTGTTTCGCGAATGGATGCACTGAATAATTGGCGACAAAGTTTCCAGAGAAAGCGGAAGGTATGCAAATAACGCGATTTAATTACGCGTTGCCACGGAACGCGTTCAGACGAAGCCCATACGGGGAAAATGGAACGCGAAAACTCTGACAAGAATGAATCGCGCGAACACAAAAGAATCCTACGCAGGCCCATAAGCGTTCGCGTTCTCCCTTTAATTAAATCCCCCTTAACGAGTGTTGACTACAATGCGTGTCGACTACATCCAGTTCATTCATCGATTTATTACGCGTTCCTACAAATTACCAATTCGTCTGACAGCTAATTCGAACCGTGTTCATTTCTTCCGAAAAGAATTGCGGTGGTGATATACACCGGTGGTCAACAGTTTCTTTGCTAATTTTTTTATCGATGTGCAATTAATATTGTACGGATCGATACCAATTTACTTCGACCTGATAAAAATTTTATCAATTCACGACTATATTTCCCAACTTTTAGCTACGTGTATTTCGAGCCAATGAAAATATGAAATAATTGAACGAACGAGCATACGTTTCCCTTGAAAAACTTCAAATTAAAAGGGTTAACAAGTGAACTTTTCATCTCCTGGTGAACAGGTTAAAGCGAAACGATCGGTAAACGAAATGCTTGGGTATCGCGAGATCGATCCGCCATGGTCTCGGGTCCATCAATCTCTTTCCGGTTCCGCGCGCGCGGAAACGAGACACCCTCGAACTGATTTTTCAAAAAGTCGTTGTTACTCCTACCTCTTCACGCCGAAAGTAAGTGGCTCAGCCCGGATGGAAACTGGCCTGGACCAGGGTGCTGTTGTAATATGGCCGGTGAAAAATGACGACAACGTTCAGCGATAAATAACGACGATACCTGCCGCGACGGAAGAAACGGACGGGTGTAAGTGAAACAGAGGACGAGAAGAAAGGGATGGCGAAGAGTGGCGCGGCAAGAACATTAACTCAATGGACCGTACGGGATGTATTTGTCTCAATCCTGGGTTGCTTCTTTCTCGCTCTCTATGGGATCATTTTCTAGAAAAAGAAGCTGTTCCTTTCTCGATTTTAGCGTAGCTCGAATGTCTGACAATTGAAATTGCTAGTAGATTTATAGAAATTTATAGAAATGGCTGATCTATATTTTCTCCACGAATAAAAATATTTGAGAATGGTAGATGTTTCACCTACGATAAAAGTAAAAGCGAAATTGTGTAAGAAGTGACCCTATCACGTGACAAATCAGCCAGGATTTAATGTATTATAATTCGACGCATTAGCAGAATCATTATTATTATTATTATAATGAATGCACGTTATTTTCTATAGCTCAGTCAGGTTTACGAGTTCTCCTATTATATCCAAACGGAGTCAGACTATTATTCGCGTGGTCTACATGCTCTTCGTGTTCTTTCGAGTGTGTTCCCGGCGTATAACACGGCAATTTAACCCGCCGCCATTCGACTGTGTACTAATCGACTGGTTTCTACCAATTTGCCTACGATGTTCAAACTTTTTCTTCCCGTAGAAAACATCACCATTTATCGCTGCTGATTAACTAATCAGGAACGGCTGGAACTTTCTTTAGTCGTTGTTAAATAGTCCCTTTTTCATCTGATAAAAGTTGTACAACTTGTGAAGCATACAGAACAAAGTACTTATCTAGATTCTAAAAAAAAAAAACGTCTGTAAACCTGCACAAAGGAGCCTCAGAAAAAGCACTACTGTTAGTTTGCCTCCAGCCAGCTTTATCTCTTATTCCGACGATGAAAGACTCCCTTATTTTCACAACTGTCCACCCCCTCTAGCTTGATTGTCGCTTATTCGATTTACGTAATTTTCGGAACAAGTTTCCACCAGTTGGGGACAACGAAACAACCTGACCTAACCCAAAATTTCTTCGCGAATTCGTGTTAATTCCGTGGTGACCGTTGAAATTTAATATTATCTTCGCGGGTTTCTGGGGCGGATAATAAGGTGTGCGCTTCATCAGGGAAACCTTCTCGCCAGAGAAACGTCGTTTTCGACTACTGTCGTTCGTGAAAATCGGTAATTCGCGTTAAATAATATTCTACTCTGCACTATTATTCTGTAGACAATTTTTAAGATCTCGTTCAAATATTCAAGCACAATTCTTCCACTTCCCTGCATAATTTCTATCATACTCCAACCTTTATAGATCACTTTTAAACGAATTACACTACTATATTTGACTCGGTTTAAACAACCTAGACGGCACTCGAACCTTTCAGAACTTCCTCGCCGGTTAATTCGCTCGAAAACGAACATTTACACAGAACTTCTCATCCATTTCCGCCTGGTTTGTCTTTCTACAAGAATTTCTTACGACGCCATTCAGTTCCTCAATCTTTTTTTATAATATCTTTTTATAGGACAAGTGTTATCTTATACGATTAAGCGTGAAACTGGTCTCTTCCACCAGATGATTATCTATCAATTGATATTTCGCGTAAATCATACACCGCGTGAGTTCACATCGGTTTTCCCAACGATCGTAACATCCGAGACACTGTCGATGCATAAACTACGTCTCACAATCCTGTATAAACTACCACGCGTATCTTATCGACCGTATATTCTTTGTTTTTCATCGGCGTGGCCCACGTTTGATCGTGTCTCCTCTCTTCTCCTTATTCCAACCAGCCACGTCCCTCTATTTTCTTCCCTCCCCGACGTAAATTCTATTTACTGCCTACTCTCTGAATAGATATTCCTAGGGACACATCCAATAGCGTGTAGCTGAGCGGAAAAATTTCCTTCCTAGGGACAATTGACAATTACGTCCTCTCGAAGATGTATCGTTGTTATTAAGAAAATAACGCAGCTAAGAAGAAACGAAAAAGAAAAAAATCATCAGACGAAATCAGTTCGTTAATTCTTCCGAGAAAATATTCTTTTCCGTTAAACAGAAACTCGTACGGAACAGAAAGAACACTTAAAGAGCGCGATAATTTTAGATTAGAAGTTAGAAAAGATTTCAGAGTAGTTTAGAAGCCGTACATTCGTTTAACGCGTCCCAGTAATCCCCCGATGGTGAACCAATACACTCTGCCCAGCGAAACTATCATCTGAGCGCTACTTAACTACGATGAGATGTGAAGAGAAGCAGCCATCCCTTAAATTACACCCTTAAATACGCGTATACTCGAGAATTCCTATCTCCGATGCGATTGATAGTGCGGTACAGCTGTGAAATACATGGAATCGGCTATGTGAACTTTGAACGCGTTGAATATCGATTTCACGCCACTTTCCCCTCTGCAATCTTCCACCGAAGGCTTATTTTTCCCTTCTTCCGCAAACTGGCCGGAATTCTTCGTCCCGGAACAGCAGCTATAATTGCAGGTAAACGTAATAAATTCAAGACTCACCCAGTCACGCGAAGAATTCCGCATTAAGTCAAGGTTCTCGCCGACTGGTTCAAACGTACACCAATTCAACAGAATTCATTTTCTACTTGGTTCGACCGTCTGTTCGTTGAAAATTCTTCAACGGTGGATCTCTCCCTCGACCTCTCTCTACTTTGGATAGAAATGAAAAAGAAAGAAAGAGAAAAAAGGGGGTGAAAAATACTGGTAGAAACAAAGTAACAGGGTTGGTGTTAGGCGACGATGAACGAGGGGATTCAACGAAACACGGTTCATAACTGGGTAGAGAGGAGTGTGTTGAAGAAGGTAGGTCCTTCGCGAAAGTAAAAACGGCCGCATTTCCATCCGTTTTGCATGTCTGCGCGCGCTATGCACCGTAGTCTGAACCGTGTAAATCACTGTGCACGCGAAAACATGGGAAAGAGCTTGACGGTTGCGCGCGCGCGAAAGAAAAAGCGGAATAACGAACGTTAAATTACTTTTCTGGCACCAACGGTTTAAGGATACACTCTGCAAAGCAACATTTGTGCCTCTCTTGTCTCTGCTGCGTAGAGTGTACAGCTTTATTTAGCTGCTGTTTCAGTAAAATTTAAGAGACAACGATGGTAATAATGGTAATAATAAAAACGCGCGAAAGAGAGATGGAAATTTTTTTAAATGAAACAGACAGATGATATATATATATATATACATGTAGTATCGTAAAATGTTCGCACTTTTGTCTGAGAGGGTCATAAAAGGAAAGGCTGGAGACAACCCATGGCCCTTTTTCCAGAATCGTCGATGACAGGCGAAGGTTTTCCAGGGAAATCCAAAAGTGACGTGCGCGTGTGGATAGAAGGAGGAGGAATGAAAGGAAGAGATGTGCGAGAGAATAGAGAGGGATACGTGGTATATTTAGGAAGAAAATGGAACACTACGAGGGTTGTTATCGCCGTTAATTGTCGTTGAGTTGCCGAGTTGCTGAATTATTGAGTTGGGTTGATTAATGAAGGTGTGCCTCCTAAAGAGACATCGTTGAACGTTGGAAAATCGATTTATAACTATCTAATTTTGTCAAAACCATTAACGAGGAAGATTCTACATGTATCACCGCGGATAAAAGTTTTCGAACGACAGTGTTTTTACTCTTTTTTTCACAACTTCGAAAGAAATGCATAAAATCGAATGAAATACGAGAAATCGTTCGGAAACTTTCGCCCGCAGCTGTATAACCAATATTTCTGTTCTTTATTTATCAGTGAACGAAATATTATCTCGCGTAGGGTGTCTTCACGTGGGCACTTGAAGGGAGAATAAAAGTTCAAACGGTCGCGTGTTGTCCGCGTAAAGCAGAACAAACGTGAAAACTCTCGCCACGGATCACCGGTTCCCCTTCACTTCCGGCTATTTCTTGTTCATGCTTTTCGATTCCAATACCGAGAGAAGAAGAAGAAGAAAGCCTACGAACTGCTGAAGTCTTTACGAGTTTCGTCGTCGTGAAAAAGTTGCCTAACGGAGGGTGACTATGATCCCCCCCCCCCCCCCCCTGTCTCTGAATAAATTTTCAACACAATGCTAACTTTATGTTGTTTGTTACCAACAGTCACTCTTATCTATTTTAAGACACCATAACGATCGCCATAATCAATACAACATATTGTATTCCCTTCGAAATACTGTCTCTTTAACGATGGTGATAAAGAAGCATGTGGTAGAGTCGAGACTCTGTATCGACCTCGCAAAAGCACAACGAAGAAAAGTACAAAAGGTCTGTTGGTGTAGTGCACAAAGTCCCGGATCGCCGAGTTAAATTCTCATTGAGTCCTTCAAATTTTCCCTTGGCTTTCATAAAAGATAATATTCTTTCCCTCGTGAGGAAACCACTTTCTTCGTGGCGTCCACATGAATCTCCCGAATATCTGACCAGAGTGTTTCTAGAAATGGTATCTACGAGATGCAGCTCGTATTAATTGGCCAGGTAATTGGGCAAAGCACGTTCAAGCATCGTTGCACACTCGGCTTGATTAACTAATAGTCTGATTTATTCGCCACGGTGTATCGTGATAACTAAATCGACCACGTTCACGAAGAGGGATCAAAGAGCATATTGTATAACGGAGAATGATTTCGTGGAGGACGGTGTGCCGCGTGCAAGGAACTCGTTAAACTTTTAATAACGCGCGTTCGCGGGACAAAAGCAGCTTCGTTGGAAAAATATTCCGGGGAAAAATCTGGGAATGCCGCGGTAAGGAACAAAGAACAGGGAACGGAGAGAGGGGAAGAATAAAACTTGCAGAGGAATCTTTTCAACGATACTTCAACGACAGGGATTAAAACGCGTCGGTTCGGATGAACGTGGAGGCTTTTGTGGGAACGTAGAGCTTCCGCCATTCCTTTCAAGCCCTTCTAACACAGAAGGACCTGAGTCTACGGAAGGAAATTTTATCGAAGACGCTCAGCTATCGATTTCATCGATGTCACTTGGGGAAAGGGATATACATATTTGGTATAGTTCGAGGAAGTTTGCTGGGAAGCTGAATTATTTTCGATGTTGTAGGATGATAAGTTGCGAGATAAATAATGTATAGGCTAAGTTTCCCTTGGAAGACTCTTACGAAAATGAAACAATAATTTTCATCGTAGTCCAGCATTTTCGTCTTCTTTTAGAACGAACGATAAGTTCAATCTTGATAAATAATTTCAACTACTTATTCGTACACCTAATACTGGTTGAATCATGTAACTTCTCCACGCTGAATAGCTTCTAAAGTACGTGCTTTATGAAAAAAAAAGCGTTTTATATAGAAATTGCACGGTATCGAAGGGAACGTATTATGATGCTGGAACGGGCTTTTTTTAAATAACCTATTTGTTTACGAGATATCAAGGTGACCATGAATTTTTTGCATGGAAGGTACACCTTTTATTATCAAAATTTAAAGGTACACTGAATTTTCTATAAACCGTGCAATTTCCTTGCAAAACACTTTTCCGCGTAGGGGATACTTGAAAAATTGTTCACGGTGTTGACAAGTTATGTGATAAAATACAAATTTTCCTCGAGACAATATTGATAGATTATATGGTGAAGTATATGTAGACACAGAAGGGTTCGAATAGTATCCAAGATCCAACCAAGCAAAGTCCCATCAATTTGACAAAGTCGAAGGCTCGTCCCGTTAACGAAACCGGAACCGAGCGTGATTTCCGCTTGTTGTCGAAAGTGGGCGGTGAGGGGAGATCGAAAGCGGACAAGCGGAAGATTCTCCTCTGATTGGACCGAAGCTCGTAAATGAGCTATCGTAGTTTACGTTCTAATGACAGCGAAACGTGGACAGAATGCATTTCTGCCCTGGCAATCTGGGCGGCGCGCGCGCGCGCGACATACCAAAACCGGAAATCGATGGCCCGCGCCACTAACACCGTCGCGAAATTTCCACGCGGAATTGCCCGATGGGGCGAAGGGGTGTCCGCGTTAAAAAGTTTATCGTGGCCGACACGCGACCGGAAATGCACTCATGACGCTCGTACTCGTTCAAATGAACGCCATTAAACGATCGTGATCACGTTTGTATGGAAGAAGACATAAGATAAATTCGAGCTAACTCGACAATTACTGACGATCATTTAAATAGAACATTTGCTTTCTTTTATCTCTGCCTTTGAGGGGAAAAATTGCGAGAAATCGATGATGGATGACATTCGAGGGGAAATGATAGATCGGCGACCGTGTGTACAGAAAGAACACGTGAAAAATCGTGTACCACAAGTTTTTCCTATCACTTGCGATACGATACCAGGATAAATTGACCCGATAAAGGCGAAAAAGCTTCGCGAGATTAATAGCCACGGTGTAAGCTTTCATAATGAATCCGAAAGGGGTGAGAGAGCTTGTCACTCTCATTTGACGTCATCCCGCTTCTCGCTTCTTTTTTTTTTTTTTTTATAACTTCATTCTCATGACGTGAAATTATCGTAGTTATTTCTTTTTCTCGATCGATATTCATGAACGGTGACGTATCGGAGTCATAATTATCTCAAAACTATCACCGCGATACACCACGTGAATCCTTCGAGCGTTTAATTGATTGGCGTCACGGTTTACAGCCACTGCGTCGTTCTTGGCGACGTCAACGTGTGACGTCAGACATGGCAACACGTGGCAAGAGACGCGTAGAGAAATTGGAGAAAGCGAGAGACGCGCTGCTCGCTCTTTGGAGAATAGTTGCGTGGGTTGGTAGATTTATAGTCTAGCCTCCGATATCACGAGCTGCTCTCTCTCCGTTGGTTCTTCGCGGCGTGATATGTAGACGGTGTGGCACGGCGCCTCGCGTCTCGACGCACAGGCGAGACCTTGGCGATCGGTGACCGTGTCTCTCTTTCTCGCTACATTTCGTGAGAAATTCGTGGGAGACGTTCCAGTTTTCTACGCGGTCAATGATGAATGTAGCAGATTCGTTTCGAGTTGAATGCCTTCGAACGAAATGACGATCGACGTGAACGATTCAATTGTATAGTCGTGTCATTATGAATATTACACGCTATTCATATTTGACACCGGAATCATTTTATCTCCAGGTTGAAACTACCTCTAAATTATAATTCTTCGCAACATTTCACCGACACGTGTTGCACACTCCATCATTTTCCTCCGCAACAATAGCGACTACTATCGCGCATACGGTCCATGATGAATGTCTAGCCTGGTTGTCTGATAAAAGGGTCAGATCTCAGCTTGAATCGTCCTGGACCAAGGGAACGTAACGGTCAGAGAATCCTCTGACCTAGAAAAATTTCTGCGAGATAACCGGGTGGTAAGAATGAAAGGGTAGCCAGCAGAACGAATGCAAATTCGACTTTTTCGTGACGATAACAAAGAGGTCGTTAACAGAAACCCGATCTGCTCCCGTTCCACGTTCAACTCTGCCCGCCTTTTCTTTATTCTTTCCTCGCCTCTTTCGGGTCATTTGCGACGCGCGGAATCGTAATTTACTTTAATGCACGGCTTTGAGCCGTAATTTACCCAGTCAAAAGTCGCGGGTTCGTTCTTTCGCGATTCTTCCTCGGGAAGAATTCGTAGGAGCAACCATGAGGATCAAAATTGCCCATCCTACCGTAGAGCTAAACTCCGTTTGACGACCTACCAACTTTACATCGGGATAATTTGTTGCCACGAATGATTTATCGTCTTCCTCCTCGGATCGTGTTTCCTTCCTACAAAACGTAGAAACGTACCAAGTCATTCTTGCCATCGTTCTTTTTGAATTATTACATAGACGATTTTGCTAGAGCTATTCAGACATACGGGCCAGCTGAGATAGTCAATTTACGTACAAGATCTCTCTTATCTATTCGACGTCGTTTAAATGAAACGAATGAAGGGAATTTTGGTATTTCAGCATTCGTTACGCTATAATTTTCAAAGTTATTCCATGCTCTTCTTCCACAAAGGAGGCGATACAAGTGTGTCTCGGTGCATCTTTAGCAAAGTTTGATAAGTTGCGCGGCAAACTCTTCAGACGAGCCACGAAGCGTAATGTGCTTCGTACGAAGCCATGACTAGAAGTTGAAAAGTTGATGTCTCGAATGAAAGCAGCAACTAAAGAGCCGTCAAGCAGGTGGCTTTCGAATGAAGCAACTCGGTATTTAGCGAAATGTCATGGCACGCGTTTAACGCGAGCAGTCGCGATGTAATTTTCAACGGAACTCCACGTATTCCGCGGCCGCTGGATTGTTGTAAATGAAATAAATCCAGTACACGTCTGAATCAACGAGAACATTTTAACCGGATGTAACGAAATTTGCAACCCCGTTATGTTCGTACAAAAACTATTGTATGGTTTCAATTATGCTTCGTTGCTAAAGATAACATTACGTATGGATAAAAAAGGAAATTGCCCACATTGTGCATGTAACTGAATATCTCGTGAGTGAAGAGAAAAATTAACGATACAATATGATATGATTTTCATTATTCCGACTATTTCAAACGAGATCATTTTAACGTGGAATAACAAAATTCCATAACGCCAGTCGCAATATTTCAAGGTAAAAAATTGATTAAAAAAAAAAAAAAGAATGGCAACTACTTAGAGCGTTAAGAGGTAGTGGTAAAAGAAGAAGAAAGTCAAGTTCGGAGAATAGAAAGTAAATCGAGTAACAAATAATTTACCCCTGTTACGCGGTCTAATCAAAGTTCATCCAATTTCTCCCGTTTCTTCTCCCGTATGGGCAACTCCCTTTCGTCCAAAAGTACAGCAACCCTTGACTCACGTAGCAGGACGATTTAATCTCCGAAAAATACATTTCCGCGGATTCACTCGCACCGGCTCTCTGTGTCGAGCGTAACCAGTGAATTATTCATCGTGAAAGCTGCATTTTCACACCACCTTTTCGTGAACAGGCGCGACAGAGCAAAAAAAGGATGAACAATATTCAAATTTTCTAGACGCACCGCGCATTTTCGGTCGAAATTTCTGCAACATTAATCTCTGGTCATTCCACTATGAAACTCTCCTCGCCCAACCTCGACGCTTTCTTATCCACGTGTTATTCGCGGACGTTTACGAGTAAATTTTCAGCAGAGAATCGTTTGCAATTTCAACTATCCTCTTGCATATTGCAAGATTATTAGTCGAGGGAGACGAGAGCGAGTAAGAGTATTTTTAACTCCATTTACACCCGTGACAGCTGCTGTCATTGATTTGAACTTTTAAACGTCCCCCATTCGCGTCGCCTTTATCCTCTCTGCACCAAATCTAATTTTGATTTTGTAGAAATGATCCTATTCAGTATACTTCGCTATTTATCATGAGTGGTTCTTGTCGTTAATTTTATAGCCCAGCTGCGTTCTTTGCTCGAATATTTGTCATTCCACACGTCGTGTCAGCATCTCTGATATCATCTTTCGAGTAAAATTAATAACGTACGAAAAATAAGCAGTCGAACGTAGATAGTTCTTCTTATTCAAGATATTCCACGGACGAGTGAAATTTTGTTAATAATTCGATAGCAGAGTTCTGAGGATAATTCTGCTGGGAAATGTCTCGTAGCATTTTGATCGTAGAAACTTTGAAGGAGAGAAAAGTCGACAGGTTCAATCTTCCATTTTCTTCGCGAATTAGGTTAGATATTTACGTCGGGATTCTTCTAGTAGAACTGAACGAATTTTCGCGCTGACTCGTTTACTTAATCTCCCAATCGAACCAGCGAGAGAAAGAACGCTGAGCTTACCGTATTCATTCCGCGAGAACTATTTACCCGGAAATACTAATTCTGAGATTCAATTGTTCCTTCCTCCACGAAGATTCCGCAAGTCTCTTCCCTCTCTTACTTGGAATTTCTTCCTGTTCTCTAGATCAGCTTTAATTAGACGAATAATCTGACCGGAGGATCTTAGATTCAGGTTCGATGTTCCACGATCCAGAGATGGAGTAAGATCAGACACAATACCGAGGTGATAAAATTTTTCTACCGACAGAATATAGAACTTTTACAGAATAGAAATACACGCGATACGTATAAATACATTTATCGAAACGGTACGTACAAATGTATTTATTCCACCTGAATAAACGTGTTCTATACGTTTATGAAACATTGCATTGTTGTCTAATTGATAATTCGCACAAGTTGATTACACGAAATACGGGTAGAATTTAATAACTGTCTTGCATTGTTAGACGAATTGTTCAACAGAGAACGATTGTTTAACATTTCGTACGATATCAACCTTAATTATCAACATTTACTATTTCGTTCGACCGATTAAGAAAAGTCTATCGGACGAACTAAAATCCCTACCACGGATGTACCTACAATTTCAAATCCCCAAATGTCAGCTATTCTTCGGCGTCGCGGAACATTAGCGTTACAACGAGTTACGCGGCGAATTAGCAGTGTCCCACGAGAAATTCTCATTACGTAAGAAGTTGGTGTTATGTAAATGGGGTTAGTGATACACGTAGGTGTGTAACTCTGTTCTCGGGAGTCCACTTATTATTCCTTCCCTGACAAAATGAACGTGTGCATTCACCATCGCGTATATACACACTCACCGCAGACCCTGTAACCACGAAACTGACGTGAATTGATTACCTCTTAAGACGCTTACACATCGCTTACACATTTACCAGCTTTGGAAAATAAACGAAAAACAGGTAAAGCTACGAAAAACATTATCTTTGTTATTCTTATTCTTCAGATACGATGGCACGTTAAAGCGTAAATCGCGTGCTATGAAACAAGCGTGTCACGGTATTGTTGGAAGGCGAACAGAGGAGTAAGAAAGGGAGATAGAGAGCAACAACACTGTCCAATCCTACGTGTAGCACAATCACACGTGTGACTATCACGCTTCACGGCTGTTTGCCGGTGGGTAAATGCAAAATCGATAATCTGTGGGCTTTCTCGACAGTGTATACAGTGTATAGGGGTAGTAAGAAGGATCTATCTCTATCTCTTTCTCGCTGTCGAGGTCGAAAACTGAATAGCCTCGGTGTGACCAGTGTAGCGAATGGTTATTAATAACGAATCGATCGTGGCACGAAAGTAGCGGAGCTGGATGAAAAGCCTGACGATTTTAAAAGGGACGATAACTTGTGAGAGCTTTTTAATCGTTGATGGAACAGCTAAAATGCTCTTGAGAAAGGTAGAATGGTAAATAAGTCTTGCAATGCAGAACGTTCTGACGATTTAAATCAAGTACCTCTTGATCTAGGGACCCTCCTCTAACATTTATTCGTAATAATATCTCGTTTTTATAATATAAATTTATCAGATGTTAAAGTGGTAAATTTCTGTAAACGAAATAAAATCGTACAATATTCCGTGAGTGAAAATTTTGGTCAGATTGAACGCCAAGATAATCGAGCAATTCCTAACCGTTCAATTGGCATTTCTGACCAGATCAGGACTCGTTAACCAGTTCGCGTAATCGTGGCAAACATCGTCAACGAACACTGGAGTGTTGTTCGGTCATAAACGATCGATCAATAGCAAAATCATGAATAGTTAGTCGAAATTCGAGCACGAGAATCACCGAGATCGTCGACTGACCGTGACTCTGTTCAACGATAATTAGACCAAACGGTTACTTCGAATCCATTAACGGCTGCACGCAGAAATTACACGTTGGATTTACCGTGAATGTCGCGCCATACCGTTGATCCGTACCACTTTCGCGTCGAGATGCACTCGCGATAATCTAATGGAGAGATTTGACCAACGAGGATATCAATTACACCAGTCTCACGATTTACACCTAACCCGGACGATTAATTTATTTTCCACGAAATTTACATTAACAAATCTGAACGTGTTTCAACGATTTATCGAGGAAATTAGTAATTGGAACAGCGAGGAGGTATTGGCGTTAGAGGAATAATCGATGATCATTGAGGAGTTTCCATGGATTACAGAGAGTTTCGAATTGCTTATTACTAGATCGTGCTTCCGAACTTCCACTTATAGGCTAATCGCGGCGTCGCAGCAGTCTCCATTAATTGTGAAATGATTACGAACCTTCGGTTCAATTGACTTCGCGTCGAGATCTCACTTTGGAATTCACTTCGCGAACGAGTTGTTTTATTTCGACGTCAAACATCAAGAATACTAACGAACTCTAACCTCTAATGAAACATTTCTTCTAAAAAATTGATTACCGAGGAAACTTTCTACTTACACCAATTACAGTATGTAACACAAAACCGTGGACGTGATATTTCAGTAAATATATATATATATTCTTTTTTTTTTTTGCAAAAAGTGCTATATAGATCTATCACAACATTATCTAATATTTAATTTAATCTTCTCTAATAACGATTACGGACTAACAACATCTTGGCATGATTTCCACCAATTTCTTGGCGTACGTGACTTCCATATTTTTCAAATTCGACGTACAAGACGTTTCTATATTTTATAATTGACCGAACGTATTCTATTGAATTAACATTGGGTAATTGAGCTTCTAATTAGAGCTAATCCAGTAGTGGTATTATTTATCAAACTATAGCTACCGATTCCTCGACGTCCGACACGAATGAGCAAAACGCTCGTGGGAAATCCCAGTTTCTAAAGGCAACTATTAAGCCAGTGGGACGTATTTAAAGCTACGAATTTTTCTTAGGTTTCCCCGAGTGTCGCTCGAGGCCGTAGAGAAACGAGGAAAAAGGGGCTACCGGAAGAGCCCTCTTGACGACTTCGAACTCACCGGAGCTCATTTCGTGGGAATGAATAAAAGTAATTTACTAAAGAGCCCTGGTTCTCCTATCCATCCGCAACCTTCAACCCCCTCCTGATCCTCCCCTCTCTGTATTCACCGTGAAAAACACCATTTATGCGTCCTGCTCTCTGTATACGTATCAAATATACACCTAACCCCTGCTATACTTATCTTCGTATCTGTTTTCCAGGACAAGGGTCCCCAGTGAATCCCCGTTTAAAGTCGATCCACAATCTCGCGGGTATTTCTCTCTCTCTCTCTCTTCTCTCGCTTTCTTTTCCTCCCCTAGAAGCTCGAAAATTATGTCCTTGTCTGATGGTGGTTTCGAAACGATTCTTCGCTCGCGAATTGAAATTCTTTCACAGTTGCTCCTCATTCGAGGAGAAAATAAGAGAGGATCTTTGAAGAGGAACGTTTGATATAGGTTAAACGGAGGGAAGGATCGATAGTTCCGAGTGTTCTTGTTTAAACGTTCGGTAAATTAATCGTATGAAGTAAAGGAGAGCTTAAACCGAGACTGTGAGAAATTTGTGACTTGATATCGGTGAAATCCGTAGAAGCAGGGTTATCAGTGGGTTTAGAGCAACGAGAAATTAGGATTTCAAGTGACTCTTTTAGTGAAAAATCTAAGATTCGATGCGACTTCCGGACGCGTATTTGATATCTACCAGAGAACTGTGCCTCGTCGAAGTTGATATGCACTACTCTGCGAAAATTTCTAAGTTACACAACGCTTCAGCCCTGCATGCCACCGCATATCGGATGACTGTTCCTTAACTTTGGTCGACAATTTTGTCGTATAACTTGCTCTAGAAGTCCATGAAACTTGAAACTAAGATACGAGTCTTCAGATTGCCGAATTCTTTCTGAGAATTCTTTCTACAAAGTTCCATGGAAATCGATCAGCAACCTTAATGAGGAGTCCAATTAATTCCGAAAGTTTCAGAAGGAGGTTCTATCCGATCAAACGTCATCCAATCCCCTGGATATCTCTATATAAGACAGGATGAGCTTGTAAATAATAGGCGGATTACGTGGACTATTCTCTACTCTCGATCTTCTACGTAACGCGTAACGACAACTTCGTTAATTGACCGTTCACAGGAGGATTTAACGAGGCTGCTTTACTTTCCGGAAGAAAAGTTAATAAGCCATTGCTACCATAGAATGTTACGTATGCTGCAATTAAAAAGGAAAAAAGAAAGGGTAGAAGTTCATTTCACAATTAGCAGAGATAAAACGCTTACGACGAAGTTACATTAATTGCCACCGAATCACGTGAATTCTGGGATTGTTACTTCGACTGTCGCTGATATTTCTGGTGTAGTATAGCTCGAGGGAATCGTATCAGAATCACGATCGTGGCCTATATATCGAAACGAGATATGTTGAAAATAAGGCACCACGTGCGTTTCCTATTAGAACAATTCGCTTCCGTTATATTGATCTAGATAGATAAAGGTAGCAGTATAGATTCTTGGTAGCGTTTGCCATCGAATACTCTGTTATAAATGTACAATAGTGTCTAGAAGCATAGATTCTATCGAACTCTATCGAACTTACCATAACTAAACAATGGAAACAAAATGAAATGAAATTGAAAAATGTAAAAGAGAAACGTAAGTTTATCTAGATAGAAGCAACCGAATTCTGGGACCGTATTTAACACCTAATGTAACCAAAGGATGCCACTTAATCTGACCAGGATGTTACTATCGCGTCTAAGACGAATAGAACGTTAGAACAGCAACTGAAGTTGGCGGTTTTCGGAAGTAATTTCGGATATGGACCGACGCTCATCCTGCATTGGCTATTCGATGAAAACGTCCTTGGCTGATTAGTCGAGGTTAAGGTCAACGAGATACTTAAACCGGGTCACCGAGTAGGGGGATGGAAAACGTTTGGAAACGGACAGACAGGGAAACAAGAAGGGAAAGTGCCGAGTGTAACATTAATCAGGATTTCGGAGGGATGCAGGGAAACGTAGAAACTTCCCTCGAAGGCGTCGTCTTCTATAAACCCTTGACTTCCTGGTGTATCAACGTAGGACGTGAATCTAGCCACTGATAAATCCCGCCTGTTATCTTAATCTCTGCTCGTTTATTCTATCGATCCTCGACTGTTTCACGTTAAAAACGAACCGAGGTGTACGATTTCTTTCGCGTTCATCTATTTCATCGAACGATGCGTTTCAGGATGTCGTGGAATTAGGTAAATTATTCAAGAGGAAATATGTCTGTAAAAACAGGCGTTATCTTGGCCTTGAGTAATTAACCAGTTGGGAGAAAAAGTTCGCTTCTTACCAGACGTTTTTATTAACGTTACAGCTTGCCGTTATGGGAAAAAAATCCAGTTTTTATGCTAATGGATGATACTGCTCAAGCTTGTGCATGTTATTAACACGTTACTGACTGGTTGAATTACAAGCGTAACCGGATGGTTCTCTCGAAAAAGGGAAAAACGTGGCATCTTTTCGACAACGAGCTAGCTTTTTGCTAAATTCCAGTTTTTTTTAGAACAGAGAGTGATGCAGGACGTTGTATATAAAACAGGGGAGAGATTTTTCTCCGTAATTACGCGACAACGGGAGACCGAATTCGTAAAATTTTGCGAAATATCTTTTTTCCTCTTATTCCGACTTGAGATGATCAACATGAAGATGATAAATGGTCTTGAATAATCGTACTCGCGAAACGACGATAGAATCGAGGAATTATGAGAAAGAGAGAGAGGGGGACTATTATCGAACTGATATAATCGAGAAGTTAATGTTCGATTTCAATGAATTTAATTTTGAATATCTCCTCTTGGGGATTCAAGAGCTCGAGTAACGATTAAAACAGCCCCTGAATAATGTATCCGGCCCGGTAAAAAACTTGCCCGTGATATACACGTTACCTTCCAAGAGTTTATCGATTGATCGAAGTAGACCAGGAATGAATAATACCGAAGCATTGAATTGTTTTATAAATATTTTCCGATTTTCATTCCGCGGGATCAGAAAGGGAAGAATGAAGAGACGAAGAAGAAAATAAAAGGAGAAGAAGAAAGGGAAAGACGAAGATGGGCAAACGTTGCGCTCGTAGATAAATCAACTGCAAGTTCTTAACGACTCGTAATAGGACTATTGGGATTCGAAAGAATCTCTCGAACGGTGCAATCGTGAAAAGAGACCCGTTTGAGAGTTAATTAGTAAAGTTCTGCCTCGAGTTCCATTAGCGAATTTTGCATATTGGACAGGTAATCACTTGGAAACGTTCACTTTTACATTCTAAAGATTTCGTTATGGTCTCGTTTATGACATCCGGACTTCGAGACACTCGAGAGACAGAGAGAGAGAGAGAGAGAGAGAGAGAGAGAGAGAGAGAGAGACTATTTCGAAATGAACTTGGAAACCTTGATTGTATCTATGATAGAAATCGTAAAAAAAAAAAGAAGAGAAAAAGAAAAGAGAGAATTAACGATATCATTTCGAACCTGGTTGACGCATTCTTTCCATCGATTAGATCTACGGATGCCAAAATAAAAGAGACAGTGTACATCGGTCGCGACAGCATGGCGTCGCAGCGAAATTTCGCGACCATGCTTATCCCTCTTATCGAGCCAATCCTTGCTACTTTCCATTCTACGTCGACGTACCTGTTTCCCTTATTTTTATTTCCATAAGAATTTCTTTAGTGGTTCGAGGATCATTCAGGATATAAGTACATCCTAACGAGCTGCTTTTTACAATATGATCTGGAACCACTTCCGCTGCATTAAATCAGCGTGTTTACCGTGAGACTAAAGTGGTCGCGGAAATACATCCCGGAAGTAAGCATATCGACAATGATACCGTATATCTTACATCTCTCCTCGGATTCTTAACAAGTTGTACGGATATTGAGAACGATTCTCCGTCAATGGTATTTTCCTGTTTACGTAACACCCCTTACCATTCTTATTTTCATTTCATTCTCGAAAATCCTTAACGTGCCTTACTATTCTTTCCTAATTCTTTTCCACTCTATTTTCCTCTATAAATTCCCATCATACGAAAGCTATACTTGTAGAAAGCAACATTTTCGTAGCGTACCATCCGAAGCATAAAACAAACTGAAACGAAAGAAACACTCGTGAAATTCGATGCACCACACGTTTCCATTCCCCTTTTTCTCTCCCTCTCAGCGCAGGGGAAGTAAACGATTCCGGGTGAAACGTCGCGAGAAACGATTTAGAAGATCCCTTCCGAGTAACGGACCATCGCCATCAACGATTCTAGAGAGTCGATGCACCGTATCACCAGCTATTTCAATATGTTGCTTGAGTAGAAAAGAAAGAGCTGTAGTAGTGAAAGAGGGATAAATTCCACGGGGACACGGCAACGGGTATATAAAGTTATCGAGTGACGCGACAGAAATTCACAAGCAACCCTTAACGAGATTCCTTTTCCGTGGACCAGATGACTTTTCATGGACGTTCCTCCTGCAATCGACGTAATGGCGATCACGCGAAGAAGCCGCGGCTGGGAATTACGATCGTCCCAATGCCATCTCTGCCGCGCGACAATTCAATTAACGAATAAATAAATGACCTACCATTCGATCCAGCTTTTTCTCTACTCGAACGATTCCAAGCTTTCTGTTTTTCCTTCCTTTTTAAGAATGATCGATTCCTCATTTTATAAACGCCAACGATAGATAGTACTGTTCTTCCATTAAGAATTAAGGGGTGGTTAATTTTTATCGAGATTTCACAGAAGCGTTCTAGTATTTCAAGATTGAGAAAATTTCAATTTGTTTGGTACTAATGCGAGAACGGGAATTTTGCATAAATGTTAACACTTGTTAGAATCAATTTTCTTTTATTCACTTTTTCCCTCTGTTCTCTGTAACGTTAAGGTTTCTAACATTTCTTATGCACTTTATGACTGATTATATTTCATAGCTATTTTTAAAACAGAGATCTAGAGTTGGTAGATAAGACTGTTTTACTTACACGCTATAGCGTATACAGTCCGCGTTAATGCATACCATTTTAACGATGGCCGTACAAATGTTAATAGCGAGTGACTACTGCTTGACGAGTTTCAGAGGTACGAAAGAAAAGTGCACGGTCATCCAAGATTTCGTCAGCGTGGTTTAAATGGAAAATGTGTGCAAGTGTTGGAACATACGTGAAAGATTAGTTATTACTCAGAGTTATAAAGAATTGCTTTGTATTTTCTGAGCTGAGTGTTATGTTGTATCGTACAGTTTCGTCTAAAAAGCCTCACGTTTAAAAAGTTCTTAAGAAACGGCTGATAATTTATTCGAGTTAAGAAAGAAACTAGCCCCTTAAGTACAATAACTAAACGAGGTGAAAGTGAACTTTTTGATACACTGCGCCACTGTGCCGTATAATTAACATTGGTTCTCATTACTGGGAGGGAACAGGGGGCTTGAACAGAACAAATACGCAGTATCATTTACGTGGGCTTGTTAATTGTTATGCGCAAAAGGCCGATAAATCGCAGTGCGTCGCATTTACGACGCCACCGTTTCATTATGCGCCGCCTAGTCGCGAACAATAGGAAACGGTATTAAATAGAAAATATCGTGCTCGCTTATGGCCGATCGCATAAAACTGACCGCATGAAATTATCGTAGATATTAATCATAGTAAAATCCTTGTACCTATGCATTCCCCAGGAAACACTGTTATCGTACAATTGAAAACAATCGTTATTTTCGTTTTATCGAAATAAAAATGGCCGCGGAAGTTTTTCTTCCCAGGGTAAGGAAGTTCAGCAAACAACGATAACGCGATAAAACCATAATCGAAACTTCGTTTCGTCGCATCCACCTTCGAGCACCGAGACAGTTTTTCTTTCGTTTATACACGAGCTGAGTAATAGGATCTCGCGCGTATACATAATCCATCCTTTTTACCATCATCTCAGATCAGGAATAAGATAAAAATAAGAAGAAGGAGAAGTAAAAAAAAGAAAAAAGAAAAACGAAGAAAAAAGCAGATCGAATGCGAAATTCTATTTCACGACGATCGTAAATTCTGCGAGAGAGATTCGCGACAAACCTGTTTAATAATATAAGGGGTAAAAGTAAAGGAAAATCTAGGAGAAATACACAGGTTTGAAGATGAAAAAAAGGAAAGAAAAAGCATAGAACAGAGGGGTGGCAACGATATTATAGCCAACTAACGAGGTTTATTAAGCCGAACGAAATTGCGGCCGGCTTGAAAACAGGTCCGGCAGTTTAGAGGCTCGTAATTCGAGTGGTACGAAATAATAAGGGTCAGCAATTACGAGCGTATGCGGTAAGAAACACACCGATATTAATAACCGTCTGGGCGAGGAGGTACCTCGCGCCGTCAATTACTAAAACCGCCGAGCTTTAATTTCGACGACCCACTTTTCGTAGCGATTCAGTTGCCTTCTCGGACTTAAAGAGCTAAAAAGCTTCTCTCAGTTTCGAAAGAAAGGGAAATTAAGGTTTCTGTTCGGAATAAGGACGATTATATGAGCTGAGACTCTGGTTGCATTTACAATACCATGGAAAATTGGGAAAAAAGTTAAGGCTAAGTGGCGATATACATTGGCGATCGTTACAGTTAGCTATATTTAAAAAAAACCAATACCTAAAATAGATTTCAATTGAAAGGATCGAATTAGGTTACGTTTACTATATTTCTCTTTCTCTAACGGCGAGGATAATAGTTTCTCCATGATCACGTTTAATTCATTCGGCGAAAGTTTCACGAAAAAGTTGTTCCTTCGAAGAAATTGTCACGAGTGTCGCCGCTTGGCTCGCTGAACGATATGCTAATGGAACGCTTGACTTAATGTACCTCACCGTGAGTCGACAAAACGAACGAACTTTAAAGCTTGTGAAATTGAAACCAAAAAAAGAATCTTACGATCCTACTTGGATCGTCAAAAATAATACGGTAATTACGTTGCTTTCTCGCGTATCTTCGTCTACTTTTATCCGGCAAAAAAAAAAAAAAAAAAGCAACAGTGAAAAGCGTATTTCGTGGGATCGTCATCTGAGACGAACGTCTTTATGACTTTGCTCCTTCTTCCATAAGGATTCAGTCGTCTCAGACTGGTCGAGGAAATGACATTCCCTTTACGATACGTAATAGATCGTCTTCAGCAGGAATCGTTGCTTCCTTCGATCGCGAATCCACGGTGAATGAGCCAGCCAACGACCACACGAAGATTATTTTCCGGGTTGGCTATACAGCTGACCAAATTAAGTATCGGACACACTTTCCGTGGATAGGATTTCTTACCTTTTCTCTGAAAATTCTGAACTTCCGGACTGTTCTTCGAGAAAGAAAGAGAAAGAAAAAAGAAAGATTTGAAACTCGAATTTTACTGGAATCTCATCCTAGATTAGATTATGGGGAAAATAATGAAGAATTGAGAAATCGAATGTTACGCTTCAAAAACGTTTATTAGATAACGTACACCACAAATATACGACGTCACAGTGAAAAATTGCTCGAGTATCGTGCATGTCCTTGACACGGATCGGTCACTTTGACTGGGGTTCGACAAAAAGGTTACAGCACACCTAACTCGCTCAGCCGCAATCCAATATCCGTCTATAATTCATAAAGCGAAAGCCGATAATCTATGGTAAAACGATATCCAGTCGTTCGTACGATATCCATCCACAATCGACGACAATTTGTCCACTTTTTCTGATAACATACAGATACACTGGCCAATCGTTAAATGTCAATCTTACAGGATTATCCGAGAAACTTGGACGGATAAAGCACCACTTCCAATATGAAAAGCAGCAAACCACCGGAGAATCCTATGATCACCAACAGAAACGCCGGAACGAATTGTTGCAAATGTAGTTGCGACTTGTAGTCAGCATCCTGTGCAATTTTGAACAGCATAACTCGTTGCTCCTTTGCTATAGACAATTGTAAAAGAAAGTCGAACAGTCCCAGATCGATGTAATCGTGAATCTTAGCATTGATTTGTCGTAGATACGGAAATCCCTTCCAAGCAGCGAGAGCTAAGGGAAAACTGCACACAACGTCTGTGGTCATCGTATAAGCGTACTCTGTCTCTATAGCGTCGCTTCTCGAAGAGTTCAATACAATCACCAGAGCAAACGAAGAGTTTCTTCCTTCCAACAGATCGGCGAATTGTCTGATATAATCACGTTGATCGAATGTCACGAATTTCTCGGTAATCTGCGATACCAGCTCGTCGGTGTTTTCGAAATTGTTGAACAAACTAGCAAACGCAGCTGTTCCACCAATTTTGAACGAAGAGGACATCAAACTTTTCATAGTTTCGATCTTCAGGTCTGACATGTTGATTAATTGATCGGCTAAAGAATCGACGTAGACTTGCGTAAGAAATACCCCGAAGATACTCCAAGAGATAAATAGTATTTTACTGGAAAGTCTGCTAGGCTGACGTGCAGTAGAGACACCAATTATCAGAGCAAATATATCCAAGCAGGATAAATCACGGCTAAGAAAAATCCTGAATAGAGCACCTAACAATAAAGTACCACCTATTGCTGCCCAAACGTAAAGATTAAATGGTTGAATCAATCCTTTCAACGAGACATTAGGCACTTTAGGTACCACCCAAACAACTTTCAACATATCATACGTAACAGAATAGCCGATATCTTCGTGAGACTGTTGCAGAATACGTCCAATAACCAAATCAGCCATAACTTCATTGTACAAGTACATTTCCACCTGTTCTGCATAGGTTGTGTTGTCGTTCCAGTAGACTCTTTCTCTCTCTATCTTTTGATCCTTCATCATTGCTTCAGTTAAGTTTCCCTCAAAGCCCATCAGATATTCAGAATCGTTCACTGTTATCACATATGGCGGTTCGTCGAAGTAAGCTATCTTCAAAATACAACCATTCATTTCTGGCGTCTTGATCTCTTTCATCTTGCCCCAAGACTCTTCTTCCCCGCATTTGTCCAAGATAACAGGAGAAGATGGGGTGCAACGCTTGCCTGGCTGATAGGTGAGACTTCCTGCAGCTAGTACATAATTCTCAACTCTGGCTAGAATGATCACAATAGAGATTCTTCTGCTCCACATCGAATCTACTATACTATCAGCCTGTTCTAAGAAACTTTCTTCGTCTTCGAAAGAGTTTATCAGCACGGCGATAAAGGGACAGCCTCTATCGCAAGGTTCGAGTATATAAAAATCATCTCGCAGGCTACTGGCGTTTGTCATCAGGATGATAGTACTTGTGGCAAGCTCTGATATCTCGAAGTCAATGTCTGTAGAGTGCTTGAAAAACGCGAAATGATCGTGAAAACTCGCCATCAGTGAATACTCTAAATAGTGATCCCTTTCTTCCTCGTCGAGAGTTATAAACGATATTCTCCCTGCTTCTTCTATATGCGTCACCAAAAATCTTCTTATACAAGGTATAGAGTCTAGAAACACTTTTCGATCGTTCTCGTCGTTCGTCAATTTCTCTATGACCGATCTTTCATCTTTCATTTCATTCTCTTGTCGATACATACTGACACTATCCTCAGGAACCATGATGACCCAAACAGAGTGTATAAAGGAGAGAATTAAAACGAGAGAAGCGAAACAACGCAGGTAGATGCGAAAGAGCGGCATTCTTGCGAGGTTTCCACCAGAACAAAGGCAGGGCAGCTCTTTGACAGAGCCATAAGCGGCACACTGATGCCATACAAGTACTTCCATCGTGAACAAGCAAGATAATCAAGGACTCTATGTGCTCTGTCAGATAGATACGTATCACGTAAACGACTTGTTAAGTTGCGAAACAGCAATGAATTTCGATCATACGCTGTACCCTGAGATTTCGTTCGAACAATGAATCAAAATTAATTTCCATCTTTGATATACCTACCCATTCTAATTACAACGAAATACTGGCCCACCCCTCGAACAAGACTATTTTTCCCAGTCGAAAATGAAATTCCAATTGTACAGGTTGCATGTCACGCTCGTGACTGCAAATGACGACTATGCAAATAGCAACGCGCGCATTATTCGAAACAGCGTAGCAGTCATGCGATCGCGAGGTTAAAAGTGTGCACGATGACGTAACGAACTTTTCTGTTTTATAATATCGCACCAAACGTTGCATTACGAAATCTTCCTCGCTCGATGTTAAGAAAGAGCGTTCTCGTAAATTGATATTAAAGATAATCGCGAGAAATGAAAACACCCATAAGTATGGGAAAGTAAAGTGACGTCGAGAGACACAACTATCGAATTCAGACGCGACTTTCTTTTCTTTTGCAGAGCGTTCGTGAGGATCCTGTGCGCCTGCTGCCCGAAACGGATGAGACGCCGGTATCAGCCGGCATTCAGATGTAAACCGAGTCAAGTGAGTATGAAATATTCATCCTACCTGCATAAAATCGTGACACGAGGAAAATGTGCGCGCCAGAAGGATCACCGAGTTCGTCGTTCCGGTCTCGCGGATCCGAAAAACTCACCACCCAGTAGAAAACAACGCTGTTTCGAGGTTGCATAAATCGCAACACAGTCACGTTCTTCCGGTTTATCTCCGCGAACGCAATGATCCAGTTCCTTGTGTATATTCGTATTTTGGGAATCGAAGGATATTTCTCTCAGGGAGGAAAAGAAGGTACTTGGAAAGTTATTTGGAAAGCAGACTATAATTATTACATTATATCGGTGGGAATAGTGGGAAAACAAGCTTGAGCAAACATTTAATGCAAAAATTGAGTCAAACATTTTTGATTCATCAACTTGTATCAACGAATTTTTTAGATATTCTCGAATCAGTGAGTTAAGACCCTCTTAGCAGATCGATACCAATGAATTCCCGATGAATAGTTCATTTCAGTCGTTCACCACACGCCCTAAGAGGCAACGATCAAACATTCATTCCCTTGGAACAGTGGCTTTGTTACTTAGTCAACCTGATCAACGACGTCATCCTATGCAACTTTGATTCATATCCTGCCAGAAATTAGGCTACGCTTTCAGCTGCTCTTGGCACATTCGAGTAAACATTTAATGGAAAGCAACAGGCTTCGACAAAATGCCGAATCTTTCCGGATCAATGCTAGACGATTCGCAGAATTGATCAAGATAACCAGTATCCTAGACGCGGAGGAACGCTTGAGAGCCAAATATAAAGCGGTCAAGGGAACGCGTCGAATCGCGAGGCTCGAAGGCTTGAGCGTTCGCCAAGGGAAAAGGAATTTATTATTCCGATTGCTAAAGTTTTCAACTTAAGAGAACTTCTGATCCAGCTGGATAACACTATGTACTCTACGTGTATCTCCTAGCTGTACACTTTCGCTAGTTTCTTCTGTTTTCCTTCACTTTTGGTCAGCTAAACCACACTTTTCAAAATTCCCGCTCGATCATGTTTGATTCTCGATATCAACGTGTGCTTCCCTTTTCCAAACCGAACACGACATATTCGAATATCTCGGTAAACGTATCATCGTCGAATATAAACGGCGTAAGAATCACCCAAGGGAAATAGCGAAGATTCGAGAGGGGTAAGTGGAGAGAAAAGGTAAAAAGAGAAAGAGAAAAAAATATATGGTAGGGATCGTTCGATACCGCGTTCCAGACATATTACTTTCCGCCATTTTACGAAAGTTCGTCCATTCCGCGACGCACTTCCCCTCTCGCGTATCTTTAACTGAAACTTTTCTTATTTGTTAAGAGCAAAAAGGTCGAAAGATCCCGCGCTCCATTACACGCAAACGTAATTCCCTCGAATTACATTCGCTGTTTGCCTTCGATTTGCATATAATTTCACTCTACGTTCTCACTGGATACGCTTAAACAAACATACCGCGCGATACTCGAAGCGAGAACTTCCAAGATACTCTTTGAGTTACGATCTATATACGCGGGGGCGTTGTTGCATTTTCGATACAATATTTCACAGTAGCTATTTCGTTCGTATATTGTATATATATATATATATATATATACACCTTACCCTGCACCATACCATTCTCCACTGACAATGTTCGTAAAAAGTTTATTCCCAGACCAAGATCGCCTACTTTGCCACGGTGTTAGCCGAAGCATGGATTTAAGGAGGAAGTATTAAGTATACCCTCTCATTATGCAAACTTGCACGGATTGTTCGGGTAGAGAAGGAGGGTAGATATTTTAGATAGTGTCTAATCTGCATTAAAGTATTATCGGAGGGCCCGTTTGGAATTTTACGAGGAGCGTGTAAGATCTCGGGGAAACCGATTTGTGCGAGCGTAGTTTACTCCTACGTACCTATATGAAGTGTTGTGCTTCTTATTAAATCTTCCAAGTGTATTTTTATATTGAAATCAAAATTTACATACCGTAGCGACACTTCGTCTCTACCATCTTCAGTTCAAGAACATCCCTGAAGACACGCAGGAATTTATACTTGATAATAATCAGAAAAGGAACAAATGTAACAGCGATATTAACAAGATTTGGTTTTAAACCACGCTAAGCCTAACCTCCGTGAGCTACGGTAATATTAAACGACCGAGTTACACAATTACATTGCATTACACACGTAATCGTGTACGAGAGAGGAACAAAAAGAAAAAAAAAAAGAATGGAGGAAAATTCTACTCTAAACGAAGGGGAGATGGTATGTTGGACATTGGTCTCGAGTGTATTACTGTTTTTTCAGAGATTCGCATCCGGAAGATACTACTCCGCGTACTCGCTCCACCACGTGCGAAGCAGCCGAGAGAGTTCATGCGAGCAAACCTACATTTAACGATGGGATATCGCCGCGGCGTGGATTATCGTCAGTCGTTGGACACCACCACGATACCTTTCTCGATTCCACCCTGTCCTTCCTGCCCCGAAACAAATCCTATCCCAGTAATCGCCCGGAGAACACTTAGTTCAGAGATTAGCGGCGAAGGACTCTGTCACCACCCCGTATAACATAGTCTCGGTATGTTGATTAGTGAATGGATTTATCGATCACTGACACGCACTCACATACACACAGAGAGAGACACGTACACGTACACGCCTCTATAACGTACGTATATATACGAGCACCTGCACCTGTAGCACGCGTTCATGCCTTGCTACACGTACCACCTGTATCTCTGCGTGTCTCCAGATATCTCTATGCACCCCTAATTACGATTACGATGCTGTATATATGGGTACAAATGTGAATATTACGGATTACTACCTCTTTGCCGTCTTTCAAAGCCTTCGGTGATATTCTATATTTGTTAATACCTGGTGGAAAGTTTTCTTTTTTCGACGAAAAGTTTCTCTCGGATAAGAATACCTAAATATCTGGCGAAGGAAAGGTTGCTATCGAGCGTAGGAAATGCAAATAAAAATAAGAGAAGAAAAATGGAAGGCACAGCTCGCGAGGGAATAACATCTGGCCAACGAACAATGATGAGGTGGTGTTCCTCGAATCGATGCAACGTGCCCGTGTTACGCAATTTCTCTCCCTGTCGCATAAATTCCCGTGAAACATGGTTGGTGCAGAAAGAGAAAAAAAGAAAAGAAAAAAGACGTAAATAGCGGATAATTAATAGTACCCCTTTAGAAACTGTGCCGGGGTGTACACCTTCGCTGTGACGAGTTTCATTTAATTTATCACTCGATTCTCGATAATATTATACCAGACGTTAACACAGATTCGAAATCAATCACGTAATACGTTCGAGTCCCGCGATCACTCGCATCCATTAATCAGCACGAAGTAAATTAAATTACAACAACGGTGTAATGTGATCAAGCACTGGTGCCGAATTCGAAGAGCGTAAGAATCATTCGTACGTGAAACGGGCATAGGTGAAATAGCATTTTCCACGAGAGTAACGAAAAAAGTCGTGGAAACGCAGCTGATTAACGAGTAATTGTATCGCAACGGTGAAGTCAGAGCGAATGGAATGCACCGGATGGTAAATACAATTAGCAGAAATTAGAACGGCCAGTTTAGTCGGGATAAATTCCACGATTTTACTCGTCAATGAATAAATGTTTAAAATATCCCCCTACTCCTCATCCTCACTTTTATTTCTTCTTTCTCGTTTCACATCTCGTCAACTATATTTTTATCCAACATCCAGTGAACGTTTCACGAGAACAATTCGATGGTACCACACCCCCCCCTATCAACCTTCAGACAAACACGTCACATCTGGAAACTATTTCAACAGCTCGAGAAACGCATCTATTTCGCCCCTACGAGCGTTAACTCGTCCTGTTGCGCGCCCGTGAAATCACGATCCCGTTTACGATTCATTTCCACCTTTATTCCCTCCAACCTAACCCGTGAATTTCACCCTTATCTTATTTCGTTCCACCGTGGCTCGTATGCACACACCCAGCTCCAGGGAGAAGTTCCCAGGCCTCCATAAAACGTCATTGGGACGTGGCACCGCGTGTTCACGCGCTACGAGCCAAGCTCTAGTTCAGGAAACTCACCGGTGCAGGCTGACCCTACGTTAACACGAAGGAAACTGGGCGTCCAAGTTGAGTTTAACTTCTTATTAGGCTGTTCGAAGTGCTTCTATTAACGGCGGGTGGATAAAAGTAGAATGGAAAGGGTAGTTAAATCACGTTTACGAGAACAACCGGAGAAGAGAAGGGAAAGAATAATTTTCTGATTTCTCGGTTGTAGGGAAGATGTATTGGTGTTTTTATGCGATTAGTTTAAAAGCTTTCGTGACCACTTCGATGCATATACCCCCCTCGAGCACTCGAATACAAATGCATCTTAATGTCGCGATAAAAATTCTTAAATGAAAAAGCTAATTCGGTCACGTAAGGGTTGAACTGTCTATAAGTACTAAAACACCTATTCTTTTTGTTCCAAAGATCTCGTAAGGCTTACCTTAGACAGATAAAGGTTCTCATCTTTCAAACCTCGTTAGAAAAAAATATACCAAGCCACTCTGATAACCGTGAATTTCTCCAGAAATGTTCGCTTTTATCCCATGCGTGTACATACAACTACTTTTTCTCACCAAACCGTCTACATTTTTCACTCCCACGAACTTTGCAACCTGATGGAGAGCTACATAAATAAACGAAAGGTAGGATGGCGGATGGTGATCTAAGAGAAACGTCAACGTTTTTCTTCAAGTTTTCAGGGCAATAAAGATCGCGAGAAAAGAAAAATATCGACACGTACAAACGTACCGCGATAAAGTTCACGTTCAACAAGATATCCAGGAGGTAATCGGGCGGAGAGCGATTGATGAGGCCTCTGAGATCGCCGGCCGATTTATATCTTTTTTCTAAATTGTTATTTGGAAAATGTAGCAAGGGTAGAGGGTCTAGGAAGAGGAAACTGGATACGGGAGCTGTCCATTTTCGACATTTATATCTGTTCCTGCGACAGACGCGCGCTCGTAATTCATGTCCCCTTGTTTTTCAGGACTTTCATACCGACATTTGCAGCTCGTTCCTTCACCCGTACCCACCACCACATTTGACCCATGAAAAACGACGCCCGCGACTTGTGTCACGCTTGTTTCTGACAAGTTGCAAAGTTTCTGTCAGAAATCACGATGATCCATCAATTCGCGCGATTCGACTACTTTGGATCTCTCTAGAGTTCGTTGATTATTTTACGATGGTAATTCGAGTTCTAATTTAACTTTCTTCCTTCATTCGGTTTCTCATTAGAGCGAGACGTAACGTACATTTATACGTCAAATGGTTCCGAAAGCTACTAACGAACTTTTACCGCGCATGTGTAAAGGATTCAACGATGTATCAAAGGATTAAGATGTGTCTACTATCTCGTATATTATTTCTATAAAAAGCTCGATCGTATTGAATTATTCTACAGCAGTCTGACGAAAAGAGGTAATTTCCGATGATCTACCACTCTGGAAGCTACTCGAACGTCTAATTAACGTGCCGCGAAATTTTCGAGCACCGCGTGTTCCTCCCTCCTGCCGCACTTCCGTTTCCTCGATCGAATCTTAGTTTGAGTGGTAATCTCTCGCCAGAAACGTCACGATTCAAGACCACCGTCATATCTCTAGACAGACTAATTAAAACAGAACTTTCTGTCCGTTTTAATTATACTACACCATTATGTACGATGAATTTTTCTTTTCTCTCTATTTTATACACCACGAGCCACGACAGAATATAAGGAATAGGGTAGAATTACCAACGTATCCTTACCACCGATGATCGATAGTAATTATATAAATTCCATCACGATCACGCAAGAACGATCACCTTACTTCTATCGAAAATTCTAATAGCGTTGAGAACCTTCGTCTATTCGTATCTGCTTCACGAATCAACGATTCGATCGTCAATTAGTTAATGTCTTAGGAAACTACTGCTAGTGATGAAATTCAGCTTTAATATTATATCGTACGCGAATAACCTAACCAGAGCAAATTCGACGACGACACCTCATACACGAGCGGGATTCAATGCGGCATTGTAACCACGAAAATGGCGCGTCGAGAGGCCTGGCATCACGTGACATCGCGTTTCGTACAACTTAACACCTACGAGCCAGAGTCTCGATTATCTCCGCTTAACTTTCGATTATAAATTCAATCACGTGACATCTACGCGAGCTTTACGTATTTTTCACACGTGGACGAAACAGAAAACGACACGTACCAATTTTTTCTGGATATAAGAATCGTTTTTGTATATTCGTCTATTTTCTGAATTAAATCGACTAAATTAACCAGGAGAACTACGAATCTCTTCTAGTTACTTAATTACCCAATCTCTGCTATACGGCGCAGAGCTGGGAAGAATTCTCTCGGGACGGTACAGAGTCGACAGGGGCAATTCGTTTGCTTCGCCTAATTCTTTCGTCGTGCACTACTACACCCGAAAATAGGGTGGGCATAAAATTACTGTAACGCTCTTAATCTTCGAAAAAGTATTGAATATAAAAATATAGCCGCGTTTTAAGCGTCAATTGGCAAAGTAAAAGTGGTCTTCGAAAAGAGAGTGAAAAAATTCCAAGATCGAATTATGCCTGGTTTAGAGAGACTCGCTTCGATATCTATCGAAACAAATTTTCTTACAACACGCGTGTCTAATTTCTACGATTATGTTAGAGAAGGTGAGCCTATGGAGATACGACCTAATTAGAATCCCATTCCTTCCAAGGGACTTCTTTCCAGCTCTATACCGTACCTTTTACTCAAGTTTAGCATCTTAAGTGATCGCCAGATGGTTAAAAGCACGAAAAGTTTTCATACAGGCTATTGTTTCAAACTGCTTGGAAGAGAAGTTTCTTGAGACATAGGAGAAGAAGAAGAAAAAAAAAAAGAAAGGCAGATTGTAATCGGATCGGACGAAAGTTGACCCAGATACTTTTAGTTTAGTTAATCCGCCAGAGGATGAGCGGCGGAACTATAAAACCCGTGAAATGGCCGTGGAAGAAACAGGAGATCGGATACGGTCGAGCCTCCAGGGAATTCGGAGCTTGATAGGATAAACGAGGAAACTTTTGCGTTGACACGCTAGCCGCCCCTTGAGATCAAACGAATGAAACAACACTGCGGAGCCGAATTTTCTATCCTGTCGTGATTCTAACCATTCTACGCTCGCAAACTGAACTGCTACCAGAAATCTACCACGTGGAACGGAAACAAGGTAGAATCGCGACACTGAGATCGTTCGAATTTATTTGAATTTCAAATACGGGGAAATGTTTCGAAGAATTTCATAGTGAAATCGAAGGACAGTTCTATATATATATATATATATATATATATATATATATATATATATATATATATATCGTCGATTCCTAATATTTATAAGAAACAGAGAAACGTATAAGTCGAATGTTTCTAGATATTTTATTTATTGCACCATTCGTCGTTTGGTACACGATCGAATATCGAAAAATACAAAAAAAAAAAATAAAAATAAAAATTGAGGAGAAAGGTAACTACATTTGCAGGACATTCGAAGGATAATTCAGTTAAAGATAGCGCTGTTGGAACAATCCCAGCAGGCAGATATAGCGTTTCATCCACGAAAACCGGTCGACACGGTATTTGCGGTGACAATTTTTCCACGACTCGTCGACTTTTGAGTTATACGGTTTACGGGTATGATCCATCAAAAATCGTTCAATCGTCACGATAGCTACGCTATCTACCACTCATCACCCCGAATTGGACGCGGAGATAGAACCCCATGAAGTGAAAAACCGTCAAGTTCTTTCTATCGATCCGTTGCAATTTTTTAAATTAAGGAACCAAATCTATCGGAATCTTTTCTGTAACCGATATTCTTCGAAAAGTCGAATTATTTTTGCTGCAGAATTGTGTACAAATTCCTTCCAATCCTGATTGGTTAATTCTAAACAATTTGCGTTCAATTTTCTAAAGATTCCACGATACATCTATTGGAAATATTCCAAAAGGAAAAGTTACAAGGCAAATTCGAGAAAACTGGTTACGATCCAAGTACTGTAACCTCGAGGATCGATACGTAAGTGCTCGAAAAGGCTGAAGCTTGACTAGAGATAAGAAAAGAACGAGAATCCTCGATGTAGTTTTAATTTCAAAAAATCAACGGAACAAGAACATGCGAGATACTCTCGGTACGTAAAAAAAAAAAAAAAAATGGAAGAAAAAGTGATAAAAAGATAGTGCGTTCGTCGATAAAGCAAACAGGAAGGATTACGGAGAAGCAGGCAATGCGGGCACACATATACACATGCATCAATATCGTTCGCGAGTTACACGAGCGATGCAAGATAATTCGTCCTAATGCACGAGCAACATTAACAGGCACGCCAGTTGCGCCACTATTCCATTTCATTTTTCATCCCCACAAAAGCCAATCTTCCCTCCTTCAACTAAGCACAACCTAACCTAACCCAGCCGGAGAACCGTTTCAACGACAAAAACAGCCTTTCCAAAAACGATCGACCCAGATTCTCGCTTAAGTTAGGCTAACTTACAACTTCCCCGTCGCGTGAACAATACACTTAATGCATATGAAACTATGTACGCTTATTTCGTACTAAGCTATCTTACAAAATTCAATATTACAAACATTCACCTTATACTTGACATTAATTAAAATCGCAGAATATAGAGTTACGTAACTCGTTAGCTGGTTGTTACAACGATTACGAACCTCAGAAACGTCTAAATTTTTAAGGGATAAAGAGTTCGATATTTTGCAGGGTTCATGGGATAGAAAGGGGGACAGGCACCTTTTCCAATCTAACACCGGATTACGGCTAACTCGATCACGACCCAATCATCAAGCTATCTCTCTCTCTATCTTTCTTTCTCTATCTACCTTTGTCAATTGTACATGCGCGTATCGAAGCACAGGATTATCTATAACACCAACCATAAAAAATACTTGTTTCTTTGTCTTTCTTTTTTATCTTTTTAAATATAATCGTTCTGATTACAGTACGTTTCCGGTGCGGGTACCGGCGGCCAAGCGAGCAGCGTTAGCTACAGCAGCGTCAGCCAGAGCAGCGATGGTGGTGCTGGAATTGCGTTACCTAGCGGAGGGATGTGACGAAACTCGGGGGCCCGGACTGGGCCTCGTCGAGCGCGTGCAATTCGTTTCCGGGACACGTGATTGTAGGCTCGTTTCCGGAGGAATCGTTTCACGATTCGGTCTGGACAAATCTGGTTAAAAGCTGTATTTCTCTAGCAAGAAACGATAATCGTTGCGAGACGATGAACGGAGGATTTACAGCAGAGGATAGATCATCTTCTATCGTTGAATTCTTATTACCGGCGGCGAAAAGTGGACCACGAGAAGCGTCACGACACGAGACGCGATACTTTATTGGGTTGATTCATAAGTAATTGCTCTCTTATATTGATTTAACTGGGTTATCGGTGAAGTATTAATTTATCCATATTCATACAAGGTATTGAAAAGAAAGTCCTCACTGAGAGATAGAAGAAATACTTGATCAACATAGATTCTACGATCAGCTTTTGTATCTACGAGCGTTCGATATCGATATAAAGCGATCTTTCTGTAAATGCAAAAGTGGATTTTACAAGAATGTTGATTAAGCTACTGTCACCGCTCTTTAACCGTTAAAAATCTTACGATAGACCACTTCTTTTCAATACCCTGTGTGATCTATCGTATTCAATTACTTATGGTTCAATCTCGTAACTGCGAATCTTGTAAATAGAAAATAGTCTCGCGTTTTGTACCTCCGACGAAGGATTTAGCGAATCGAATTTCGGGGACACGGCGGCGTGAATTGCCGTTCTTACGTTCGAATACCTTCGATACTTCGTAGCGTTTTAGCGAACCTTCGTATACGCGAAATCGTGGATTAAGCATCATCGATATATACAATCACCGACGATCGTGAGAACAATATGACAGATTGACGAACGTTTCTCGAACCTTAACGCGCCTTACACCGTAACAAAAATTGTTCACGCTTTCTGGAAACCGTGAATCGAGTACTTCTATATAAAACACAATCTTCCATTCTCATCTGCGTTGCATGTTATCCAAAAGACTGACGATCGTGACTTTGGCGACGCTTTAATGCAGCATACATTTGGCGGTAGTCACGGTGTTCCCAAAGAATAGCGATTTCTTGCGTCTGATGCATCGGTAGGTGGTCGCAGGAAGTTCAGACAAAGACGAGGAGACGGACGCAAAGTTGAAATTACGCGAAAACGAGTGAACACGTATCTGTGTCCATAGACATATAGAAAACACAAGGACGCGCACAAGAAGCATTTTTTTGCAAGAACAATGACACAGTTTCTTTGGGAAAAAATTCGATTTTCCGAGAAAAGTCATACATCATGTCGATCATTGAATATTATATATGTAAGCTAGGCAAGGAACCCTGTATTCACGGTGAAACACGTACCGATACGAATCGTCTATGACTGCGAAGACTACGTTGAACGTGTTGAAATGCGAATGTGATAAGAAACTGCTCGGAATGAAGGTATCATTTCTCTTGTTTTTTCTTTTATTTTTTCTAAGAGTCGTTAAACGAAATTCGACGAAATTAAGCGTATCACCCTGTCGTTCCCTCGCATTCTGTTCTAAACATAAATCAAGGCCGATGTAACTTAACTGACGAATAAGATAACAATATAACGGTCGCATTTTGAATAAAACGCGTTGCAGAGTATGATTCTAGCTTTCGTTAAAGTTCGAAATAAATTGTTCAATTCAATTTGGGATTGGTTCTGAATATATCTGAATATCGTTTCCTCGATTATCGATACTTATACCAAAAATCGAACGTTGCCACGTGATTATCGTAATGGACAATCTTCATTCTATAGTGGATATTTTTCCAGAATAATTATTTATTTTATCGAGATTCTTATTAAATATAGGCGTTCATCGGTGTACATAAAACATCGCCGTGTAATTGTAAATAATAGATCACTATGAAATGAATCACGTAAGACGTATAGGGTGTACTGAAAATGTTGTAACAGAACGCGTATTCGTACGATTCATTGGATAAAAAAAGAAAAATATATATATTCAGTATTAATTCAGTCCCATCTTGGTAAAAAGGTTATGAGAGAAATCCGATCGAAAATTTATTCTTCACAAAGACTACGTTATTTGCTTGTCTCTTATCTACGACACGTTGATTATTTGCGTGTAAGAATACAATTTCACGAACTTCTAATGACATACAAAATGAAGAACCTGTTAACGTTGAAATAAACGAATGACTTATGTACCTCGGATTTCAAATCAACGAAGACTGGTCTGGCCATTTTCGTCGAAAACATAAATTCACTGCTTTCTCATCTTAATCCAATTGATTCTGTTTCTGGATTACCACTTTTTACATCACAAACCATTTATTTTCACTTGAAAACTATTTCGATAGAAAGTGCGAACCTTTGCAGAAGAAACACTCGCGTTCCTTTTAAAAAACTCTTTAGCATGAAAGAAATGGCGCGTAATTGGATGCCGCCTTAACAACTCTAGTCATTGTAGATACTGTAAGCTGATTAACATTTAAAAGTTTAACGAAAGAAAATCATCTATGAAGGCCCGTTGCATCAAAGAAAATCGAAGAAGAAAAATATCGATCTACTTCTTACCGCTAAATCGAAATGGGAAGAAAGAGAAAATAAAATTGTAAGCTTTTCTCTAAAACAGTGTTTTTCATAACCCCGAAAAAATGTTTCGGCGCCAAATTTAAACGTTACTCGTAACTTTCTATTTGTAGAATTCACGTCATTCGCTCAAATGTGTGTGTTATTGATATATTAAAAATGCATGAAATAATAGCAGATTCTTAATAAACACTGATGATATCTTCCTCGAAAAACACTGTTCTCGGAGAGCATTTTTTGTATGTACATACAACTGTTGTTATTGAAAAACTTGATGCTGCATTTAACAGTATGTACGCGTTAAGACTTCCATCTCGCGAAGTATTTTATCGAATACCTATACGTATAAAAGCGGCAAGAACGTGACACAGTGTATGCAATTCGCATTATATTACATAAATAGGGAATTTAACATTTCCCTGGCCTGTACATACGATATAAATATTGTGAAAATAAATACGGTAAACGTATTGTATTTAATTTTTAAGAAATAGATAGCGCGCAAACGTAAAAAGTATCGATTCGTGTACAAGAGTCACATTATTGAGACCACGTAAGTACCTTCGACAAACAATGTGTCTATCAATATGCTGTCCTTTATAATAAAAATCAAATGGAAAAAATAGTGTCTATTTCTTTCCTCAATTTACCCCTGAATTCACTAAATAAATCATTAACAAGCTGTATTATATTAAATATAATAAATTACCTAACGATTAATGTATCGATTTTTTATCATTGCATTCAATATAACCTTGTTATCAATTACTTCTTGTTTATCAGTTTTTAATCTTATACCACGGAGAGATAATAACCTTACTTACGAAGTTTTATCGCAACAAAATATCTAGCACCTGTTACAAAGTTTGTACTTTGTGAACACTGCACGGGAGAAAATAACAGTACAAAATGCATTTTTATTAAGTATAAATCCTTTGAGAGGTGGGAAACTTTGGATGTTGTAAAAATTGTAGGAAAGATCGCGAATACGGCTAACAAGAAATTGCATCGTTATTAAAATTTGTAACTAATTATTGTTTATTATTTTTAAAAACATGTCAATATTCTTCCCATATGTATTTTGTCATAATTACAATTGAATTCTTTATTCCGTGTAACAAATGTAAGATTGTTAAAACAATTTAGAAAATGATACATTTCTCTTTGGTGTGCATAGGTTATTCCTGTGTATGATACAACGGAAATTGTAGAAAAATGCATTGACGTAAAAAAAAAAAAAAAAATTATTGCACATTTTTAGAAAACAAATTCACCATCTAATATAACCTTTGTACTCTTCAGTTATACTGAACCTTTTAATAGTTTCATAGCCTAAAATGATTGAAAAACTAAAACAAGCAGACTGTACAAGACGCGCGGAAAGTCCCTTCGTAAACATCTGTAACCTCTCCTCAACCCACAGAACCTTGAATGCATTAAACATACTATCTAATCTTTGTACTTGTAATCTTGCCCGTACTACATCTAAAGGATTGGTAATAATTGTGGTGGTAAATCCTCCTAATGTGCCAGCAACAGCTTGAATGAACAAGTGAGACACCCAGTCTGGAAATAATCTTACAAGCTCTTCTGTTAATAGAAATACAAGATTATTAATTGAATTTAATTAAGCTTTTATATTTTTATGTAAAAGGTAAAAATTGCCTTGGTAAGATGTATATAATCCCCACCACAGGGCACTATTGGGAACATATGCACACAATGATGCAACATATCCTCTATAGAAACCTCTATACCCATCTCTCTGATAAATTGATTTGATAATATCAGCAGAAATCTGAGCTTTAGATTTCCCAGGTTCAAGAGTCAAGCCCAATGGATTCATACTCATCTGTATAGGAAAGAAGAAATGGTGAAACAATAGGGGCAACATTTTTCCTTCCTTCTATTTACCTTATCGATATATCTTCCCTGCTTATTATTACTGATCCCAAGAACCATTAAGTGTTGACTTAAAACATCAAAGGGAACTACTATTGTCTGTCCTACCAAACTAGCAGCTCCACCAGCTATCAATGCTTTAACTCTTGAATCTACATTACCTATAACACCATTCTGTCCAAGTAAATGACGTACACCTTCATATGTAGATATATAAAATACACCAGATACAATTTGTATAGAACTTATCCAAAAACCCCTGTAAAGACCAGCTACACCTTCAACTTGGTAAATTTTTTTGTAAGCATCTATCATTCCTAGAGAAAAAAAAATAATACTCAATATTTTAATATCACAACTGAATCTTATTTATAAACTTACCATTGTACATGTGGTTGTGCCTTTGAATTTGTAAGCGGGTTTTGATTACTGTTAAAGGATATAAACAACAACGTACGGAGAATGATGATAGCATACTCAGTGGAAAGAACTTTGTCTTGTCCATCATATCCCATTCGATGGTACGAATGAAATGTGGAGTTTCCACTGCAGACATCTTTTATACTTTTGCCACTGTTAAGTTCAATATAATAATAATGTTCATACAGTAAGGTTTGTAATTGCTTTGGTTCAACCTGATGCTGCATATCTCATTGATATTCTATGGGAATTAATACCCAAACCCTACACAGAACTGACAAGGGAAAAACACTTATATGAATGTATCATTTAGATATATGTTTCTAAAATTACTGAACAACAAAGAATAACAAATTCACTGCGTGGAGGCGTAATTTATTACCTGATATAATAATAGAACGAACGCGTTTTAAATTTGTCACAACTGTCTTATACATATCTTTATACTATATAGGTATATTCTCATTTAAATTCGATTTATTAAAATATGTAGACAATAACGAAAAATGGTTCAGACGGAGTTTCCAATCAATTGTAACAAAACAGTACGTACTATCGTTTCAAACTATCAACATGATGCAAAATTGATATATTTCTGCCGCAAAATATTATTGTATGTTTTACAACCGCCTTGAGAAAGTCATTGCTAACGAGGCTGAGCATAGATCTCATCGATCAACGAACGCTAAAAAATCGACCAAACATACACTGTCGAAACTTACGATGATGTAATATACTGTCACAAAGATAGATCTTCTCCAGTGTTTATAATATCCATTGATAATCACACTACGTTAAAGACAATACTTCTTTGCAACCATATAATGGACATATCCGAAAGAAAATTGTTCTCGTATGATACAGGAACAAGAACAGTCTTGGTTTCATTCAACAACGTATAGTCATATCAGTTTACTCGGAACGGTAAAAGCACGAGGTAGCAGAAGTTACAGAAAATATGATCTAAATTTCTTCGTGATTCTGCGCATGTATTCTCGACGAAATATTCGAATAAGTAGCGGAATCCATGGGTGGACGCGCGAAGTATCATTAAACATATTGTAAAAAAACACCGACAGATGCCGCCTGAAGTATTCAGTTTTCTACGTTTCCTGCATATATCAAATTAAGTTATGCATTTAGATGTCGAATTTGTTTCTTGCGCGATAATTATTTATATTATTCTCTATTTATAATAATGTTTACTCATCAACATCACTGACGTATCATATTTATTCATTAGCATTACTAACGTTTAGATTACGAAATAAACACAACCTGCAAAAATTGTTTCTATCTTTTCGAAATAGCATTAAAGTAAGTCGATTTTAATGAAATATTAATATGAAGAACATACACGTTTATAGATAGAATCACAGACGAAGAACAAGATAGATCTATATTGCTTTATGGAACTTTGTACCTCACGTTCTGCAATACCAACCGTGGAAAAAACCGTAGACTTTGTTATGCTCTCTACGATTTGCAGCGGAGAGTTTAAGAAACACACATACAGATTTATCATCATCTTGTTGATTGGTCGAAAATTCATATTTACTTTTGGTTAATGACCACCGGTTAACCTGATTTTTAATTACTAGAAAGATCAAATTTACTGTAAATCGAGAAAATCAATACAGGATATCAATTATTTCATGATATTGCACTAGCAAACGTTGAATAAATAATTAATTCTTATAAAAATTGATGTAAAATGCTAATTATTTAACATATAAAAGTATTCACCAGAAAAATTGTATCTTCACCTGGGATAATTTCAACGACAGACAACAGGATCAATGTGATCTTTAACAGTTACAAATATCAAATTTAATATTCTCTAATTAAATAGAGAACATATATATACGAAAGAAATTATTTCGTGATATTACAATAGATAAAACGTTGATTTTACATTTAATTCTCATGAAAAATTATTTAATTTAATACTTTTCTGTTCACTTTGGCTATTGTTAACTAATAACCACAAGTCAATCTGATTCTTAACAATTACGAACATTAAATTTAATGTAAATAGAGAGAACGTATGACATAAATTATTTCACGATTTAAGAATAAATAAACTTTAATAAATTCTTGTTTCGTATAAATAATACTATTTAATATGATAATTTTAACTTGCTATGGTTATTTCTAATAAATGACCATAGGTCAATCTAATTCTTAACAGCTACGAACATTAAATTTAATGAAAATAGAGAAAATTGATGAAATAAATGATTTCGTAATATTACAAGAACCAAACGTTGAATAAATATTTAATTCACGTAATAAATTATTTAAACGTAATAATTTTATAATCACTTTTGCTATTTCTAATCGTTGACCATAGGTCAACATGATTTATAATTATTAAAAACCTTATTTTATCAAGAACAAATAATAAGAACGTTAAAATTGAAGTTTTTATTGAAGGAAGTTGTAAAAATGTATAAATAATAACGCGTGGTGTTGTAAGAAATTGTTAAAAGCATAAATTAACATTAAAATAATAAGAATTACACAAATTATAAAAATGAAGAAATTGCAAAGTACTGTAATTGAAATATGTATTTCTCAGAGTTCGCGCGCCCTTGAGCATAACATTAGGTTGAACGAACCGGAGGTGTCGTGGAACCTCGGTAACCTTCCGGGAACTCAGTACTTCTTCGACTGCCGACTAAGGCGGACGCTTTAATTTTTACCGGAGGGTTCTGAGCTGTGAATAAGGTGGTCGAGGGCTACTAGTTAGTCTATGTCCACCTTATACACACTCTACCTTCTTATAAAACATATCTAAATTATAAATTATTAATTTAACAATAACAAACCATCAATATTATTAAATTTATAAATAAATAATTAGAAATTTTTATTTTTCTAATAAAATTAAATCGATAATTCGGAATATTATTTTAATTGAGACAATTCTTTGATTATTTTAATACAACATAATAATTAATTCTTCATACTTATTACGCAATTATTAATAGACATTGAATATTTTTAAACAATTTCAAAACAATTCGGAACTTAGAAATTATTTTAAAACAATTCGGAACTTAGAAATTATTTTAAAACAATTCGGAACTTAGAAATTATTTTAAAACAATTCGGAACTTAGAAATTATTTTAAAACAATTCGGAACTTAGAAATTATTTCAAGACAATTCAGAATAATATCTTAAATTTTAAAATTCTTTGTTTATTTCAATACAATTAAATAATATTCCGAACCATCGATACTAATTATACAACTATTAATGAACATTAAATATTTTTAAACAATTTCAAAACAATTCGAAAGTTAGAAATTATTTTAAAACAATTCGGAACTTAGAAATTATTTTAAAACAATTCGGAACTTGAAAATTATTTCAAGACAATTCGGTCCAATAGTATTACCGCGTTTATTTTTTATTATTTTTCGCCCATAGTCTATTAAAATTCGAGAATTATATATCTCCTTTATTTTTTTTTTTTTTTTTTTTTTTTTTACTTACTAAGTTTGATTCTTCCTTGAAATTGACGTTTCGCTAATTAAATCAGTTTTGTTACAGCCTAATATTAAGTTTGATGCTTTATTGTATTTGTAATTTTTTGAATGCATTGTACTATCATACAATAAATAATCAAATATAACCCTGTTCCTCCATTTCCTACTCCTTATCTTTGAAGTTCCATCATTTGTCTGTAATTTTACATTATTATTTTTTAATTTAATACTTTATTAAAATTGTTACTTTGCGAATCAAACCTTTTCTATTACAGCTTGTTGGTAAGTCTAATATTTTATTTTTACAGCTTTTTGGTAAGTCTAATATTTTGTCGTTACAGCTTCCTTTTACATTTAATATTTTAATAATCAATAATGTTTTCCTTTTCTTCTATCTATTTGAAATGTATCGAAACTTTTCGAAACTCCTCACTGCTATTCGATCATTTACTAATCTGATATTAAAATTCCAGCTGCATGCATTGATATTTAGTAGTTAGTTGAATATTTTGTGTATGTCTACTGTTATTTCCTCGAGTTCAAAAAGAACTCCATTGCCACGAGTGCCATTGCACTCGTGCAGAATGCCCACCCATGATTAAAACGTCCGAATTAGCTTCACGTTCGAATTAAAACTCGATTTTTGCAACGATCGCGTCCGTAATTATAGTAGCTTCACTCGAATATAGCTTCTTTCGCGTTTTACAGCATTTGTTTCATTAGCTTCACGTTAATTGCTCGCGACTTTTCATATTCAAGTTTAGAGTTTCACTTCACTTTTTCTTTTCTTTCATTTTTCCGCGAAATTATAAAATCGGGAGATTAAACAAAATCGCGTTTCCCCCAAAAATTAAAATTCGCGAAAAACATCGTACAAATTTTCGCGCGTCCCATTCCACAGCTGCTTACATTCCGTGAGCTTTGCCAAGGACCATCCAAAGACCATGGACTTGATGGAGCCTGATGACCAGCCGTAAAAATCTACGGTTGGTGAGTCACATGAATTTTCTTTTTTATTTTTTGGTGCTTGGTATTTGGGAATATTTTGTGCATGAAAATTTGAAACTGAGTTCACGAATGAACTCCACTGCCACGAGTACAAATAGTACTCGTGGAGAATCCCCATCGTCCATTAAAATTATCTAGTAGTTTATCGCTTAAATCCACTACCTATATATTTATTAGAGCTTTACAAGTACTAGCTTCTTCCCTTTCTCGCGTTCGGTTTCACTTGCTTTTTATTTTTATATAAATTAGTGTTGCGTATATTATTCGGGTTTAGCTTCATTATCGAATCGAGAACATTTCCCCCTTTTTCTCTTCTTATATATCGCGTTTGCTTTTATATTTAACTTCACTTTTTTTTTCTTTAAATAAAATCGCGGTTTCCCAGAAAAATTAAAATTCGCGATAAACGTACGAATTTTCGCGCGGCCCACTCCACAGTGACTCACATTGCGTGAGTCTCGATGATCCAAGGCTAAGGTAATTCTACTCAAGGAGGGACCAGTGGACCATGAGTGGACCATGAGAGGACCATGAGAGGACCATGAGAGGACCATGAGAGGACATCCAGCAACCAACCGTGAAATCTGCGGTTGGTGAGTGAAAATTTTTTGGGTTCTTTGGTGATTGGTTTCTATGTGTTATGCATGAGTAGTTTTTGAGCTCAAATATGAGCTGGATCCACCGGAGTTCGAAGACGAGCTTTGTTCCAAGAAGCTCCACTGTACTCGCAAAGAGTACCCGCCCATTAAAATACCCCAAGTAGTATTCGCACTAAATAATCAAATTCTCATTAGCTTCACCCCCATTCCGTTTGATGACTAGATTACATTCGCGTTCTTTTTCTTTTTTTTTTTCACTTTTCTATCGAAAGTTAGCTTCATTAGTGTATCGACAGAAAGAATAGTGATTCGCGAATTCCTCCCCCATTTTTTCTTTTTTCTTTTATATATCTCGCGTTTCTTTCTTCATAAAATCTTCCCCCAAAATTTTTCCAAGAGGATTCCACTTAAACTTAGATTCATTCTAAAATGAAGAATTAAATAAATTCGCGAATTTGCACGTCTCCTTCTGAGACTTAAAAAGAAATTAAAATACTACCGCGGAACCGTGAACTTCACGCGCGCGTTTTTCTTTTTCACAGCTTTTCTAATGCCTGGTGGATCTGGGAATCGATGGAATGCTTTGTCAAAACCAATCAGTGTTTCGATGTCCAGTAAGTGGAATCAGTGAAACTGGAGGAACCATTTCTTGTAAGCTTCGTGTGGTATGTAAGGTATATTAATATATTTATACTTTGCTAGTTTAGATAGATACGAGAATTTGTTAGATCGCGTTTAACTATAGCTTCCTCCCACGTTCCTTTCTACCTTATCTGTTTTCACCGCGTTTATTTTTTATTATTTTTCGCCCATAGTTTATTAAATTTCGGGAATTAGATACTTTTTTTTTCTTTTTTTTTTCTTTGATTCGCTCGAATAGTATCACCGCGTTTATTTTTTATTATTTTTCGCCCATAGTTTATTCAAATTCGGGAATTATATATCTCCTTTATTTTATTTTTTTTTTTTACTTACTAAGTTAGATACTTTATTGAAATTGACATTTCGCTAATTAAATCAGTTTCGTTACAGCCTAATAGTAAGTTTGATGCTTTATTGTATAAATTTGTAATTTCTAAAATGTAATGTACTGTCATATAATAAATGACTAAATATAACCCTGTTCCTCCATTTCCTACCTATTCCTTATCTTTGAAGTTGTATCATCTGAAACTGATTGTAAAATTGTATTAAAAAAAAATTGAGATGTGTCTATATATATCCCCCTTTCATTACAGCATTTTTATTTAACTCGGTATTTTTTAATTATAATTACTGTTTTATAATGTAAACTTTATCCATTTCAGCATTTTGGTAAGTGTATTATTTTATTTAAATTTATATTGTGCTAATAGAACTTCATTTCAGCATTTTGGTAAGTTTTATATTTTGTTAAAATTATTATTTTGCTAATCGAACTTAATTTCAGCATTTTGGTAAGTTTTATATTTTATTAAAATTTATATTGTGCTAATCGAACTTCGTTTCAGCATTTTGGTAAGTTTTATATTTTATTAAAATTTATATTGTGCTAATCGAACTTCATTTCAGCATATTGGTAAGTTTTATATTTTATTAAAATTTATATTGTGCTAATCGAACTTCATTTCAGCTTTTTGGTAAGTTTTATATTTTATTAAAATTTGTATTGTGCTAATCGAACTTCATTTCAGCATTTTGGTAAGTTTTATATTTTATTAAAACTTATATTGTGCTAATCGAACTTCATTTCAGCTTTTTGGTAAGTTTTATATTTTATTAAAATTTATATTGTGCTAATCGATCTTTGCCCATTTCAGCATTTTGGTAAGTGTATTATTTTATTAAAATTGTTATTTTGCTAATCGAACTTCATTTCAGCATTTTGGTAAGTGTATTATTTTATTGAAATTATTATTTTGCTAATCAAACTTCATTTCAGCATTTTGGTAAGTTTTATATTTTGTTAAAATTATTATTTTGCTAATCGAACTTAATTTCAGCATTTTGGTAAGTTTTATATTTTATTAAAATTTATATTGTGCTAATCGAACTTAATTTCAGCATTTTGGTAAGTTTTATATTTTATTAAAATTTATATTGTGCTAATCGAACTTAATTTCAGCATTTTGGTAAGTGCATTATTATTTTAAAATTTATATTGTGCTAATCGAACTTCATTTCAGCATTTTGGTAAGTGCATTATTATTTTAAAATTTATATTGTGCTAATCGAACTTCATTTCAGCATTTTGGTAAGTGTATTATTTTATTAAAATTATTATTTTGTTAATCCAACTTCATTTCAGCATTTTGGTAAGTGTATTATTTTATTAAAATTATTATTTTGCTAATCGAAATTCATTTCAGCATTTTGGTAAGTTTTATATTTTATTGAAATTATTATTTTGCTAATCGAACTTCATTTCAGCATTTTGGTAAGTGTATTATTTTATTAAAATTATTATTTTGCTAATCAAACTTCATTTCAGCATTTTGGTAAGTTTTATATTTTATAAAAATTGTTATTTTGCTAATCGAACTTCATTTCAGCATTTTGGTAAGTGTATTAATTTATAAAAATTGTTATTTTGCTAATCGAACTTCATTTCAGCATTTTGGTAAGTGTATTATTTTATAAAAATTGTTATTTTGCTAATCGAACTTCATTTCAGCATTTTGGTAAGTGTATTATTTTATAAAAATTATTATTTTGCTAATCGAAATTCATTTCAGCATTTTGGTAAGTGTATTATTTTATAAAAATTGTTATTTTGCTAATCCAACTTCATTTCAGCATTTTGGTAAGTGTATTATTTTATTAAAATTATTATTTTGCTAATCGAAATTCATTTCAGCATTTTGGTAAGTTTTATATTATAATAAAATTATTATTTTGCTAATCGAACTTCATTTCAGCATTTTGGTAAGTGTATTATTTTATTAAAATTGTTATTTTGCTAATTGAACTTTGTCCATTTCAGCATTTTGGTAAGTTTTATATTTCACTAAAATTTATATTTTTCTAATTGAACTTTGTCTGTTTCAGCTTTTTGGTAAGTTTTACATTTTACTAAACTTATTTTGCTAATTGAACTTTGCCCATTTCAGCATTTTGGTAAGTTTTATATTTTATTAAAATTTATACTGTGCTAATTGAACTTTGCCCATTTCAGCATTTTGGTAAGTTTTATATTTTGGTAAAATTTGTATTGTGCTAATTGAACTTTGCCCATTTCAGCATTTTGGTAAGTTTTATATTCTACTAAAATTTATATTGTGCTAATTGAACTTTGTCTATTTCAGCATTTTGGTAAGTTTTATATTCTACTAAAATTTATATTGTGCTAATCGATCTTGGTCTGTTTCAGCATTTTGGTAAGTGTATTATTTTGTTAAAATTTATATTGTGGAGATATAAACCTTTTCTGTTACAGCTTATTCGTTAGATTAATGTTTCAGTAAAGTTATTTTTGTTTTCATATTAAATCTTCCCTAATTAGTCTGTAAAATGAAGTAAGTTAGAAAATAATTTACTTCGTAAGATAGAATAAGTTAGCATAAGGCGTTAGAAAATAATTCATTCATTCTCCGATGGACATCGTGGGATGCGTGCGTTTTAATTTTAAGTAAATATAAGATAGAATTAATTGTTTCTAAGCTGTAAATTATAATCAGCCCCATATACGCTACTTTCTTATTGAGTTACGCAATTCTTATTTTTATACAAGCTTTCAATTACATTTCTGAAAAATTTCTTCTAATTCCATTCACAATTTCGAAAAAAAAAAAATTTCTTTTAACTTCCTAAAGCATAGCAAAATCAAAACTTATTCTAACTTGAATATAATAAACTCGATAAGAAAGCAGCAATTAATTTTAATATTTTCGATGTATTAGAAAATAAAGGATGCAAGAGTGTGATATGATCCGAGAGATTATTTTTAATTTGTACTGTTCTGAGAGTATCGTAGAGAGAGGGATGGAAGAATGGGATATGATATGAATAATTATTTTTATTTTGTACTGGCCTGAGAGTGTTATAAAATAAGGGATGGAAGAATGGGGTATGATATGAACAATTATTTTTAATTTGTACTAGTCTTAGAGTGTTATAAGATAAGGGATGGAAGAGAGTGACATGACATGAGTGGTTATTTTTAATGTGTACTAGTTTATAAGGTAATATAAGTTCGAATAAAAGATTAGAAAATAATTTATTCATCCGCCGATGGACATCGTGGGATGCGTGCATTTATAATTCATAAGATAAGATAAATAGTTCTAAGATAGAAAATTATACCAAATGCTATGTGCGCGCTTTCTTACAGAGATACGCGACTCATTCGTAGCGAATTAAATAAAATATTCGCTACCTTTCATTACGGCCGCGATTAATTATTCTGTTTAACTCTTCTGTAAGAGAGTGTATCGAATATTTCGAATCTTCGAATTTTTGCATTTTGTTTGAGAAAATGATCCGCGTTGCTATTAAAAATAAAATACAAGTCTCCTCTTATATACTACACCGCGAACTATTATATTTTAAAGACACGAATGTTTTCATAACGCTCCCATTTCCCTTGCTACGAATGAGAAACGCGTATCTCTGAAAAAATAAGAGAGCTGCCAGTAGGGCATGTGTTTTTGTAGGGTCCCTTGCGTAGTCACCTCCACGTGGTGGGACCTGGTAATTGGTATCGTTTTCCAAAAGAAAATGGTCTATTGGAAAGCGATACCAAGCTAAGAACTACGCACACCTGTGGTCCACAGAGATTCTTGTAAATCTAGTACTGCAGGTGTACCTTTTAATAGTTACCTGATCAGATAATTTTCTATTAACTTACTTAGTATTTTGTATGTAGGCCGATGACAGGTTGGAAGCGTTTGTGTGCAGATGTTGTTCATGATTTGGTGGTTGTGAACAATTTCCTGTGTCCTTAATTTTAAATCCTGTCAATAATAGCGCAGTGAATTCACAGACAATCCTACATCTTTCCTGCGGCCTAGTAATATATTAGTACAAATCCGATACGGTATTGTAATTGTTCATATCTTAAAGAAACTTTAACTTGATCATATTTGTTATAGTTATCTAAATATATTTAGCTAAACTTCAACAAAAGTTATCATTCGTTGATTACCACCTACTCTACCGATCGGATTTGTCGGTATAGAAGTACAAGCGTAGCTTCATCGGTACAGCACTATTATTTTAACTATTTATTATTCTAATATTTAGTCTAACTATTAACTACAGTTACTTTATTTCTATTACTAAAACATAATAAAACTAAAGGCTACATTCTATTTGCTGGAATTATTTGATAGAAAATGAAAAATTGTATCGGATAATTGATGTAATTATTAATTTTATATCAAATAATATGGATAGCTCGGATCTCATTGCACAGAGGTTGCTGTGAATGGAGATGGTCCCTAACCATATCCCAGCCACCCTCCTTTGATGCAAATTTTTTTTTTTTTTTCTCCAATCACAGCAACCTCCTAGAACACGCTTGCAAGACGATTAAGTATTAATATGTATATAATTGTATTATAATTGAGATATAATACATGTCATAATTGAAGTAATAAGTTATGACACAGAAAATGGTAACAGGGTTCTGCAGCCCCGGCAATATGTGACAGAAAATTGCATTGGACAAGTGATCTACTCTACATCTTCCATAGAAAATTTTCTCTTGGTAAATCCACATAGAAAGATAAATATATTGGATTCCATAGCTAGAACTGTTCACGATCTTTCGACAACAGTAGAATACATATTTAGAATAAATAATTTATTCTTTATTTGCAATTTTGTCGTTACTTTTAGTTCTAATTCTACTAATACTGTTGCAATCTTATTCTATGCTGAATCGATAACGTTGGAAGTGACTAGAGCCCCATGACGTGGGACGAAAAAAAAAATACATTGGGTGATAAATCTATTCTGTACGTCTGTAATATAAACTGTTTTATTGATCGTTTTAAACAATTTTGTAAAAGACATTCTAATAAAAGCGATCAATATATCACATCATTTGATAATAAGTTATCAACCAAGGGAAAGTATATTCAAGAGGTTTCTCGTGTTATCACTTAAGGGGTGCATAAGTATTCCAACACGGTAACAAGGCTTGCACAACAGAAAGGAAAATCACCATAAAATCGAATTAACATTTAATCGTTACCCTACTTTAAAACGTAACGTATATATACCACGTTACATTTATTATAATATCAAAGATAATGCAGTACTCCTTAGTGTACACGCAATTAAATATTCACGAAATCGTATTTTTCATTCAAATCCGGTATGCAACTTCGAGGTACGCGAAAGACTCGGCACGATAAATTTCATATAACAATCCATTTATTCGAGAAGATGCAGAATTCTTTTACAGAAAATGGAGTAGGAATGGCATTCAGGGCGCAGAATATCGCCGAGTTAGGGAAGCGTTTCGCAAGATTAACAGAAAATCCGTACGAGGAGAGGTGTTCTCGTAGGTGTTCTCGAAGCACGGAGGTTCGTAGGAAGAGAGAAGGTCACCAATGATTTCGAGGCCCCGCCTACCAAGTAGGGGTTGGAAGCAACCCCCTAGTCAACGTAGCCCGCGCAGGGCTGATTTCTATACCACGTTGTGGGCGTAGACGTACCGTAGACACAACCCCCGTTGCATACACCCTGTCTTTTCACTGTTCACCGAGATCAAATCACTCGTCTCAGTTCTATCTTTGATCTTGACGGTGCAGCAACGTGATCTCGAAAAAAATACGCGACAGTTCGTGTGATCCGTTCGCTTTATCGATACTCGTGTTCTGGTGGGGAACGTTTTCATCTTTTTTTTTTTTTTTCAACGAAAAGGAATCAAGAAGGAGGTGATAAGAATGAACCAGGATCAAGAGGTGCCTGCTACGGCAACAGATCTGGCTAGACTGGTAAGCTGTAAAAAATATTACACATTCACGGCATATGGAATAATTATTAGAAGAGATAAAAGTGCCTAACATAAACAGGCAGTGAGTACTTCGTTGTGAGAAAGATTTAAGCAATTCAGTAATTTATTAAGCGTTATTGCACGTTACATTTATATTTCACATTTCTTCCAATTATTCGTTCACCTGTCAAGATTATACACATTCGTCAAGAAGATTAAAGATGAGTAAGGTAAACGTAACCTGTGTCTATTGCCAGCATTAAAAATCATCTCAACGAAAAAACCACTCGAACAACGTGACTCCCGTTTCCGGTTTCTCCTCGCCCCAGTCGTCGTTTCTCGACACAATGGAGTCATAAGCGTGGACAGTAAGCGTAGTCGAGGTTGGCGAACTCATAATGCGTCGCGATGATCCTCGAGTGTCGTCGAATTGCCGCGGCACGCGCCACCACGCTCCAATGGATCGTCCCACGGATGCCACCCCTTTTGTGCCCTCTAAACACGTAATTGTCGCCACCATTCAACCCTCCTGGTCCCCACTATACACGGAACCACCACCGTGACTATGATACCGGGTGAGCAGTGGGTGGTCGCTGGACACCCTCGACAGGAACGAAGGGAGACACGACGAGTCGCTCGCGAAAACACTTGATTTATGTTTGTTGATTCTAAAAATCACTCGATTCCCACACACCCGCCCCGTTCTATTAATTGACTGGCCTGTAGTGGCAGCATATGTTACCACTCGAGTTTCCCATGATTAGGGATCCCTTCATTCGGAATAGGGCACGTTTCTAACACCATGTAACTTTACCTGTGTCACGGTTCTTTTTGTATGTTTCACGAGGAAGATAGGTCGTTTGCTAGATGGAAATGGAAAGGTTCAAAGACAACGTTACTTTTTTTCCTTTTTTCTTCTTTTCGCTCCGTGAGAAGGGAAAAGTAGAGTGTATCGAGAGAGCAATTAGTAGATAGACTCCTTCGGTGACATACTCTGCTCGCGAATCCTGTCATCCACGGTATTGTTCGTATTCTGTCCTTCGAAACCATCATTGTCTTCGCACCCTCGTCCGAGACAGCGACGGACGAGAAAAAAGGGCGAGGTTTTCTCGTCAAAGTGGCAACGCCTTCTCTCCTAATTGATCAAATTGGACGACCAGGCTTTGTTGGAATTGGACGTTCGTTAATGAAAGGAGAATCGCCAAATTCCTCTTGCACCTTCGAACAATTACGAACATTGTTCGATTATTTTAATTGTTCGCTTAAAAAATATTCCGAGTGGCTTATCGAACAATAATTGAAGTTAATCCGACTCGTGTAAGAGGCTTTTCCGTCTTTACGCGAATCGGTGAACGAAATCGACGAAATCCACAGATACAAAGGGGAGTCTGTTTAGAACGTGTTGTCTGCTCGATGACTTTATTATAAACCGAACCAAAGTGCGCAATTACGAGGGTGGTGTACGAAAGGGACTGGGGTGACGACCCCTTCAAAGCATCATCGGGAACGATGGGGCGTTCCCTCTCTTTTTCCCCCCGAATTCATGGGTATGTATCTCGTTTTCACTAGGTACAGGACGTACGAGAACGCTTGTACCGTAGATGGCACACGTACCCCAAACGATCCACTTACTAGCTCGTCTTTTACACGGAAATGCATCGACGATGGGAAAGGTGAAGGGAAAGGGGATGAACCGAGAAAAAGTTAAACGACACGCGACCGTGTTTGCACGTTTTCCTTACGAGCCATTGCTTCGTAAACGCACTCGATTAACTTCTGAACGAGGTTCGGAGATTTAGAGATTCTATATGGTTTTCACGTGTTATTAAGAGAAAAATGATAGCTCTTTCTATTTAAATTTCGATAGAAAAGAATTGATATTATAATTGTACATTTGATATATTTTTCATCCCTCGCTCGACAATGTAGCGCGGTTAAATACCTTTTGATATCGGGTTGGCTGGATTAAAGATTGAACGTAATATCGGGGAATGTAATTAAAATTTATATTAGATGGCACAACTCGTGGATTATGAGTGCTGAGCCATCGCGGCGACTAATTATAAATGACTATTAATTGCAATCAGAGGAAGGAATCCAGAGACGGGCCAATGAACGTAAGATCACCGTGCCTCGTAGCTGTGAAAAAGGAAGTTGATTATGTCTTTATAAACGATAATATCCTGGTTAATTAAATGCAAAAGAAAAACGAGTAGACTAGCGATAAAATAATTACATTCGCCGTAAGAAAAGAGTAACACTCGTGTTCTATGTGATTTCAAATTATACGATAATATACGAAAGAATATTTGAAGTAAAAATTTGATTGGTATTCCACCAGCGTAGAGGATGCTCAAAGGTTTCTTCGAGCGGACTATCGCGATTTTTTCGATTTTAAAGTGTAAGCGATCGCGAGAGACCGCAGTTGAAACTCCATAAAGGAAAAGCAAGCGGCGACACGGCGTTATTGGAATTTCCAAAACCGGTAACCGGCTTTACCACTAGATTGCTCCGCAAGGAGGAAACCATCCAATCGTTCGCCGGATGTCCTCCTTGCCTCCTCTCTCTGCCACTCTCACTCTCTCTCTTCCTCTTCTTCTCTCTTTCTCTCTCTCTCTCTCTCTCTCTCTCTCTCTCTTCTCTTCTTCCTCATTGTGCCAACTCTACGGTTGCTTTACTTAGAACCCTGTTCCTCCCTATATTCCTTTCTGACTCGAATTCGCGCTTCTCTTCCTACGATTTTACATCAATTCCGCGTCGATTGTCTTTGTCTTTTTTCTTTCCTACCCGATAGAACGCCGTTGAAAAACGGGAAACTATTTCCACCGTTGCCTTGCGATAAAATCCATTCCCCTATGTCGTTGAAATTGAAATGAAGGAAGCTCAGTTTATATAAGGAGAAAAATTTATTGTTAAAATGCGTTTGCTAGGATTTGCCACGTATCATCTGACACAACATTCAGCCCCTACCGAGGGGCGGAAGTTTTACTCTTCCCTTAAATTTTCACCCGGTTAATCAAACCATCGGAGTAACTTGCGAAAATTGATCTTTCCAGCCAAACGAAGAATTCAACAGGCTGAACGAGCCACTGCAAACAGTGGCCACGGGATACTGTCCCACCAACTATTCCGTGAATCAAACTAGCACCGAGGAGAAACTTCATCCTGGTAAGTACAACAGAATGGTATCTATCAATAACGAAACATCTAGAAAAGCAAAGAAACTAAGAAAGAAGAAGAAGAAATTGAAAGAAATGGAAGTTTGATATTTCGATCAGTTCTCAAGGTATTCGTATCCTCGAGACGAGACTTTTCGTGAACGAAATCGACGAGGAGAGTAGAGGGCGGTCCATTCGGGTCACCATCTCCCCTGTCCCCTTGTCCCCTGGTCCTAAGAGTTACAATTTTGAAGCTCTTTGATACGACGTTGCCCCGGGAACATCGTCGTGACGTGTCTTGGCACAAACACGTACACGTATACAACGCGACGTTTCGTCCATGAAGAAGAAAATCCACGCAGGCAGAAGGCGTAGCGAGCATGTGCAGGATGTACGCGAACTGTGTACAACGGGGCGAAGAGGGAACCACCCCCTGAAGAGAGCCTGTCACCGACAGGCAGTCGAGTCAATATCTTTATATAGTCGCATCAAGGATGATATTATTTTCTGCGGGTCCTCGTGCAATTACGTTTTAAGACTCTGTGAAACTTCTGAACATCCTGATGACTCCTTCACCCTGACAAACAAAATTAATATAGGGCGTATAGGACCGATCCACTATCTTTTTATGTTAGGTACATTTTCTGTGTAATTTAGATTTGATGTTTCTGCAATTTTAATTATTAACACTAGATTTACGGGCTTTTCTTGTGTGAACCAGAAACTGAATCTTTCCATCCAGAAGTCGATTTGTTAGAGACAACATAACTGTATATTACTAACATATTTACAAATTCGGATATATTTTCGTATCATTCCATGAATAAAAGTGAGAAAAAGTTGCTAGGAAATAATAACAATCGTTTTTGTAATTTCTCTCGTGAAATCTGAAATCCGTCAAATTGACGTGTCCCGTAAATCTAGTGTTAAAACGCACGGGTTTCGTTTCGGGCTCGACAGTTCTAAGATGGAAACAACCGTTAGAAAATTCTCTATTTGCAAGAAGGAAAACTATTTTCTATCAAGAATCATTGGCTATCGGCTTCTATTCCTCATTCGACCCTTACTTTCTCTTTCTCAAGGAAGAGGCAAATATTAAACAATATTTGCAAAAAATTGCAATGAGAATTGCAAATGTTTTACAGTAACTGGAATCTTAAAGTTAGAATTATGATTTGCTTGAAGATACACACTGTTCGTAAGTGTTAGGACAGGTTTAGTATCATATCGTCAATATCTGAAATTCGTTAGTAAAATAATAGAAATCATTATCGATTTTGAATCAAAGCGGTGCCAAAATGAATGTGTGAGATTTAACAAAGTTTATCATTTGTCAGATTTTGAAAAATACCACTATTCCATATTTCGCCATTTTTCTTTAATTCGAGATTCCAAGCTGAATTATTTTCTTTCATTTTTTCGATCTCAATCGTTTTGTAATGATCGTTTAGATCTAGTTCTGATTTAATAAGTGTCTCGATACTTACGAAGTGAGAAGTGTGTAACAGAATTTAGGCTACTTCGGTGAATTAGTCCCTCTGGTACCGGTAGTTTTGCTCAGCCTTGACCCAGAAACGCGTCGACACGGCGAGAAGCCTCAGGACGAATTCAATAAGCAACGTATTATCGCCGCAAAGAGCCCCATGGGGTTGTTCGTACCCCCATAGGATTCGTAAACCACCCTAGCGTCGTCTGGGAGCAGTGATTGACACTTTATATCTAACATTGGCATGCCGTGGTGTGAACCACCAGCCAGGATGGTCCGCCTCCACCTAACTCAATCACAGCCTATAATGCTGCAATTTCTCTATCGTAATCACGTTACGTCTCACACCATCCCTCACAGCCCGTTCCACATTTCGGCGACGACGATTCGCCGTTGAAGAAATATTGAAACGTCGACGAATGAACGAAAGAACGAACCTTCTAGCTTTTTCGATCGCTTCGAACCTATTCCCACTTTGTTCCTCTTTTCGTACGAAATTGAAACGGAATTACAGGAGAAAGTATTCCGCGGGAAAGTACCAACTGACATTAACACTTAGCCAACCGCGTATTTTTCACAAACGACGCGAAGTAGTAATCTTCTTCGCTCAAAAAACTCAAAAAGTCCTTCTATATTTCCAATGAGGATGTTTTCTTCCGCCATTCGTTAAAATTTTGTACAGGTTTATATTTTTTTTAAATTGTTCATGCAGCAACTTCTTTAAAAAAAGGGGGAGAGATATTCAATCGGTTATTTGAAAACGGGGCGATCTCCCCATGCGGTTGGTAATGTGTTAATATCATTATTCTATAGGTAAAATAATTTTCTCCCCTTTCGTCGAACGTTTGATATATTATTTGAGTAAGAAAGAAAAAGAGCTTCAAGGTTCATTCTGAAGGTATAACATTAAGTTGAAGTATTAAGATAGAACGCCGTGATTATCCACGAGCTATGAAGCTGAAGTAAATTCGATTCGTCGGACGAGATTGTGATTGTGAACAAAAACGAGGTTACTGACAAGTGGCTACCCGTGGCGAATCCTAGAGGCCCATTAAACGGACCCCACGTAGCATAGATTTCTGTTCACATTCTTATGTACACGAAAGGGGTTGTTTTTGCCACTGATTCATCCCTCCCACCAAATAGTTCGCCTTTGTTTCCTTCTTACGCCCCTGCCTTGTCGTGGAATTTTATTACAGCTCAGACATCGTGTCTCATCGTCGCATAATTATCTAGAAAATCGCTTTACGATTCGTAGAGAGTGTTCAATATCTCTATGGAATAAAATAATGAAAAAAAAAAATGAAATAAAAGGAAGAAAAAATAGATCGAAGCGTTTGTTATAAATGATAATTATACGTCAGAATTTATTGTCATTCCACGATGATAATGAATATTCATTGTGGTTGACGAAGTAACGTGCTGGAATATACGAAGCATTAATTTCACGCTGGGGTAATTATCTCCGAGTAACCATTAATCATTATACGGTAAACGTGGATTCGTTATCTAAGCTAATTCCTTGCTTGACTCGTCTAATGAAACCGTAGAATAAGAAAGATAATATTTAGCTTACCACAATGTTGCTCGAATTTACTTACAATTAGTTTACTTTCCTTGTCTCTTCAATTATGCAAGGCTAGATGCGTTCTAGGAAGACAATGTAGATAAGAAATTCAGAGCATAACGGCTAGCTGAACCTTTTCGTTAGATAATATCTTTCAACATAATCATTTCTGTACGTCATCGATTTAGAACCTCTGAAATATTTATACCGAGAGATACATTTTTCTACTTTTTGTTTTGTTTTTTTCTTATAATACCTAGTGTAATAACATTTTTAGAAAAGGTCGTGTAAAATTGTTTTCAGAGAGTGAAATATACCCCACACAGGAATACAGGCAAGAGCCGTGGCTGCAGGATGGTAAGTAGCTTTCATTACAAACAATTTATCGAAAAAGTTATTACGTCTATAGTAGAAAATGTCGTGAAATAGATATGTGATAGATGTATCTATTTTAAGAAATGACAATATCAGCTGCCCGGATAGCTCAGTCGGTAGAGCACTAGACTTTTAATCTAGGGGTCCAGGGTTCGAGTCCCTGTTCGGGCGGATTCTTTTTTTTTTTACCTATTCTTTTTCATTCCCGATTGTTCGAACATCATTTAAACTCACGAGAAACAGTAAAATTAGACGAATCGTTTGTGTGTAGTTAAATTCACAATGCCTTTTCGTAGTTTCCTATTATCTGGATTGAATGTAATATAATTATAAAAAGAAAGCCGAGTGTGTAAAGCTTTAAAACACTCGACTTCCGTTCCAGTTCCCTTTCAGCGGAACAAGACCGAGTTTCTGGAAACTAGAACCGTATCGTAACATTCTCGTAGACATTGTTCGTTGCGCAAAATGAAACGAGGGACCAGGAACGATTCATTTATCGAGGTTGATAGTGAGCTATACGTAAATCTTCCTCGACGATGATTAAACTATCCGGAACATTAATTTTGATTATTTTGACGAACTGTAATGTAAATGCACGATGGATACAGTGTAATAATCGCGATAACGAGGGGACCTACTGCCTTCTAGAAAATTATACTCAGACAGGGGGTGAAACTTACTGTTAGCAAATTATTAACGAAAGGGAGACGGGGTGTAAAAGTAGGGTATCTTTGGAATTTTATAGAGTGAAACCTACTTAATCTATCGATTCGAATTTTTCCACAACTATTTGTATACTTATCGTGATGTTGCTTGAATTTTTCCATAGAACTTTATGTAATAATTTCAAAGAAGATACAATTCATTTCTTTCGACGATTCTTAAGTTACAAACACATCGATCATTTTTAAGTTGTACTTTGTTTAAATCGCATTACAGGCAGCAGCTGCGAGACCGAGGACAGCGAGCAATATGTACCAGAGTTTCACCGGATGTCAAGTTAGTGCTGCATAAAAATTTCGATATTTTCCACGCTTCTCAATCGAATTCCAAAGCATCCCGCGAATCTCTCACCCTGTAAGACCCCCACCTGATTGCGTACGTTTCGTGAACTAGAGGCGCATGTAGCTCGCAGGAATTTAATCTCCATAGAAACGGAAGTTGCACGGAAATGCATCGTATATGCAATTTAATCCCAATTTGGAAAGAACTTCGTTACAATCTTCGCGGATAGGAAACTACGAATTTGCTCTTCGGCAACGTGAAACGACGTTCCTGTCGCATCTTCGATTTTAATACGAGGAAGCGTGTTAACGTAAATCAGCTTGGTCGACAATGAGATTCCATCCTCCTCTCGTGAGTGCTACAGGCAATACTGTTGAGGATATTAAAAAACAAAAAAGCCAATAAATCGCCCGAGGCTGGTGTTTCTAAAGCGGCAAGAAAGAATCAACAGAAGACTCCCGTCGATTATCGATATCACGTTACACGAGGAAGCACTTTATATTAAGTCCACAGGCTTTTTTTTTCATCCCCTATCTTCAACCTCCGCTGATTAGCGTATCGAATCGACGAAGAAGAATCTTCTTCTCTTCTTAATCAGTTAATAACAAAAAAAAAAAGTAAAACGATGGAAAAGAAGCCAAGATAAAGAGGAAATTGCGTAGTTACTTATTTGTAATGTATTATTAAGACAAAGAGAAAGTGCATCAACCAGCTTTGAATGTATGATCGAGACGTTTAATTCGCAAGAAGAAACTATCGAAAAACTATCCCTCGATAGCAGAGTCTATGCGTGCACGGTTTGGAAAATCTGGCAAATATTTCGATGCGCGTCGAATAGACGAGCAAACGGCCAGAGGGAATGGCGGATAATGTCTATATGCTCAAACGAATACACTCGTGTTCCGCCGTATATACGTGTGTTAACTCGATAAAGAAATTTCACGTTGCTCTGTATGAAATAGACACGTGCAACGATTAGCGTTCTCGCGAATATCGAGTTCGATCCATCTCTGGGAACGAAATAACAAAGATGAAACTGGGTTCGCGTTTACGTTGAAACTTCGACACTCCGGCCAGTTATCCACGCGATTATAATTAACAACAGGATTGTACAATTGTAATGTACCGCCTCGTGACGGCCACGTCAAATTTACTCTTCACCTGTTAATTTTATCCGGCACAGGAGGGCCGTTTGTAAATGTAATATACACGCAAACATTCCGAGCGAAGCTTGCGCGAGGTAAACAAGCTGATTGAGCCAGGCTCTAGATTTACCAATAAACTTTTATTCGAGGCATTGTGCACCGGATGTTGTTACGCTCCAATATATTAATGTAACGTCGAAAAAGAGACTTTGCTGGCTCTTGTTTTCTTCCCTTTTCCCTTCTTTTTTCTCCCTTTATTTTTTTGTTGTTTATTTTCACACAGATGTTTGGTTACCTTGATTGTTATCGTGCAACGTAAAATCCGTCGCTAGAAGAATTTCCCTTTCTCGAATTTTTTTTTTTTCGACAGTTCCGAAAGTAACGTAGACGAATTTTTAAGCTTTGATGATTGAAGGATAATCGAATGGAAAGAAACGGTTTTGGATCGAGGGATTAAGTGGATAGGCTTACGGTGAATCTGCACGATTCCTTTCGATTCAGCGGTTCTCCTCCCGTAGCGAGTAAACTTCCGATGTTTGCAAATACAATGATTGCCGGAGGCCTCTGACTTATGCTTCCCACGGCCAGAGTCTGTTTGATTTATCGGGGGCGCACCCTCGGCCGCGCAAAATCGTCGACGGCCCCATTAGGAAGAGAACTAAACCCCCCACGTGCCGTTGCAACGATGCGCCTTCACTTCCGCCGCGACACGCGTCCCTCTATCCTCTATCCTCTGCCCTGCCGATCTTTATTCGAAGAAACGCTCCTCGTTCGATCGTTAAAATCATTGACCGTTCGTCTGTACATCCGCGATAGTTTTCCCTGCTGGAAAGAAATCTCTTTTGAATGTCCTTCGAACGCTTGGCTTTTGCATCTATGGGGGGTAGCGCTTGGAACTCGAGGGTTGAAAAAATTGAACGTTTTCGTGTCAATTGACAAGTCGAAAGAGTCTTTAGAGAAACAAAATTACGAGAAATTTACTGATTTGGTATTTATAAAGATCTTGTCGTTCTAACGCGTTCGTTGCGATAATCAACGCTAAATTTCTTCTCCCTTTTGACAGACGAAATGTATTTTATCAAGTACACACTTCTAGACTATCTACTTTTTATTCTAACTGAACTCACGACCAAGCTATCTCCTTATATATGAATTTTTCGTGTTTCCTAATTCCTCCAACAAAGTTTCATCCCTTCTGTCACAGATGCTAATGTCAAACAGGAGACTGCGAACTGCAGAAGAATCACCGATACCAGTTATTCACAGTATCAAGTCCCAGTCAGTCATCTACACTCACAGAGTAGCACCTTTTTGGACCTGGACCCGGAAAATCGTAACACCTGTTTCCCGTAAGTGAAGTGAACTCTCTCGAAATAAAGGAGAAAATTCAGGGAATAAATTATAAATATACTGCTGATTTTTATGCAAAATTCATATTTTTGAGAACACTGGTGAAAAAAATAGAACTTCGGTAAAAAATTTTCTATATTCTCTTATATTCTCTACAATTTTGCACATTTAAACTCCTGTAAATACATGAAGGTTTGCAATTTGATTATTAAGTAAAGAGGAAAAAGGAAATATATTTTTATGTTACATAGAAACAGCAAATTGAATTCAAGAACGACAGAAACCACGAAAAATATTGCTGTCAAAGAGGAACCAGCAGATAGGGGCTACGGGGAACCAATTTCCGTGACGAATATCCCCACCTCGACAGCACAGGACACTCGAAATAGTAAGAGATTCATGATTTTCCTTTATAATTAGTAATAGTAGCATGTAGTCCACTAGATAATGTTCTTAGCATGTTCAATAAAGCTTCTGATCCGATGATACCCTCTTCTCGAGCGTGCACCGTGACAAATCTCTCGACAATGGATCCACGTGGCGTTGGCTACCCCATAGATCCCATAAATAACTGGAGCACGAGGGAAGTGCTCGGTGTTCCATCCATTAATCGAGCTCTAGCTCGATCTCTTCTTCCGGTCTGTGTTTTTAGAGCCTTCTTGGTGTCTCCAAGTCTATAGTTCCTTTGTCTCCCTCTTAATTATTATTGCAACAAAGTATCGTTCGTGTGATTTTTGATATTGAGTCAAGTAATTCGTCAGAAAGACGTTTTACAAATGATCTCGAGACGTTATAACGCGAAATTCATTGATAATCCGAGGGAAATGTTCGTTGTTGAGCACAGTGGACCCGGTCACGCGTGACTAAGTACACGTAAGTGAATAATTGAAGAATGCTTTCAACTCGAAAGCCTGGTAGAATCCAGCGAAAGCTGCTAAACGAAGGAAAGAGCATGGAATTCTCTCCCCGGGGAGATTGCAAGTCGCGCGAGGCTTTCTCTTGCAACCTGAGACTCTGAAATTCTATATTTTCCATTTCTATCTGAGAAATGTAAAGTCACTCGAATAAAATTCGACATTTTTACCGATTCGTTCGAAATTACAAATTTTCCATTGACTAGACTTTATAAATCGCTGTAGAATCGGCTGAATAAAATTCTTTGGACTTTCAGGCGAAAGTTATTCTTAGATCGTGAGCCTATTAGTTAATAGAGTCGTAGATGGCACGATCTAGATGTAAATGGTGGAGTGAACGAAGGTATTGCAAGCTCATGCTTCGTAATCAGACCGATTAGTCTTCCTTTATTCACGCACGTACACCAAACGAATCCTTTAGGAAGTTAGGCTGCTACATATGTATATTCGACACCGCGCGCGTATACCCATTTACTTCCAAGTCACCTGGGAATTATGCTTCTACTTCTCTTCACGTAATTCTCCCTCCCATTAAGCCGTTTCAATTATTTACACGCAGTTTAGATTAATAATAGGATCATACCTATCGCTATTGATACCCATCGACACATATGGTCTTGTGTTACGTTCCCATCGGTAAAGGCTTGCAAACTCACTCCTATTTAATCTTATCCATTAAATACTTTCCTTTCTTTTTCTCCAATACCAACACGAATATTTTATCTTTTATCAAATAGAATAAATTAACCGTTTGAAAGATGTTAGATTATTTTAAGTTTCGAACGATATTCTTTACGGAAAGATACAGAATAAACTTGTAGAGATATCGCAAACACAGGAATAATCCTTTACATACATGGTAAAGAGGGTATATCGCGTGTACCTGTCTCCCTAGTCCACTAAATCGACCAGTTACGTTGACCAATGTAGCGGGTGGAATAGTAATAACCTGTTAATGGATACAGATTGGTCGCCACCCCGCTAATTAATACGAGGATCACGAGGATTAGAGATGGTCCAAGTTCCATCCATTGATCAACATGTGTCGCAATTTCGACAAAGTTAACCCTCTACCGATAAATTTTATATTTCGCATAAATAACCTTTCTTTGCATACAATCCGTTCTTTACTAGCAGAGGATATTTGAACATTCTCCAGGAAGATTTCTTTCTTCCAACCTGTATCTAATGGGTTAACGTGAACGATACCCAAGAACAGCCTCAGTTCGATCTCCCGTTCACAGAAAAACGTTCCTTCGTGAACGGGCAGAAAGAGAAGAAGGGCATTTTACCGCTTCAGGTGGGTGGAAAATGGACCTTGCATTATTAACAAGCCTCTACTCCGGAATTCGGGGATCAGGGAGACAGAGATAGCAAGATAAAGACAGGTGTACAGGAGAAAATGAGAAGAGTGGAGAGGGGATGGTGGAAGCTCGTAGTGAGAGAAAGAGAGAGAGAGAGAGAGTAGGAGAAAGCTACTCGTCTGAGAGTGGACGAGTGGAGGCCGTCCTCTTTTCCCGTGCAACCCTTCTGCGCACCGCCCCTGACCAGTCCCGCTAGCTTCAACCCTTTTCCTGCCTCGGCACATCGCCACCGGTTTCATCAGCTCGCGATTAATTTTAATCTAAAACTACCCGCAAAGCCTCTGGCCTCGCTTGCACCGTTGAGGTCGACCCCTTTCACCCCTCTTTAGAGAGAGAGTGCCAGATTGGCCCGCAGCTTTCATCCCCTTTCATCTCCTCTGTTCCTCCACTGTCTGTCTCGTCTACACGAGATCGTGATCCAACCGACGTTTACCAACCAGCCTGCTAAAGCTAACTTGCCGACACGATTAACTTCGACGACCCTTCTCCCTCCTCTTCATCACTCGGATATTCCTATTAACATTCGTGTATGTATGGTATACATGGTGTTGCGGCCTTCACTTTTTTCATATTTTTTCTTTCTTTGCATCGCGTGCTCGTTCTTTCCCTTGAGATTTTAATCAAAAACGATGGTCCACTCGAAAGTATCATTACGTTATCGTAAAGCTAAGGGAAAACGGTTTCTAAGTTTCTCCAGAACATCGTCAGACTTTACTTTTATTTGACTGAAACAAATAGAAAGTTCGTAAGCCTTGCGCCGTGAAATCTATCAGAACTTGAATGGTACTTGAATTATTAATAATCATCCCAGTATCAAATGGCCGTAGGAACTCTCAGCAAATGGGTTAATCGAGGAGTAAAAAGACAGATGACATCGCAGGCTTGTAGCTTCGCGTGGATCGAGCTCGATGTCGAGGGGGGTGTAGAGGCTTCTCAATTTTTCAATATTCCCCGTACACGACTTGGAACGTAACCGGATTACGGTTCGAGAATAGCTTTTTCGGCTCGAGGGACCACGGATACCGGGTGGAATGCAAACGGTGGCAGCTTGCTCCCCGAGAGGAGAGCACCCGATTAATATACATATCGCGCGAGCTCCGCGCGGTATTTCAGGCGGTGCTTGCTATCCGCGAGCTCCGCCGTCCCAGCAACCCCGTGGGCTTTGAATATCAACCAATTTCCTGCCGATATTTGTGTGACGAGCAGCACTTCACCAGCGGCCGCGCGTGAGTGCAATCGCTAATACGTCGCTTGACTTTTCTTCTTTTTCGCCCGTGACTGCGGATCTTCTCTGTTTCGTTCGTCCATCTCGTCCTTACTCTAGGTTCCAATTAGATGCCGTACAACGACAGAATCGAATTCATCGACCAACAGGACAACAAACAGACGAAATTGTTTCCATGGTTTGTCGGTTTCATTAGTTGAAATTGAAATTAATTTATGTTTTGTCACGGTGCACTCACGATGTTTATAATGACAATGCCTAGATTCGCAGAATCGTTAATTTTGAAAGTACAGAAAACTACAACAGCGACAAAATTCGTGGGATTTTGTTACCGTTTTTATACTCTTTTCTCTGTATTTGCTAATAATATATATTTTACATAACTATTTTTATCGCTGAATATTCTTAGGTCCTGCTACTTCTTCATCATACATGTTCAAAATAAGAAAGGGACACAAACCCTACTGGTTTATTAAAGAACAACTTCGTACAATAAAAAACAGTAATTTATTGAGATTCAGTTTACATTAGCGTATTAAGAAAGAAAGATAACCCAACTATGAAATACAATTTTTTGATTATCGAATAAAGAGTGATCTCCAAGAATCTCTTAATGACTTGAACATTCCCATAGGCAGCAATTTAGTGTACCAATCGCAGCAGCAGCAATACGGAACCAGAACCAGGAACACCAGAGGTTCGCCATCGCCCAATAGACCAGCCAGCACCTCTTCCGCAGCTTCTCAATGGCAATCCACCGTATCAGCCTCGAGCGAAGCATTTTTCCCGCGACAGGAGAACTGGAGCTCGGATGTATATGGTAAAAGAAGCGTGACGCCCACGTGGACTGAGTTAGGCGTACAATTAGACAGTAGAAACTCGGCTTGGGAGAGACAGAGTAACTGTTACCAGAAAAAAGGCTCTCCAAGCTCGTGGAACGCAGACTATGCTGGCAAGAGGCCATCTTCGACGACAGGTGTGTCTCCTTGGAGCGAAATGTCTGTTGGATATCAACAGCAACGTCGTGGATCTCTCCAGTTATGGCAATTTTTGGTCACTCTGTTGGATGATCCTGCAAATGCACCTTGTATCGCTTGGACAGGTCGTGGAATGGAGTTTAAATTAATTGAACCGGAAGAGGTAGACGATTTGTAGTCTTGGCGAACATTTTTGGAAAATTATATAGAAAAGTAAGATGGTTTCATGATTGTCTTACAGGTGGCTCGTAGATGGGGAGTTCAGAAAAATCGGCCAGCGATGAATTACGATAAATTAAGCAGATCGTTGAGGTACTACTATGAGAAAGGAATAATGCAGAAAGTAGCAGGTGAAAGATACGTTTACAAATTTGTGTGTGACCCGGAAGCATTGTTCAATATGGCGTATGGATCTGGAGGATCGTCTAGCCTTTCTAGCGAAGTTCAAAATGGAGTCAGAAGTCAAACTATATCAGGGAAGATATCCTCTTCGAACGATGTCTCTGATTTAGGGAAACATCCTAGTACTGGATACGGTGACGCTGTTCTTGCAATGTACTCAAATACTGCAGCAGGTCAGTACGTTCATCTAATTATCACAATCATTCAGAAAGTATTTGTGAAAATTATTTATATTTTTAATATCGAGTTATTAACATTGTACACGTTATATAAAAATGAATTTTCACGATAACAGTGTATGGACCATCAAGCTTGCACCATCTACACCAATATTTAGGTGGTAACGAGGGCTTCAAGACTCCACCGAACAGATACCATCCCCATTATTCGCACGAATACAACAGCAGTCACCATCATCCGCCATCTAGCTACGCAGAGACCTTCCTGAACTACGGTCGCTTATCATCCCACGACACATCCACCGAATCCAGAAGCCAAGAACTAGCGAGGATCCCGTATACACAGGAAACAGAGGGTATCAGCAGAGAGAGAGAGTCGTCATCGATTTTATACGACGGCGTGCAGAGAACGCAATTACCGGCTGCTCCTACTCTATCTCAGCCTACTTTACTAGACGCTACCACCACCAGCTCGAAGATCGAGCAAACTTCGTACGCCTGCCTCGGTGTAGGCAGCTGCGTCTGTTGAATCCCTCTCGTCTTTACCGAAAGACGAGAAAATCACTCGAAAGAAGCTCTCTCTAATCGTAGATCGTACTGTACGCGTTGTACGATCGTATATACCCGTGTTATATGACGCATAACGCGTACAGGTGTTACGTGGAACGTGTGATCCAATTGTTATTTCAAATTTTAATTTAGAGGAAAATTTTACGATAGCCGCGTGATTCCTTCTGACGAATAGAAACGTTCAGTTTTGGATGGCACGTACCCCGAGTCTTGTAAATAGTTTAAAAAAAGGCACGTGATTAATCAGATCAAGCAAGAACCTTGTAGCTCGGGAGATGAAACCGTTTGTGATCGTTGTTACACGAACGAGTCCAAGTAGTACGTACACCAGGATCCTGTAACTTCTGTAAATATCAAATAAATCTATCGGAACTGAGTGTCACAGTCAAATTTATCTGTGCCTACGTAATCGAGAAATATGCGCGTGAATTATCAACATTTTTCTTCATTTTTCCTCTTTTTTTTAATTCGAAGCAAACACAAGCGACGCGAATTAACATAACCGATTATGCGAGCTTGACCTAGACATACTATTCGGACGGCACTCCATGTACATCCTTCTACCCGTGAGCGTATTAGCAGCCAGTGACGTAAACCCAAGACCACGGACTGAGGTCGCCGGCGTATTTCGGGCTGTGACACATAGTGGATATGTTTATATCGACCCCTCTCTTTTCCGCTGACTAGCAAGTTGCAAACTATCCTTGTTCCTACTCTGATGCCTTGTTGGTGAACGTCGAAGCCGGGTCCCCCGTAGATCTGCCACTGTCAGTCGTACCGTCACGTTAGAGTAATCGAAAGTGTTGATCTTTTTCCAAGTCTTCTGCTTAGTGATCTATGTTTTTCAATCGAAAACATCAAATCGATTGAATGATAGTGTCACTGACCCTATTAAGTTGGGAAATTCATCGAAAGTAGTGGATTTTACGTGTAAATTTCTGGTAAGTATTTGCCAAAGTTTTTTTTGTTTTTAAGTATCATCTGCTGTCTACGTTACTTCGTATAACTATTTTCTCAAAGCGTGATCGTGCCAACCTTGGTTTCTGCAAACAAAAAATACACATTCTACGTTTGAAGTATGCAACTTTATCTGGCTTGTATTGATCCTTCAACAATCCAGAATGTACGTCAACGATAAAACTGACATGCTGGCGTCATACGTTCGTCGTGTGTCTCTCCTTCTCAGTTTGCCGCTTCTGGTGATTGGCCATTGGGTTCAATCGATCGCACGAATGTGTGTTCGGCTCACGTGCTCTAAACACGTTGCATGCGACCTCGAGGTCTACCTGCGATCGACAGTTGACAAAAGAGATGAAATCACTCCTCTATGACAAATATTAAGACTCTTCTTATTTCTCGTTACATACTCCTAAAAATATAATCGACGAATAAATGAGATTTCTCTGATTAATATAAGTCCAAACACAATTTCATTCGGATAACTCTTTTCACTCGGTTCGAAATTCCACGTGCACCCAGTATACATTTGGGCTCATTCTAAACGAGAAAGCCTCGTCTATCCATCCCTAATACTCTCGTGAACATATACAATACAAAATAAATACAAATTTTTGATTTTCATTTTAACAATTCGAAGTAAACAAGTTGCACTGAATTATATGTTACAGTATATCATTTGATTACAGCCATGGGACGAAACAAATCCTCCGAACCAGAAGAGTCTGCGATGGGTTTCAAGGACAAGCAAAAGGCATTGGATACTTTGAAGGCCCTCGATGGCCGAGATATCAGTTATCAGTTCCACGTGATCACGAGTTTCGTGAGCCGTACGAAAAGAACGCTGCAAATCACTAGGGACGAGGAAAAGTTAACAAATCTTCGGGAGGCTCTGAAAGTCTTCGAGGATTGGCTCGTGGATTACAAAGAGAATAATCGTAGCAAGGAGAACCTTGCCTACTTGCCAATCGAGACTATAAAAGGCTTCAGGACACTTGCCAAAAAGTACAATGTCCTGGAGGAAGATTTCTACAAGTAATTATCAGCCAAACCCTTGTTTCTTTCTTGATTATATACTGTAACAGTTGTAACGTGAATAATTACGATGGAATTACTTAGAAACAAGTAAAACTTTTTCGTAATTTTTCAGCGCCTACAAAAAGGAAAAAGGGGATTACAAGAGTCTACGATCCGTGAAGATCCCCAGCGGAGAAACTACTTGGGACATCGAAAGGAATCGAAGGTTGAAGCAGATCATCGATAAGATCAAACAGGAGCATGTACAATGGTACGAGACCGATATGGGTGACTTACGGGGACTCCCTACCAAGGAACATGTCCAGTGTATCATACTGGGTTACAGTCCGGATCCGTCGAAATTAAAGAAACTTGTAGTCCAAGTGGAAGAAACGTTCGGAAGTGAAAATCAGGAGGAAATGGATGTGGTTGAAGAGTCGAAGGATAAAGGCGTTAAGCGTAGGCACAGTAATTCTTCCAGTAGCGATATAGAGAGTGACGAACCCGAGAAGAAGGTAGTAAAACGATCAGGTGATGCAGAAAAGGCGGAAAAAGAGGAGAGTGGACTCAGTTTCAAAGATAAGGAGAAAGCTTTGCAGAGTATTAAATCGCTAGACGGAAGGGACGTGAGTTATCAGTATCACGCGATCGCTGGCCTGGTGAAAAGGGCCGAGCGGGTGATATCGTGCACAAAGGATGAAGAAAAGATCAAGAACATGAAAGAGGCCGTCGAAGTGTTCGAGAATTGGATCACAGATTACAACGTGAATGGCCGGGCGAAGGAAAACTTTAATTATTTAACCATTGACTTGATTAAAGCCTTCAAACCATTAGCAGAAAGATACAAAATCGAGGATAATGGTTTCCTTAAGTAAGTATATACCATTTTTGTTTTTTTACTATATTTTTTTATATATTATCATAGTCTATAAAGTATCAAACGTATCATAGAACACTTAACACCTTAACTTGGTTCATATCTTCGATCAAATATTGAAATTGAAAGATCCGACGTGGTAAAGTAGCCTCGTAAGAATATTTCTTGCAACTTTTCCTTTTGATTTATTCCGAAGAGCATACGAAGAGGTGGACGGAGATTACAAGAAGCTGAGGAGTGTTCAAGTTCCAGACTCGAGTGTCACGTGGGATATAGAGAGAAACAAGAACCTACGTAGTCTAGTAGAAAGCATCAAAGAAAAGAATATTCAGTGGTTCGAGACAAACGACGAACTTCACGGTTTGCCGACCGCGGAGCATACTCGGTGTATAATGTGGGCTTTCAGTCACGATGCTGGTAAACTCAAGAAACTTCTGCCTACGTTGGCTGAGAAGTTGAAACTTTGAACGACGTTGTCGCACAAACTGTGTATGTATATATATATGTTTACATATTTCAGTTACCGTCATATGTACAAACGAGTTTAGTTACATTTTTTCTTGTTCAAAGATATCGCTAATAAAGATAATTTATTTTCAATATTCAAAGTGTATATTACGTAACTTTCGAAGATATTTTTATTTACACGATTTAACTCCTCTAGTCACCGTGTACGTGGCGACATCTGACATATTTACTAGAATATTCTGTGTGCCGGCTCGCCATCTTTGTTTTCGTCGTGCTCGAGAATTCTAAGATGGCGCAAGTTGTCAAAGATTTTTAACCGCGGCACACTCAATCGATAGTTTTTATTACTGCTGGTATGGCTCGCGAGGGTGGGTGAGCCTCGAGTCCGGTTTTGAGGTTAGGGTTAGTGACTCGGTGACACTGGAAACGGCGGTTACGAGTTCTCTGTCGTGCGTGCACTGCAACACCGGAAACACGAAACTGTTTCACCCTTTTCGACCAAGTCCAGTGACAAGACAAATACCCGTCTATCTTCGGAAGCTTGACGAGTCGTGATATCCGCGTAAAGTATCGTGCGATGAAAATACGTTCGCGAGAGAATGGCCCGCTCGGTTGCAGCCGATCTGTTTATACCCTACGCGCCAGCAAAGTCCTCTGGAACAAGGGAATCTACATACTTTAGGCGGTCTAAAAATAGCCGTTGTTTCCACTGAGGTTCGTAGACCTTCGCGTTCCTCGAACGTGATCGCGGAGGCGATCGAGTGTACGTCTCGCGGAATCGATTGATGGGAGATCGCGATGCAACACGTGACTTAACGATCGACCGTGTTAATACGTCACGGAATCGTGTATTTCGCGCTGGCCAAAACTTTTGCTAGGACTCGTGGTTGACTCGAGTGCCAGAATTATTTCTTGGAAGATGTACCCAGGGTAATAGAGAAAATTTGAGATGCGAGTAGCGATATAGCATTAGAGACAGCCACCTTTTTGACGTTACAAAGACGGAACGTAAGGAAAGATGGACATGAAGCAACTGGATAGTGCGCGGATAGTTCGTCACAATGGATAAGCGAGAGGTAAAGTGAAGATGTCACAGATCGCGGATGCTGAGAGTGAAGCAGGCTCCATCTGCGACGAGGAACGCGTCAGGAAGCTGTTCCAAGCATGCGACGGCGACGGAGATGGCTTTATCGACAGGTGAGCCCCATCAATATGCACACGAAATACCCTTTAACTTTTAAACCGTGAAACACATGGCTTTGAAAGTAACTCTAGGGTTGTGACATACTTCGACTTTTTCTAAAGCAAGCGTATACGTTTTCTCAACGAAAATGATCATTGGAAGTATTCTGCCCGCATGAGAATCTATTGACAAAGTTGAATAGGAAAGTTCGTCGGGTAACGCAGCACGCACATGTTTTAATTATTAGCCCGATTAATTAGCCAGTCCCTGAATACATTGCGATGCCACGAATTAAACCGGGAACGTGTACTGTTTTCTCGCTACCGGCGGATGAATAAACTCGCGAGATAATGCGGCTACGGGATGCACACGCCATCCGCCAGCCACGGTTTTTCATTAAACGTATAACCGTTTCCCCGATATTCAACCGTTTCCCTATTTCTCTCTGTTCCTCTCGTCCTCCGTTCCACCATTCTTCGTTCCTCCATTGCTCCCGCTGCGACCTACTGTATTCAGTGCTTTTTAGCGAAAATTAGCTGTCAATTCCTCCCCGCAGCTACCAAGCCCGCGTTTTACATTCTTCTCCGCCCCGAAGCAAGCAAGTTTGTACGTCAAAGCGTGGATTCGTGCGCGATTGCGACAAAAAGGAGCCGATGTTGGGTTAGAAACTTCCTTGCAGGAGTTTCATTTAATTCTCTCTACAATTTCGCCGTGCTGCGTTCCTGCTTTGCACGGTTGCACGCGAGAGTATGTGTTTTTAGGAAAGACAAACTCTGTATGCTTTGAACGTTGACTCTATTGAAGCTTCAAATGGAGGTGTTTCCAAAGTGGCGACAATAGGGTCATAGATTAGAGAATGGTATACATAATAAAATTGTGTATCTAACCCATGATTTAATAGATTCGTTGGTATCGAATGTGGGAATGAGAAATAGTTTTTATTAAAAATTATTGATGCAGAATATAAATGTAAAAGTTTCTTTTTACGAATAAAGAAATCGCCAAATTTCTGGAGTCTTCTGTTTTCACTTAAAATCTAAATAGAACGATTAGTTTATCAAGTCGACACAAGTGGTGCGTGGCGTGGCGCACGCAAGTGTATAGGCTCTTACGAAAACATCCACGTTGCGGGACTATTGACATTTCGTGCGCCCGGTCAGAGCTGCTCTCTTGTCCGCGCGGTTTATGACTTTTTGTTTTCACCGTGTTTTTCTTCGCCCATGAAACGACCATTTCGTGTCGTCGACGATACGAAAAATCTTATCGAAAAAGCACCAAAGTACAAAGGGGTTCTGTAAGTAACTCAAGGAATATGGAAAGAAAAACAGCGTGCACTTAGCCAACAAACAGGGGGCCACTACCGGTGTAATGAGATGACGCCATTACGTGTTCTGGCGGGAAACGTCGGGATGTAAACCTTTTCTTACTGTTTTACGCAAAAGGATTTTTAACAGGTACGAGCTCGGGCATTGAATCTTCGACAATAAAGATAGCCGTTAGTTTTTGTCGTTCGACTGGGTTGAAAGTTCTCGTTAACATCGTTGCTTTGTAACTTGGCGCGCATCGACGTCGCGAAAGATTTATCGAACAGATGGTATCGGGACATAGAAATGATTCTCTATATGGCTTCGCAACAAGTTCTCCGATTGTTTTTAACCGCGTGGCTATCTCTGGCAATTAAGTATCCACCCCTCTGTTATATCGATTTCTATGGCACCGATAATTATTACCAGAGGGGTTAATACGTTAAGTAAGCATTACTTATCGAACGATTCTCGATCGTTATCGCTCTTGTGCTTTGTGCATTATTATCTGCAATTTATCCTATTGGAAATACTGTTGCTAATGTATACGTAGCACGAATACCTACGCTTGATTTTCAAGAATATTAAGATGGCACCATGTTACCAATTTGTATTAAAAAAGAAAATCATTTGTCAGTGTATCCTGGAAAGTACGTAATAGAGAGAGAGAGAGAGAGCGGGAAATTTAAAAAGGCACTTGTTTTCAAGCATTTTCATATCTTCGCCCATAGGTCAGCTGTTACCGAGGGGGGCCACGAGAGACTGACTTTAGCCAATTAAACTCTCCGTCGCGAGGATGATATTCAAGCGTTCTCAGGCAATTTCCGTTGTATGCACAGACAGACAGAGCGTTCTGTGCGTCGATAATAAAGGCTTTCTGTAATTCGAGGGGCTCTGGAGCCACCGGTGGAACGAGATGGAAATAGAAGAGGAGGGAAGAAGAAAGGGAGAAGAAGAAAAAAAGGAAAGAACAAGACTGCGAGAAGGAAGGAGAGGAAAAGAGTGGAACGTTTTTACGTTTCTCTGTGTGTAAAACTCGCCATTCCCGTGCTCTACCCCACGTAGAAATCTCTCTCTCTCTCTCTTTCGCTCTGTTTTCGAAGAGCTTCTCACCCTTCGACTTGTACTACTTCTAAATGCTCCCCCGAAAACGTTTTCCCCCTTGTCTTACTTCGCGATTACCGTTGCTCCCCCATTCCGTCTTTGATATATCGTAGGAATAGGCAATAGGAATACGAATTCTACGAGGCTCTGCCCTCTTCCACCCGCCCTCTTGCTTCTCGACTTTCTTCTACCTATTTCCTTCCCTCTCGTTTTTTCTTAGGCGAATCAGTTTCACGGATCGATAGCTCGCGAGATTATTCCGCGCGCCGAGCTGCGGAAAATTCTCCCCGCGCCGGAGGATTACCGGCGTGAAAACGACTGGAGATGTCGAGTTGATTTTCTCACAGACTCGCGGAATTTATTAATCTGTTTGCTAATGTCGGGTATATTGTTACGTGGGGCAACAGGCACGTGTAATCTGGCGTTAATCGAATCCTGATCGATTCTAGTAGACAGTGTGTAATCGCTCGATACCCCTTCTGGAAAGCAGCTTACACAATTACGTTGATACGTTTACTATGATAACAGCTTGAAAGTGGGTGGGAGGCTTTGTACTTGGTAAAACGTGATCACGATCCTCGTGTCTTATACATAGCGTAGCCGTTAATGACGAAAATTGGAAAGTTGATTTAGTTCGTAGAAAAGAGAGAGAGAGAGAGAGAGAAAAAAAATGGGATTTCTTTTATTGCGAAAGTGTTAAAAACACTAGTAGAGTATAAGAAACTTCGAAGACTCGATAATTTATCGTGTTGTCAAAGGTTCAGGCTCCCTTATAAACAACCGAAAATTTTCAGGAGCCTCTCGACTGCGCCTCGCGGCTCAATTTCCTCCAGTTCTCGCTCATCCCGCGTACTGGCACACGTGACTTAATTAAGCCCGCGTACTCTTCAGACCAAAGAGTGCTTCAGATCTAAATTCGTTTCTATATAAAAGAACAGTGAGGTATTCTTCTCTCTCTCTCTCTCTGTTTTTTTTTTAAGGTTATCGACCATCGGAGGAAACGTTTCCCAGATGCACCGTTACAATGCTAAACTCTTCTTAAACAAGGAGAAAAGATGAAGAGGAAGAGGGAGTATGGCGCCATTAGTCGAAGTTCAGAGGAGGAAAATTTCCTTTCCTTTTCGAGGTTCATTATTGTCCGCTCTCCGCAGCCTCGTTAACCCTAGCCACGGCGAGATTCGCGTGTCCCAGGCCGACATGGCACGTCTCGTTGGCTCCGTAAGCTTTCGTATCTCTGGACCCCTTTCGAAACTCGTGCACTACTCGGTGTGCATCCAGCCGGATGCGAGGCTCGCGAGATTGCGAACGAAACCGAACGCTCAAGTGCATACTTACGAGACTTCCCTTCGACTTCTTCCTCTAGCCCTTATTCTCTCCATTTTTACGCTTCTTCTCTTACACTTCTTATCTTTTAACGCGAACTTCTGTGTCTATTAACTTATCTCACGTTTCACAGTTACACACACAAAAAGTGTATTTATCTGGTGTTATTTAAGAACGACGAAATGTGTGTGCGTGCGTGTGTGCCTTTGTTAGAATTCACGATTAATCACCTTTTCGTACATGTATATAAACACGTTTTATCCACACGTGAAGCTTTTTACGAGACGAAGTGTACTGCTTTCTTTTAACATCGCTCGTTACCCTGACGTAATTGTCCTCCACAATTGTCATTACCTCAAGCAACTGGGGTAGCTCTTCCTCCAAGGCCAATAAATCCACCCTTGCCCTCGCCTTTATTTTTACTTCCCCTGTCTAGCGATTACTCGCCTCAGACCTGTTCTCTTAACCCTTCGCCTTCTACCTCTTCCACCCTGAATGTCTGGTAGGAAGGCAGTTTCGCGTAAATACCCCAGGACCAAGATCAAACGGACGAATCAGTCGAGAGAAGAAGGATGTTGAATAAAGAAAAAAGCAAAAAGAAGGAACAGAAAAGAGGGTGAAGCTTGTTACCGAAAAAAAACGAGGCTTGGCGAGATGGAAAGAATCGCGAATTAAGTAATGAAAGCCGACGTCTAACGATTGGATATTTGTTCGCGTGACTACGCGTTTTACCGCGGCCATTGTTCCCCGTGGATTTTAAGTCGTATAATAAGCAAGTCACGCCTTGAACCGTTTATCTGGTAATTGGACGCTGGACGAAACTCTTTCCTCCTCGAGCCGAGTAACCACCTTCGTCACCATTTATCCAAAGACTTATAAGCTTCGAACACGTTTGCTTTCCAGATAGTTCCGAGTCTATCGGTTTCTTATTGGATCCGAGCTTAGATGCTCGACGTCAAAGGAGTAATTACTTCATCGTCAAACACTTGTGCTATCTCTCGTTACGATAGACCTTGTATATCGAAGACTCTCAAACATTCCCATCGAAGTTTCGATATTCTGTAGAGGTACTTGCTCCCTCCTAGACACTCCAATTTGTCGGAAAGTGGTTGGAAGTTGATCGAAAACTGAACTCTAGATATTTACTATAGCCACCTACGATGCTTGTTCTACATCTCAGAAATTTCTACACACGCGAAACATTATTGATCGTAACCAACTGTGGCCGGGTTGCTTTTTACGCGAACGTTCCATGATTTTCTGTTCTGTAACTCTCGGGGTTAAAACGTAGAACGGCGAGGCAGCCACTCCCTTCGAGAAGAGTCTCGAACGACGTTGGATAAAACGATCCAGGGTCGCGGTTCTTCGCACAACGCTGCTCTAGGACGTTCATGGAGAAGTCTACGATACCCTAGGGTTACGCGAAGGGTGATCGCGTTTTATGGCAAGTGAGTCACGAGTCGAGACCCTTCCCTTCGTTTCGCTGTCACGATTATTCGTATCGGCTGTCGACCCTGCTTCTTTTTCAAAAGAGTTACACCTCGTCTGGAGGAATGTGAATTGCATATCGCATTGTGTCTATTGCATATCGTAAAACATTGCAAATTTCAACGACGGATGTTAAATCTGTGAATTTTCATTCTTTAGAATCACGGTTCTATTTAAATACCGCCCGCTAATCCTTCCTATTAGATCGTTTGTATTTTTAATCCTAGCACCATTGAATCCTGAGCCATCACGCGGAAGCTTCAGAGGAGAAACAAATTGTGCGAATAATTATGTATCGAAGACTATGATAGTGGATGATTTACTAAGTCGAAGATCAACGGAGAGGATATTCTTCGTCTACGAGCGACTCCTTCCGCCGTCTGCAACGTTTCTGCAGTCGTAAACGTCTGTAGAGTTTGATAAAAATGCTCGCCCTTTCGTTACTATAATTTAAAGATCCCCTCGACCCTTGACACTCGATTAACCACGCGCGCGTGGATTCTTGCGGTCGTCCGCTCCTCACCTGTAGAGATATACTCTTGACCTGCCCGAACCTCTGCACGCAACCTGCCATGTAAATGCATCAAGAGAAAGAGATTCCTGCGAAATTCCGCGGATACCGGCGTCAAGGCCACCGACTTCCCTTGAAAAAGTAGATCGTCTGTTAACGGAACGCTGTTATTAATTTTCTTCCAGTTCTATTCGTTTTTATTGGAAATGGGTTATTAAACAAAAGTAAAGACTGTGATTCTTTTAAAAGAACTTTATTAAGCGGCGTGGAAGGACGTCTTAACTGTTTGAATATTATAGAACGAGTGAGTGAAAACCCGAAAGGACGCGCAGAAAGTCCGCTGCCCACTTAAGAAAAAGAAACTTGGAAAACGTCTGTTTATTTTCCAGGGCCTTAGGTATAAACTGCTACAGGCCTATGGACCCGATCACATCTGGTCAGTTCTATTATTCTAGCAAGCAGTGTTTGTCATTCATAACACAATTCATTTTTGCTTACTAGGTGACGGATTGTTATTAGTAACAATCCAACAGTTTTCACATTTACCACGATAATTTCGTATTTTACTAGAATCATTTTTCACCCCGTTATATTGTTAATGTAGAGAGAGAGAAGGAGGTAAAATCGTGGAAAAATATGCCCACAGGTATAAAAAATTATTACTTTCCACCTGAGGTAAAAAAAAAAAGAAAGGAAAAATAAAAAAAGTATATTGGAATATAATTGGATAACTTCCAGAATCATTTTCCGCTATACCTTCATTATACAGAGGAGTTGCAGTAAATTTTTTATGCGATACCGTGAAGGGAAAGGGCATTGAAACGGTCGAAAATTCCCTTTTTAATTGGCTGTCCGATAATTATCGAATTCCCGGGCGGGCAGCTTCCCTCCCATTTTGCTTAATTACGTGTCGCGGCCGTGCTTCATTCTCCGCCACCATTTTTCCCCCGTTGATCCCCGTAATTTCGTTAGGCGCCACTTTTCTCATCCAGCAAATTCCAAAATCGCGCGCAGCACGGTTATCGTTATTTACGTTCCTCGCTCTCGCGCATTCTTACCTCGAATTTACACGAGTTACAACCTTTTCACGTTTCTTCCACGAATCGTGCACTTTTCTTTCTCGCGGTAAATGCCGCTGGTGAATGAAATGCGACGAAAATTATTGCTCTCGCTTCGTTTCGATAGGATAAACTTGTAAATTATGATCGATAGAAATTGTCGTCAACTGTAACATGTAACTTTTCATCGGAGGATTTTCATAATTTTTGAACTTTAAACATCTCGAATATGTATATGATAAAACAGTCTGTCGAAGATAGAGAGAGAGAGAGAAAAGAATAAAAGAAAAATAACGAAACTGTATTAATTGGCGCTGAAAAGCAAATCGATAGGAAAAGGAAGTTTAACGCGTGCTCACGTTATATCTAGCTACGTCAAACATCAAGGCGAGACCATGCTAAAATCCCGCCGCTCTTTTCGTTTTGAAGTATCCATTGCCGTTTGAAGTATCCATCGAACGATCGTCGAGTCGTTAGACCGTGGCGCGTCAAGCATCGGGGCGTTTCACGCCGTTAACGATCGAGAACATACGCAACATTGGTCGACGAGCCGACAATTAACCTCCCTGGCTCGACTGATCCTCTCTTTACACATCTCTCTACATCCTCGCGCTCTTCGTCTCTTTCTGTCTTTCGATTCCTCGTTGATTACACGGAAATCGAAACCCCCTCGAAATAGTTTGAGGAACAAAAAGATAAAGGGGGATTAAAAAAAAAAAAAAAAGGAAGGAGATAACACGTTGGATAAAAGACGACGAAGAATAGGCGGACTGACTAGTGCGTCAGGGGTGTGTTCTCGCATTGAAAACACGGCATTAGGTAATGTTTCGTTTCTCCTCCTTCTTCCCCACCTCCTTTTGGTTCGCCACCTCTTGCAGACTCTTCCCTCTATCGCCAACTCTCCTTTTTGTTTTTAATGGTGTATCCTATTCCGGCGTATCCAGCGGGAAACGGCGGGAGAAATGTCTGTGAAAAGGGAGGATTGCCCGAAGGAGACGCGAGGCCCTTTTATACGCTCTCGAAGGGCGTGTACAGGCGAAATAGAGCGGAACGCGCTTAACATGGAATACCCGTGTCGCTTTTCAACAGTCTGAGCAACCCTTTTCCGAGTTATTTGTTCAGTTTTTCGACGTTTCCGCGCCTCGCCGCGGCTGTTTCGCCTCCTTTAGGCCTGTACAACCTCGACCCCATGCTGGCCTCCACCAGCCACTGAGGTCAAGGGGAGCACGTTTGATGCTTGGAAATGAACTTTACTCTTGAAACTTCTACCTGGAATATCGATGAGGATATGACGTTCATGATAGAACAGATTGGATATGCTTCTTTGTGGAATTAGTCGATGACTTTGACCTATTTCCTTTACCCTACCACTATAACGATTGTGTAATGGATATAAGGTCTTGAATTTACAATTTGATGAATACCATCGAAGGAAATTTATTCTCTTCGATATTTAAACTAAATACAGGTTTTATTCCATTGATCGTATTTTATGATGTTCGTTAATCAGTGTACACATACGTAAAGATAGTCTAAACGTGCATCGATTTCGCGTGGTTCAACAATAGGTCGACACTTATTGGGCCGGTAGCCGTATTGTGCGTGGTAGCTTTTGCAAACGCAGCCCGCGGTGACATTCAGCGGGTGGAGAAGAGCTTTCCGATACAAAAGGGCGGTGGCGAGGTTGCAGCGCGAAACTGCGAGCTTGTAACGAGAGTTGCTCGTGGCGTAGCAGAGAACGGCGTGTAACGTCAGCCTCCGAGACGTCCACTTTCGTGGACGCGAAAGGGGTTCGCTTGTTCATCGTGAGTGCGCCGCATTGTGGAAATCATTTCACCCGTGGAAACGGCCTGGAAAGGCAAAACATTCCCGTTCGCGGCTCTCCATTCCCCTTTTTACATCCTCTCCCTCTTCTCTCCCCTCCCTTGCACTCTCTATTTTTTTTTACTGACTCGAGTCTACGTCTTTGCTCAGCTTGCAAAGACTTGGAATTCTTTGAAAAGGTTTCGAATTCTTCACGTGGAATCTGGTTCCTTTGTTTTGCAATTTTTTCTTTTTTTTTTTTTTTGGATATCAAACTCGTGCCTAATGATCAGATTGAAAACTTCGAAAATTCGTTTTTCTTTTCGGGGTAGGTTGATTAAAAGGAAAAAAATGGAGATTCGTTGGACACAGGAAGAAGGCAACAGGGTAGACACGAGGTCATAACGAGATGACACGTGCTCTGGGATGGGACTGGAAATTGGATTTTCGTCCAATCACGACCGTGTTCCGCGTCTGGAGACCAGTTTTCCTTTGGTCATTCCGCGAGTTTTCATAACGGCGTCGACGCTTTTCGCTTACGGACATTTTCAACGAACGAATCGTTTTATCGAGCTTTGATTAATACACGAAACAGGGTAGATTTATTTATTATTTATCATTCATATTTTCACTCATCGTTGTTGCGAACTTTTCTGTTCAGATAAAGTAGGCTCGCTATTCTTTTTTGTTCGGAGAAGCACAGCGCCACGCGTCATAAAACGCGTCCGATTGTTTCACAATCTACCGCGTTTCCTGATTACGTGTCCGCCGGCCACTTTCTTCGTCTGGAGACACCAGACACACAATGGTGTGAACTGAAAATCACGCAGATCGTTTCGGTGGATTCGTTTCCCTTTTCGAACAATGCGAGGAGAGAAAACGTTCCGGTGTCAATGACACGCACACAACTCCTCCTCTGCCGCCTCGTTCGTTGCACTCTGCCACGCATCAGACGCTGTTTGCTCTCCTAACATGCCTCCTCTTTGCCTTCTTTGAACTCTTCATCCCTTCCGCTTCTCTGCATTCAATTTTTGGAAAAATAATCGACAACGGATGCAAGATTCCTAGAGAATAACTTGCTCTGACTGTAACAATACCTCTTGTGCGTTTAGTTTTATTATTCGTCTTTGTAACGAATACTAAATTCCGATGAATTTTTATTCAAATCTCTTTCTCGTTTTAACGAGACCAGAAAATCTACAACCTTGTTTCTGAGTTTTCAATGGACTTCGAGTCATAATTATCGCGAGGACAGAGCCGAACCACAAGTAGAAGATTCAAGCAGGTAGAACAGGGCTGGGAACAACGTGTGTTAAAATAAAGCCACGCGTCAGCCGTAAAACCGCACACGGGACGTCGAGTGACATGCATCGCGGTGGATTAAGTCGCGTTCGTTTCACGCGTCTCTCTTCCTCCGGCTTTTTTCCCTCCTCTCCGCCGATGGAACCGCGAACCGACGGCCGCCGCAGTGGCACTCGTTGCATCGCTTCGACCGGACCTTAAACCGCGTGTCCGAGGTCGACATCGGCTTTAAAAGTCGCCACCGTGGGGATGATGGAGTCTTTGAAGCCCTGGGAATCCAGGACCTTGGAGAGGCTCTCCTTCAGAAAGCTCAGGAGGAAGATTTCGAGGTGGTATGTATGGTTGAGCTTTGTGGCTGCGCTTTAGGCCGTGTATTCACGTTTACCTTTAATAATCTAGTTAAATATTTAAACATCTTCTGGAATTCTCATCAATGTGGTTCTAGTATTGTCAATTTCTTTCGGTACAGTTACATGTAATTCTTTGCGCTAATGAAGCTTTCGATTTTCGTGAACTCTGTTTTCGTACAGGGATTAAATAGGAATCGCTTGCTATTTTCCAGGAACACAGGCTTTGGGATAAAAATTACCCAAAAGCTGTGTACAACATTGTCACACAAAAATGCATCCTGCTTTCCCTTTCTTTGGTATATTTCAAAGACATTGTTCGTCTCGCGTCTACCGTATTTTTCACGGAAAAACAAAGATGCGTAAAAATTGTCTAAGAGTAATTCTTAAATTGATGAAAAAGAGTTAGGTTAGGTTAGGTAAATTTTTACGCATGTGCTCCCGAATTAACACGCTCTAGTATTTTATTTTCTCAACAAAGACACAAATTGCCGAAGGATAAATATTTGCCAGGATTTCCATCGAGAAGCAAAAGTGTCTCTATTGAAAGAATTTCTTATTCATAATCCGCTGTTTTCCCCCATTGGTGACTACGTTAAATCTCGCAATATCTCCTGCTACTCCCCTTTCGCGATAAAAGGCTAGAGACTCGCGCAAGGTTGGAGATCAGCCGGCCGTTTGCGAAACAAGAACACCAAAGAAGAATCACAGCGGTCGTTGCGGAGACTGGCGACGCCGATATCAAGCAGCGTCATTCCAATTAGCGCCCACAGATCAATAGCGTCTACGGAATGTCGGAGAACGTCTGACTAGAGATGCGTTTCCGAAATCAACCGTAGATCCCATTCCCTTTCCCAAGGTAAATTGAGCATTAGAATGGGAGAATGGAGCATGTTAATTCAACTGACGAGCCATTCACTGGTTCTATTGAACGACAGTGTCATATCATGTACTAAACGTATCAAAATGACGCTTTGAAATTATTCAACGTAGATCGTAGCTCGTAAAGAAGGAGAATTTCACGGATATCTATAATCATCTTTATATTGAAATTCAAAGTATCGTAGAAGAAGTGGTGAAGATAGAATGAAACGTAACAGGTAGAAGCTGTTAACCCAAATCTTCTTTCAAGAAGACCAAGGAAATGTCTTGAAGCATTTTACCGACAGTGAACACGCGAATCCTCGTTGGCTCGGAAGATCTTGAGTGTGCTACTTGCGTTTAACGCGCGCTCTCGCTTCTTTTCGACGCTGTCTCCGACTTAAGCAGCGAGCACCTCGAGGAAATCGGTTCAATGGCTTGAAGAGGCAACGACACAGAGTCTGTGGATGACACTCAAACGTGTTGGCCTGCCTCTCCGTGAATTACATAATGCTTACGCATTGATTGCGTGCCGCTAATGGCGACCGGATCTCCACGTCGACGGCCTCTCCCTTTCTGTTCCTGATTTCACTCGTTTCTGCTCTTCAACGTCTCTTTTGCTCGATAGAACATAATGCAGTGTGAAACCATTGGAATTTTTCAATGCTCATTCATCGAATCTTCCTGTTATTTCGAGTCATTTAAATTCTATTGTATCTCGAAATAAACGAATGATTTATCGCGAGAAATATTTGAGGAAAGAAGAATTTTTTCTTTTCTTTTTTTTAACATTGAAAGATTGATTAAAGGTGGATTAGGTGAACCAGCAGAAGTCAGCTGTTTTGCAAAACGCAAACGATACACTTGGCTCACGTTTCACACGTGCCTGAGCAAACAGAAAGGCACATGGAATTAGATGAACTTGCGTTATCTGATCGGCTCCGTCCTTCTGCTACTTCTCCGTCTTCCACCTTCGGGAAAATAGTGAAAAGTTTTCCAGAAGGACGAGAGGAAAGTTTCTCTGAAAAAAGTTTCACTCGCCATCCCTTATTCGTCCCCTTCGACCACCTTGAATTCCCTTCTTTTCGATCGTCGCGTCGTAGAACGCGTAGTAATCTTCCAGTGGATACCGAAGGGAGAAATAGTTTTGATATTATCAATGAAAGTCGTGTTTCATATTTTAGTGTGACATATCAACGATAGCGGACGTCTCCTTAATATTTACGGGGTAGATATTTTTTCAAATTTATACGGTTGCCTCTAGATATCTACGAATCTACAGAATTTAAGCTTACTATTTTAGTATGCACTGTGGAAATTCATTCACATTTTCATGAGAGTTTCTAAGTTCCATTGACTCCTCTAGATTTCTTCGTACCATTGCACTTTGTCAATTATAACCTACCGTTACTGTAATTTATACGACTACACTTGGTATAAGAAGATTCGACTTCTGTTTTTACATGAGATTCAATCAAATGTTCATCAGTCGAAGGGTTAAAGGTTTTCTTTTTTCACCTGTCGTAAATAGTTGAAGCAATAAATTCGAAATCCCCAAGCAACACGTTCACGTTGAATTTCTACAGCCAATTATGTCTGGACCACGCCTCTTCTCCCGCATCTCAACAAAAGATGTCACCATTCTCAGCTAGAGAGATAGGGAGAGAAAGGAAGAGAGAGAAATGGCCCCTTTTAACGATTTTCTCCGAATGTCCGTGCCGGCACCGTGCAGCCGGTGAATCTTTAATTCTCCGCTTATCGACCAGTCGCAGTGTGTCCGTCTTTCGTGGTGAATTCTCCAGGCGTTCTAGTACGGTGACATTTTAATCGACCCTCACCGATACTCCATCGCGCTGTCGCGGAAAATTAAGAGGGACTTGTCGCGGCGTAGACACAGGGACGCCACGTTGAAACGGTTTACGGCCATGGCGATTTTAATTAAGTCGCTATGTCGCCCAGCCAACGGCTGGCTGTTCGCCTGTTTCCGCCATCGCGACGCTTCTTTAATCTCGCGAAGTCGTCCGACGTGTATCGAGGTACATATCCGCGAGCCATCTTCGATCCATGAATTATTCAGGGAATAAATTATTCAGCCGGGTCGTTGTTACGCTGCTAGATATGTGATCGCTTGGAAAAACAGGTGATTTCACTGTCTACGTTCTCTGGCGGGTCAATGATTCGATACTAATGAGATGTTGGAATGAGAAACTGCTTGTCTCGAAGGAGACATTGATGAAAATGAGAATATTCCGTGTGAATATTTATTTCATTGAAATTGTACGTAAATTTTCGTACGTTTTCGTGAAATCGTTTCTTCGCGCCGCGATCTTTTACGAACTCTATAGAAAGACACTATAGCAGAGGACAAGGCTGTGACGTAATACAGGAATTTTCTGGAACAACTGGAATTGAGGGTATTCTTCTATTTAAAATTTCAGTCAGGATTTGCTGACGGTATGCAGAGAGCTGAACCTGGAGAATTCGGTGGAGGAGTTGATGAGAGAATTAGGGGCGGACGAGCACGGTCGCATTTCCTATCAAGAGTTCCTCAGGTGCCGATTGGCTCTCCGACCGGAAATCGAGGCGCTCAGGTCCGGCAAACACAGATCTAGTCCGCATCACACGCACACGCCGGAATACTTACCAACAAGTAGCGATAACAGCCTTGGTAAGCTTTTCAAATATTCTACCTGTAGAAATACAGCTAAAACTTCTACAGGTAGAAGTTTGTGAAAATTCTTTCGCTGTCTTATTATACACGCTTTCGAAATTATCATATACAAACTAATTGAAGGAAGAGAGAAATATTAATTTTTCGATCTCGAGATAGCAAGTTAGTCATTTAAAGAGCGATCATTTTCATCATAGACGATGTTCCATTTCACGTGTCTGCTCAGGTACCGTATCCGGTCGGCATGAACGCTGGGAATTCGACAGCGGAGCACGCGATCTCTCGCCGGAACCTCATACCCTGCAGAAACTAGTCGAAGCAGCCGCAGGGGGCACTGGAAACATGCTAGACTTGGCAAACAAGGTGAGTTGATACGATTAAAACACACTGTCTCATAGGTTCTTCTGTTCACCGACGTAACTAGCCATCCAAATCATTTCTATTCCGGTATTCAGAATACGCATTATACGCGTACGTACATTCTTAAACGTTACAACGGTGAAATTGGAACAGAGTTATTTAGCTCGTGTCGCGACTGCTTTTCCCCCTCTGGCTGAAAGGCCCAAGGGAAATGTGAAAAGGGAAAGAAAAGATTTCAAAGGAGGCTGGCCTCTATATAGAACAGGGCGAAGCGGCGTGAAACTGCCAAGTGCAAATTACCCCTTCGTAGACACTGGCAACTAACTCCTTTCGACGGAAAAACGCCGCTGCTTTCAGTTTCTTCTGTCTACCGTCTACGTGGCCCCCTTGTTCCTGACCGGCCAGTTGATACCTCTTTACCACGATTCCAATTTCCTCGCCCGGCCGCAATTAACGTGCCTCCTGGACGAAGAACCTCTATTATGCGACGATCGAAGGCCTCCTCTCTTTACCGTTCCTTCGGGATATATGTAAGTCGCGAGAATGCTTCGAATTCTTTAACAGTGTTCCAATTTTCCGAGGATCGATAATGTCGTTTGCTATTCTAGCGCGTATCTTGAGAATTTTTAGCTTTAAAACGGGAACGATCTGATGAATCTTTTAACGAACGATTTGGTATTCTCGGGAAAAATCGGGAGCAAGTAGAAAAGTAACTTGGAACATTTAATCCAATATTCACGAGGGTATTTATTTTTACTTATTTCTACTAACGTCGATTCAGCCGTAAAATCGAGGTTTAGTAGTTTCCTCGAGCTTCTTCTCCGCGGCTATAGATCGCAGAAGGGGTAAAAAGGGAAATAAAAGTCGGTCGAATTCCAAGGCGGTGAGGAATTATCGCGGGGCAGCCGCGATCGTGGCGAGGAAACGATGAACCGTGGGGTGGAGGGATACCGGAGAATGGCATACGGCATTTACAGCCTATAAATAACCGTTATTACGTAGTGCATTACCGCACCGAAAAAGCGAGAAAGCAGCAAGAGCAAACGTTTAGCCAGCTGCGCGGAGGTGAAGCCACGGGACCTCAGGCGAGGCAACCTGAAGTACGTAGTTTGCCCGGGAAGAAAAGGGACCTTGCCTTTCGTCGTGCCGATGGAATAATACTAAAACGTAGAAGCGAGATGAACGCTCGAACGGTTAACTGGTCCAGAATCTTCAACTACAACCTGCAATCGTGGATCTCTTCGATTCTTAGATTTATAAACTTCAATTTGTCTAACCATCTCTTCTATCTTTCGGTACAAAAACAAATTCGATTTAATTTCCAATTGTAGTTTATTTATGAAATATTGCTGAATTGGTATATTGTTCTTTTTTCTTTTTTTTTTGGATCTCTAGATAAATGTACATACAATAAAACGAACAATTCGTAATCTTTCTCTACGTACTCGTATAATTTTTTAGATCGTATGAAAACCGTGTGAGTGAACATTCCATTGGAAGGCACCATCGGAATATCTCTGAACCAACATTGAATCCGCGTGGGCTATTACAGCCCACGTGAGCGCACCTTTCCATTCGTCTTATCGTTGTTCCGGGTGGCAGAGTCGATTCACGGTGTATCGAGTAGAAACGTCATCGACACGGACGCCTGTTTTAATTGCAAAACCATCACGCGTACCGCCGCGACGCTTTACTAACGCGAGCGCCACGTGATTTATACGCTTCGCGTACCTTTACGATTCATGGGCGGGACAATTTACGATAGGTGGAAGACCTCCGTGGACCTCCTTATCGATAGCAAAAGTCTCGAGCGTTTATTACTCTGCGCCCTCTTCGTTCTGTGTCCGTACAGGAATTATTTATTACACGGGAAGTGTGAAAATCACCGGCGTGCCTGTCGACTAATGACTCTGTTCGATTACAGAAACAGGGACGCGATTGCATTCAGAACGATTCCATTAAGAGAGCTAACTGGTCGCCAAGTGATTGCCGTTTAAAGTCAAACGGCAAGTGGACACTTGTTCCTCGGATAATTACGTTGGAACGCAAAGAGATTGCGTTGATTCTTGGTAAAGGATAACCACCGTAATTTGTTTTTCTTTATTTATCTCTCCTTATTTCTTTGAAACGTACAAGTTATTTGTTGTTTTCATATCTATTCTAAAGAAAAAAAAGATAGAATTACAAATGTACATCTAGAAAAGATGAAAATATCGTCTGTGGTTGCCAGACAGACCTCGCCCACAGCGAGCCGAAACTTGCGGTAAACTACGAAATGCACTTTGCCGTCGTCGCGCTAACAAACGACTTGGAAGTCCGCAGTTTCCACTGAGCTTTAACTCCCGACTAAATCTCAGACTCCTCTTTTCCTCCTGTCGTGTTCCACGTGCATGAAAGTTCGCGCCAGTAGGAAGCCACGTCGCTAGGAATCGATCTTCAGAAACTAACGTGGAACCTTATACTCCTCCCCGAAGACATTTTGTCGCGGGTGACCGCGCGTGTAATCGCGAACCTTCCGATTCATCCTCTAGGATTTTCTTTGATGCATCAGAAGGTTGTATCCCATTCTTCTGACCTACTTCCGCTCTGCGCAACCTCCCTTCTAGCCACTTTACTCGAAGAATCCTTCGTATCCTTTGTTCTCTGTCTCGCGTAATAAATTTGACGAGTCTCGTGTTGTAGAGAAATGATAAATTTTGTTAGATTTCCAAAGTATAATCCAACCGTTACGTTAGAATGTTCAATGATAAAAAAAATTATGACCGCAAAGGAGATTTTTCTTATTCTATTGCCACCATAGTCGGTGCACAGTTACCCTATGTGAACTATGCACCTGTACGATCCCAGATAAACCGAACATGGCTTATTACAGATACGACAGATTGAATTAAGCAGCACGATTATGGTACGCTTTGTGCCCGTTATCGGTGGCTCCGTGCGATACATGGGGTAAGGATTCGACCAGGAAACAATGGCTTATCGAACGTGTAATCTTATATCGTACGGGTATCGTTCTCGGCCCACGAGGGCTGATAACTTTCGTGAAACGCTATTCGGGTCATCGATCGATAACTCTTCTCCCAGGAAAGTGTCTCCCGTTGTCTCGACCGTCGTCCTTGTCTCTTATTGTAATAGAACAATTGTTTCATTGGCTAGGCTACTTGTGCTATCACAGTCCTCTCACGATACCACCCACTATCCTCTTTAGAAACTCACTTTATGCAGGTCACAGAATATTCTTTCATTTACGATCACTCGGAGAAATAAAATTCCAAATGCATAGTTTCTCGATAGTTAACTTTCAGATTCGAAGAATCGAATACACGATTCCAATTCTATTTTCCATACAATTCATTTGATATTTTCGGGTACAGAAGTAAAGGTGAACGATTGCTCGTCGATTCGAAAAATGTTTGAAATCAACATGTTTACACGGGCTAAAAGGTATCGATCTGTCCCAGCAGCAGAGGTGCTAGCACGCAGGACAACCCTTGTCTGCGACGCGGCAATCGCCAATAAAAATCCGTCTCATTTCGTCGAGCACGGATATCCAATATCGCATGTAGGTACACGAGTCGTGGGCGGAGCTGTACGCGGAGGAGAAAGAGAGGTTTAGGCGGCCGATGTTTTTCCACAGAGACAGAAAGATCGTTACTTTCCATCGCGGCGGCGTTAGTTCCCCGGATATTTACTTCCGGCCTGTGCCTTCTGTCTCGAGAATTTCATCCGAGCCGGTGTTAGGCTGCCCCGAGACGAATTCTTCGGGGCCTGTTACGCGACGCAATAAAGCCTCGAGGCATCCTCTGCCACGCAGACTACCACGATATATGTACATGTATATCGACGCACGCGCGAACCACCATCCTGCAATTAATGGGAATCTTATTTCTTTATCAACGCCTCGTATGCTTCGCTGTTTACTGCCCGCATCGTAAATTGAGAGCTTTTTTCTTCTCCCGTTAAGTTCGTCGGGAACGTCTACGTTCCTCCCTTTGGAAAAATCTCCTGATTGAATTTTTCACTGACTTTACGATCTAATTGTAGACACACACACACACACAAAAACAAAATAGATAAATAAAAGAACTTTGTACAATTGTGGATATTTCTTCAGAAAAATTTAGTAACATCTGGTCGACGAATTCATTTCATTTTCGTTCAAAATTTGTTCAAAAAATATTCTCGAATACGCGTCCTGTTCTTCGAGTTTCTGGGTGGATGTAGATTTCAGCATCAAACATGTCTCACCAAGTGGAATTTGGATTTATTACTCCCACGAGCAGCTTGGTTTAGGTATCCTTTCTCGAAGAAGACGGCGTGGTGTTAATTGAGAAATTAGTCGAGTTAATTAAGAAACCACACCCAGCCTGTCCCCCTAATTGCGATAATACCATCCTAGCCTGTGGACCCCTAGGGGTCCGCCCTCTTTTTTCCCTAATTTCAACGATTCCCCGATAATTCTGCGAACCTTTGCCCCCATCAGATTTGCATATCTTCGTAAAGTTTCCAAATCTGAGTTTCTTACGTGCCAGTCGGAATTTCTCGATTCGACTATCCCGTCTTCCAACGAACGACAATCACACCGATCCGCAATGGGAACCGTTACTCGGACCGTGGTAGGTGGACAAATATTACGAACCAACTGTAAACAGGTGTGGCACTTGCCATTTAAGGAAAGTCTTCAGAATCTAAAGATAACGCAGTATTGAGGATCGAGCAATTTTTTTGGAAACTATGTTTTCTAGAAGATGGAGAGAATCGAGGAATAGAATGGAATTATCTTGAAAGCAACCGTACGATATATTCCATTAGGGGCAAGCATGGGTACTGCGTCTTCGATTTACGTAGAATCGATACGTGTGGAATATTTAACGTGCCATCCCAAAATGCGCCATCGACAACTCCTGGATAAACGTTGGTGAACTTCAGTTGAATTACCTCGTGTAGCGATAAATCTGGCCTCGGTGCATGCTACAGATTTTTAAGATAGTTATTTCTACACTATACACCTTTACTTTAGGTATCGTCAGTATATTATTGATATTATTGTTCGCAGAACAAGCTGTTACATTTTCTTATCTCGTCACAAACAGTTCGAATTAGCACGATCGCGACGAAATTAATTTTCTACAACTTCGATCGCTGCGTCACAGGTTTCCGCGCGATCTTTAGTAGATAGAGAATGGAATTAACGTTCGCTGGGATCCGTCGACACCTCTGTTTCATTTCCATGGAAATGCCCGACCAATGGTTCGCTGGATAACAGATTAACGTCCATCTGTTCGCGAAAAGTTGGCGAAAATTCGCATTCTCCGCGAGAAAAGGAGACAGACGGTTATCCATGGCTAGAAGGAGGCATGCAAATTTGCAGCAGAGAGAAGATAACAGCCTGACCTGGGAAATGTAATACGAACTAGCCGTTTGAACGTCTACTTTCGCGGGCCAAACCGCACAGGATCATCCTCCACTTCTGGCTCTCTGTGGCTTTCGAAGGTACAACGATCCTGCGGGAATCTACGGACTACTCGCTTATCGAGATCTCCTCGTAATTAAACTGTTCGAAATCGAAACCACCGGATGTTCTTAAAATACAAATACAATTACAGAAGATATCATCGATAGAAAGACGAAAACTGTTGCAATTTTGCTATTCTGTGTCGAGAAACGTTTCGCGTAGAAAGGGTTAATTGACATTTCCATGAAATAAAAAAAAAAGAGGGGGGAAGGCACAATTTCCTTTACCCCGTTGACAAACGCCCAAAACAAAGTTCCAACCCTCGCTGATCCGAAAAATCATTCTATTCCATCACACTTGCGAAGAATAAAAGAGGGGTGGAACCGATCGAACTGACCAATATCCGGTTTTTTCCCGCGGCACGGTTCACTCGTACTACACACGGGGTAGACACGAGCGTATCACTCTTATCAGCTGCAATGGCTCGTGGTATCGTGACAAGCGGTGCGAGAGAGACGCAGCGTCGTAGAATCCAAGCTTTCGATGCAGCGGGCCGTAAGATCGGCGCCGCTCGGCGCTGCTCGGACGCCCTCGGCTGCCTCCTCGTCAAATGCACCAAGGGTGTGGGAGAATCGGTGGCTCAGTCCGTCACCGAGCGTTTCCGACTACGTAACGTCCTCGTTGCTCCTCCGAGCAACCGATCTCGCGTGCACCACTAACCATCCTTCCGGTTGCCCGCGCGTGTTATCCGTTTTTTTCTGTTTCGCTGGTTCAAGCTCTAGTATATTCGTGCGTGGGTAGATTTGGTGAAGTGTGCTGCTCTGTTTCCTTGGTTCCTTCGGCAGATTCGTTGGCGATCGGTAGGATCTGAGTAAGGGAAACCATGTGGTCCCTCGAAGTTTCCTGGAAGATAACAGTAGCGTAGCATAAGAAAGTCTAACCGTTTCGTTTTTGCAACAACGAGTCAGACAATTGAAATTATATTGTATTTTACAAGATGTAATTTATAAGATCGATGACCAATAGGATAGGAATTACATGTAACATTTCAATGTCTCATACTTGACACTGTATTAAAATAACTCGTGTATATGTACCTATCGATAAAATGCTAAGGAAAGGGGTTAATTGCTGGTTAACCCTTCGTCTTCGAATACTTACCATATAGAGTCAGCCTTGCGGTTGATATTAAAATGCAAATATACGAAACACGATATTACATTCGTGATACTGTTATATTCATAGGAAACGAATTACACGAGAGAAAGAAACATTTATTCCATGTGGAAGGTACATAAAAGGAGTTAGGCTCGGGTATCGATCATACCTTCCACATTCTCGTTAATTTTAACATGCAACAAATTCATTACCCAGTTACAACCTACACACGTACAAATACACACGAGCACATTCGCACAGACACACATACACACATGCATGTTCGTAAATTAAATCATAAAGCAAAGGGTTAATAGTTAGCTCCAGCAGGTTACCACAGGTAGATTAATCAACCAACACCACGATACGCTGGCGAACGATCGATAGGGCGAAATGTGTAATGGTGTCGCGTGTCACTATTTTCCGCGTCGATCGGTGACGATCGTAGCCGCGATCCATGAGATTGGCGCAGTCTAGGTCCCCAGGTTTTATGTAGGGCGCAGGGAAGACGGTCGACCTCGTGAGGACAATCGATGCAAAAGCAATTACGCCGCTAACGTGAATTGCACTGCGGTATACTCTCCACGTTATCTTCCTCCACCCTGTATATATACATGTATTCCATCCAGGGCTTGTTCTATCCTTCCTCCCTTTCTGCTGCGCCCATATTTGCGCGAAATTCTTTCTCCGATACACCGCGTAATAGGGAAGGATCTTTACTGATTGCCCCTTATCGATACTGCAGACAACCTAGACTTGCTTTCCTTTCGTTTTTCTCAAGGGTAGACGTAATTTATCGGTACCGTTGATTTCACGGTGGCTTCGACTCGTCGTAATTTGATATTATCGGCTGGAACAACGAGTGATCGAGCTACGATATCGTTCGTTCGTTCTTATATAGCTGTTTGCACGATGACGCTGGCAAGTGTGAAAAATGGGTTGGGCTCCTTTAGCGTTCTAGGTGTTGCGAGACGAAGAGTTTAATTACTCGTGAATAGAGCCCAGACGGAAATGGATAACGATAATGGCGATTCGTGTTTATAGTCATTTACGTGACTAATATTTAAGACTTTTTATCTTTTCCTCTAGGTCGTGTAGATTCATCATTTGTGGCAAGTTCGTCGATTTAATTAGACGATACGATGCCAGGGACCGTTAACTCTGCACCAGGCTAATGAAACCGGGTCATTATTCACCGATCACCGGGAAACCTTAACGGGTGACAATTTACATTAGCTAATGGGCCGATTTACAGTCGGTCCGTGACGTATCGACGTGACAGTTCGCTCGCGAAATCGCAGTCAATCGCGTAAATTTCGCGGTGCGTGCCTCCTTTGCGTTCATCGTTTGATATCGATTCGACCAGAAATCCAAACGTGGGTTGCAGGGCGGTAAATCATGGCGCTAACGAGACCCACCAGTCACGAAAAAAAAAAAAAAATTGCCCCCGAAAGGGTAACAGGCTGTTACATCTGTCATCTTGTCCGGCTCGTTATCCGAAATATATCGAAATCTCGATTTACACGGTTCACTAGTAATCTCGATCTTCTTTTCGTGGAAAATTATTCTTTTACTCATCGATGAAAACCGAGGGTCGAGTAGAACGATGCCCGAACTTTCACAATAAAACAAAACTTGCCACTTTTATCTACTTAAACTAAAAAAAAAAAAAGAAGGGTGAGGGGGAGAAAAAAAGGGAAAATTGACACGAAGGACACCAGAGAGAAACTTGAAGGTACTCCCTTAAAAAGTTTTCCAGTTCGACTCCCCTTTCTTCCATCCCGGGCATCAAAAACTTCACGGATAAAGTATCCGCTATAAGATCTAAACTCGTGGTCGTGTTCCGAGATCAAGTGCAATTTGTTAGCGGGCTCGAGAGAGTGTGGCTTAACGACGCGCGGAACGCGACGTGCAAGTCCCATTTAAAAAGCAGAGAGACCGGTGCATCCCACACACGTGCGTGTCCCTTCCCACCTGTCTCTCTACGGTTGCACACACCGTCGCTCGAACTTCGCTGGCGTTACTCCAAAAACCTCTGCCCACCATGGCGGACGGTACTTTGGGAAACAATACGATTCATTTAATTTCTATTAAGGCCGCGTCTCGCGTTTTGTCGGCTTCGCGGCGCCACGTCGCGCTGCGCCGGCCACTCCACGTCTGGCTAGATACCTACCTATACTACTAGAGACTGTGTTGCGCAAAGAACGAAGCTAGAAAAATTTCAACCGACCAGAAATCGTTCTTTCGTTTCACCTTGAACGATAGTAATCAATCAGTGGTGAGAATTACTCGAGTCTATATTTCTCACTCCGGGATGCTTTCTTTTTTTCTTTCTTTTCAATTTCACGTTGTTTGCTAAAAACCGAGGGACAATTAATCGAAACGATGGTAAACTTTTTGAGACTGCGGAAATTTGAATTACTTCGAATATGATTCGAAACGATTCGAAGTGTTTCAGATTCCATCGTTAAATATTCAGACTCTCGTAAGGGAATTTATGTAGAATTTTGACAGGAAATGAAAATGTTGCAGAGATATCTATGTATTACTTGTTTCTCTTAATGTCACTATAAGGAAGATGAGAGTAACTGATACCGAGGTAGTATCATGGTCGATGTACTCAACCGCTTTCCCCTGTAATTAGCGTGTCAATTACCCGGCTGCAGTGACTCCAATTTCACATCCAGTTCCTCTGATTATCCCATTCTGAACAGAGTCTTCACTTTTTCATTGGAGACACCGTATGCAAACACGGATAAAGTCGTAATCGTTAAACGAACGGCTGCGTGGACACGTAAAAACGAAAGCAGTCCCAGAGTATTCCTTGGTGAAACGCTGTTCATTTGACGTTTAGTGTTCACCACGTGTCGTCGATGCGCGACACATTTGCATACGTGCCTAAACGAGCGTTTCGCGCGTTTATCTAATCGTTTGCGTGGCGATGCGTGCAAGAGGCACGCGTAAATCAACGAGTTATCGACGCTACACACACACTCTCTCTCTCTATTGATATCATTGGAAGGATGAATTTATCGACGTGGTGTGCTTGAGTCTTCGTCGAGTGAATTTTTTCGCGATCGAACGTATATGGTACCTCGATGGAAATTAGGTCACTTCCACCTGGTGACGCTCGAGCAAACGGACAACTTTTTCTCTCGGTTCGATCATCGTGAACCGTTTCATCCTCGAATTCTTTTCGAAGATCCATCGAAATAAACAAATTCAAAGAAAGAAACGATACGTTCGCGATTTATTAAAGTAGATACTTATTCGTAGAGAACGTTCGTTTAGCCTACTATATTCAACGTTCATCAAGGTATCATTATCGCGTATACACTGTTCGACACTTCCCTCGCACCTGTTTAGCAAAGTCTGAATATTCAGACAGCCTGTAGACGTTATCCTACTTGCCCCATTCTTTGTTTCTTCCATATTCATTCACGGTATTAGCGTAATCACCAGCCCATTCCATTCATCATTCCCGCCTCCCCTTTTCAATCTCTCCTTTCTCTCTTCAGCCCAGCTTGCTCCCTTTCTTTTGTTTCGCTTCGAAGCGAACACAGAGAAAACGAAGAAGCGGCATAAAGGAAGAAGAAAAATCGCGCGGTGGATTCCGGGGCAACGATTTCAGGGATCGGTAACGAGTTTAACGAACTGGCTTGCTCGCGATGGCATCCCTTCCGCGTTCCTGCTGTTCCATCTTGGCCAGCATTGGTATACGCTACCCTTGCCGCCTGGTTCGTCAAGAAAAACACTCACCTCGTCCCGCGGAGACACGAGCCTTGCCAGGGGAATTGAGCGATCCGCTGAAACGACACCTTTTTACACCGCTGATGAGCGAGCTTTGTACTCATGCCTGTTCCTCGACTGCCTCTGGCGCAATTCAGAAGGCGTTGAAGACGGAGTTAACCCTTTAACGGTGTATTCAACGTCCACAAGTATAATCCAGAAATGTGCATACTATTTTACCTTCGAAATTTCTTACACCTGTAGTAGACAATTTGATTTCTTTCTTTTTAAAATTGTTAACACTCCGAAAATTGATTCGACGATAAGAGGAAATTGTCATTCACTTGGTTAACGATCCCACGTATTCGATTAACGAAATATAACTCACGATATCCAACGTCTCCAATTCTACGTATATTTCTCCCAGGTACACGCAAGTTCCATTTTGAAAATGTTCTCGAGCGTGGTTAAAGTGAATACGGAAAGTACAGTTGGTAATGTCTGGTGACATTTACGCTTTAACGACGTTTCGTAAATCGCGACGCGACGATTAACTCGTAAATTAACGGGATTGGCGGCACGAGGCTCGAGTCTCTTTGGTAATGATCGCGAACAGACGTTTAATGGTGTTACAAAGCGTCGAGGCGGGGAAAAACGCGGCCGTAAAAGCGACGTGGATAAGGGGATTCGTATCGACGCGGCACGAGCAACGCGTTTCTGTACTTTGGCCGAACTTTATTGCCTCGGGATCGTAGCCTGAATTGCTCGACCGCGACAAAGTTAACAGACGCGCGCAGCATGTGGAAGAATTTTACTCTGAAGACCGTGGAACAGGCCAGGAGAACGTGATCATTGATATTTTTACGATTATCTTATAAGTTGTACATATATTTAACACTTTCTCTGTATGGAACTGTCTATGTACCGTTTATCTCTAATTCCACTATACGGATGGTGAATAAAATAGAAGAATAAAAAGAGACGTCATTTTAATTCAGACTGTAAGGTATATAATTGCATTTATAGTAAGTAAAAGAAAAAGAAAAAGAACAAGAAATGCCGAGATTTAGAAGGCATTTTAATTAATCTACCAATGTTTAGCAATTGTCGACGGAACGTCTCGCGAAATAAATTAATTGCTCGACCGGCAATTATGAACGCGAGACGAGAGCAGGGATTTCTGTTCCAGACTTAACGAGGCCCTTATTGCCGGCAGCAATTAGTTTTTATGACCGATCAAAGCGGTCAGATTACCGGTAATGCGCGATTTTCGTCACCATTGATCCCCATTTGCGATAGAGAGCCTTCATATCGTTGTAGTACCAGTAGAATCTTAACTTCAAAGTGCACGAAACGCTCGTAAAATATTTTTCCCACGAATTATACCCTTCAGTTCCTCTTCCAATCTTTCTATACGAAACCGCGACAGAAAAATTACTCTTGAAACCTGCAAGAGGCGCCAAAATTCCACGGTGTAAACCTAAGTTTAGGTTAGGTTAATTGAACAAGTTAATTAGCCGAGGCGATCTAACCATAGGAAAGCCGCGAATTTAATAGAGGCAGTCAGGGAGCAACGCCGGTGAATACGAATTACGGAAGCTGCTAGCTGTTCGCCATGTTTTTTTTTTCTTTTTTTATTGTATAAAAAGAAAGGAAAGAAAAGAGAGGAGAGAGAAAAGTTCGTTCTCGATTCTATACGGTCAAGGGTCAGCTATCACGAGCCAGTTGAAAATTAATGATACGCGAAATCGACAGGGGGTCGTGTTCGTAATTTAAATTCAATTAAATCGCCGCCATGTCTACTGGCTTGGCTGCCTGATTCCATACAGGAAATCCTGTCCCTGGAAAATAATTACCGATCGTTTACTTCTACCTACCTGGATATCGTTCGCCATAAGGTGCATATATGCTAATCGAATCATGATTTCTTCCTCCACTTTTTATTTCTATTCTTTTTCATTACTTTACACGGTCCAGTGATCCTTATTAATTGCTCCGAAGAGAGAGTCCGTAATGTCGAGGAGTTATCGGTGCGAGGATATCGGAGAGGATACCTAAACGATAGGTACTCTGTGTGTCGATAAAAGTAGCTAGATACCGGTGTATCTATTCATATTACACACACTCTTCTATCCAGATTTATTCAGATTTATTCGGCTCGCTAATTATTTTTCATTAGCATACTGATGGAAGCAGCACTTTTCTTAAAAAAAAAAAGAAAAAAAAAACACACACACCATCCTTTCACGATCAAACGCATTAGCTCTAGTAGGCTCTGTTCCTTCGTCCATTAACGCTAACCAAACAAAACGCGGCGAACAGAAAGGAAGAAGGAAAACGGTTAACGAATGTAAAAAAAAAAGCTGTAGAGTAGTTGTGTGAAACGTTTTTGGTAGGGGACAGCGAGTTTTAGCAGCTGCGCGTCACCTTGAATGGATTACCTTATCGCCTATCGCCGTATCCAGGGGACATTTACATTATGCTGACGCCAAATGTGAACCCTTTCCCCTGTCGGCCTCGCCACCCTTTGCCTCGCTCTCTATCTTTGGCAACGCGTGCACGGGCATCGCGAATTTGTCGCGTTGACTCATGCGTTCCTTCCATAAGAACCACAGTATCAGATCTCTATCTTGATTATTAATTAGCTGACGCGTCGTACGCCTAAAAGGGAAGAATCGTCTAGTTCCACCTGAGATGTGACGATAATTATAGAAACGAAGATTGTTTCTGATTGTTTATTCAGCTAGGTACAGATTTAGTAGAGGGTTCCGGGAGTTGTTGATAAAAACGCGTATAATTGTGGGGTGATTCACGGAAAAAGGGAGCGTATAGGTCATGGTACCGACGAACCAAGGGTGAAACAGACGGATATTGTATGAGTAATTAGCACGTGCAGTATGGCACACGTGCAGAGTTACTAGCACCAGTTGTTGCACGCTCATCCAAGAGAATTCTGACTCGAAAACGTCACGTACCTCGAGGTATACGTGTTTATTGACCCTTTGGAAATACGAATTGGAACAGAACCAAGAAACGTTCTTTTTTTTCTCTTTTTTCTTCTTTTTTTGGAATTAATTGAATCTTCGTTGGTTTGTTTGAAAATGCAGAACTCTTGGGAATATTGATATTGATTTAGCTTGTTATGTATTCAAAAGAGGCTAATAGCCAGATATAGTCCAATTAACCTGTTCCTTTTCTTCCTCGAGTAACTGATAAAGCTGGCGATATATTCACCGTTGTACAAGCTATATACGAGTCTTTTGAACTAGGTTAATGGCCAGATTCTTCAGCGAGTTAGCCAGAAATACATATTCAATTAGCGCGATTATTACGGCTTATCTAACCTTTTTTAGCCTCTTATTGATCCACTTGCAGTAGCTAGAATCCAGTTTTAATCGAGACTGACAGCCATTAAGTACACGCTTCAACCGAATTTATTTGTTCCCTCGCTATTGTTCCTTCCAGCTTTTCATACTTACACACATACACACATACATACACACTATATACACTCCTCTATTTCATCTTTCTCGGGGAGGAGCGGTTGAAACGTTCTAGAGAGATTTATGTCAGCTAGGAGATGTACACAATACGCAAATATGTTTAGCCAAGAAGGATTTACGTCTAGGAAGAACGCTTTTGGCGAAATTAAACGGGCGCAACGATAGTTCGTTGTTCTCGAACGTTGAACGCGCAAGATTTTCCGCGGGTTTAGCCCCACAGTGTGAAAAAGATGCGAGTGCACTCGGCGAACTTCCGCTAAACAGTCCTGCATCCGGCGCAGCGGCTCTCAATCCGCTTAACCAAAACTTCTTGCGCGGATTATGAGATTTGAGCAACAGAATTCTGCACAAATAACCGCTTTTAGCGAATAAATTCATTTGTAACGCAGGAAAAAGATTGAGAAGTCTATAAATCCTTAGCAACAGAGTTAGAAAGATCTTCATTGACTATTTCCCTTGTTTTCCCCTCAATTGAAGTGTTCCTTAGGTAAAGAATTCTCTCGCTCGTACGATAATAGACTACAGGTTATTGCAGTATGTTCCCGTTTTGTTTTCGGGATGTCGAATTCGCAAGGCGTCGTCGAAACGGATCGTTGAAAGGCTAACGAACGAGCATCGTGGGGAGAGCATCGAAGACCCAAGCGTTGACCGGGCCACTAATGACAAGTTAACGAGCAGCCGGAATGGCGCGCTCGTTAAACACGTTGAAAATGTAAAAAACTTCAGCCGGCAAATCTCGCGCCATTAAGCGTTCAGCCGGCGCTGCCACTCGAGCTTTTCCGCGATTTCGACGCCAAGACGAAAATCAGTGCGCGTCGGGACGCCGTAGCGCGTGCCACGTGCCAGAAGTAAAAAAAAAAAAAGAAAAAAAAATTAATCATAGCCGACAGACGAAACATAATTAGTGACTGGAATGTTTAAACGTCGCCGTTTCGATGTTTCAAGTTGCATTCGTGTTTTTTTTTTCTTTTTTTTTTTATCAAACCTCTCCGCTAGACTGTGACGCGTGTCCTGAAGCGTGTCGAAGCGTAGAATCTTAGACAATTAATCTCTCCGAGTTGATGCTAGGCAAAATTAGTTCTTCGTTAAATCGTTTTCCTTTAAATTCAAAGGTAGAAACGTTAAATGAAAATTGTGAACAATAGTTCCGTCCTGACGAAAGGTTGCATATTTTAAAAAAGTTCCTAATTACAAACCTTACTACGACCCAATCGATCTTTCAATCCGTTGTCTCTATTCGAAGTCAAGATTTAATCCTTCGTTGATTGGTAACATAACGATGCTTTAATCTCGCGACTCGTATCTGAAAAGAAGCAGCGTTAATCATAGATCAGGCTATAAATGTAAACGGTTATTCGGTCCCAAGGAGATCTCTAGTGGTGACCTAATTACACCACGAAAAAAAGTGTAGCTCAATTCCACTACCGATCGCTACGATGTCGCAATATCTCGTTGCCAGTCACTCCATCGTCGCATTGCTTCGCTTAACCAAGCGTGACGTAAAGTTTCTCGCGTAAATAGTTGATCTAGTGTCTTTTCAGTGTACGAGACAGTGAAAAAAGTGCAAAGTGATTAACGTGAATTTCTGAGAAGAAAGAAATATTTATGATTGTCGGTGTCGTGTTACGGATGGAAAGAAAGATGCTACATTGAGGAAGAATTAAGTAGAAGTATTGAGACAAGGTGGCGGGGTTCACCGTGGCCGTGAACAATGGCTCCGCGGAGCCAACTTACTACGTGGACCGGTTGCACCATCAGAGAGTACAGATGCAACAACAACACCATGGTCAACAAGGAAGCAGGTTCACTTTGCAAACAAATCATGTACCTGGTCAGGGTAAAGAGATTCTTGAGACACCAAGAAGGGATGATTTGGTTTACGTCCATTGCGCCACTACCGAAGATGAGGATGGCGAGGAGGAGGAAGAAGAACCGAAAGGATTAACCAGGTCTAGATCATGGCTATGTTGCCCTGGTGATCGTAGCTCCGACAGGACCGTCCCTATACAAGTCGAAACTAGTCACAGGAATAAACAACAGGAGTCTGTAAGTCTTTGGAATCGTTAAGAAGAGAAACTTGAGGTTTCCATATTTCTGGTATTGCAATTTTCGAATTTTCCCATTCTCGTCCTTTGAATCTTCAATTATTTAAAATTTCGGTTACAAATTTTCAAATATTTAAAATTTCAGTTACAAATTTTCAAATATTAAAAATTTCAGTTACAAATTTTCAAATTTTCAAACATTTAAATTTTCAAATTTGTAAACTGTATGAGGGAGTCGTGGAGATCGATTGATTTCGAAGTTGCCTGATCAATTAAGACTCAATCAAGACTCAATCAAGAAGCTTAACCATCTCATTAACCTGACCATCCGGTGCAGGTCGAATCTCCAATCAAACTTAACGAATGGGCAATAAAACACGGGAGTTAGGACGCGCGTTAAATATTTTGTCCTAGCTATAAAGACTCTCTACTTGTGTTTCGCTATCGCAGTTGTTCCAATCGTAATTTAACGCTCGTTCAATTTTCCTTGGTGTTAACGTCGATCGGACACGAAGATCTAGCTCGTCTAACCGACTATCCCCCTTTCTTTCAAATCGATCTTGTCTCAATGAGATTGTAATTTGAGATCCTTCTTAACCATGTACCAAGTACACTCCTGTTCCTAACTATTAATTTAAAATGAATCCAAGTTCTCTCAATTGAAACAAAAATATTTAAAATCAAATTTGTACATTGAAAAATATAATCCTTCAAGCAATTGAATAATGATTTCCAAGTTTACTCCAAGATCGATTAAAACCGAGGAAAATAGAAGGGTGGAGGGAAAATACAGACAGAGGATATATGTATGTGTATTGGAAGTGGCAAGCCTCGAAGGGGTGGCGGAGAGATTCGATGGCGCGTCATCGAGATGCGTTAACGAAACGCGGAACAAGCCTCCGCCAGAGGCGAAGAGCATTCCGACACCCGATAATGGAGTTCCGTAATTTTTGCTGGTGTCGTGTTCAATTCAAAAGCCAGAGGAATACCATGAGTAGATCGACCCGTCTCTCAGGAACAGGACGATGTTTCTGTCCTTCCGGTTTCTCCCCTTTCCCTCTCTCTCCCCACCCTCTCTCTCTCTCTCCATATTCATCCCGAAACGTCTCGTTCATTTTTTATCCCTCTCGTCTTCTCTCGTTCTCCATGCGTCACGTTTAGATTGTCTTTTCCTCTCGTCTACCCTCTCTCCTTCTCAGTCACACGATCCTTCTTGTTTTTCCTCTCTTTCTACTTTAGCAGATAGTCTCTGACGGCCTCATCCCCCAGTCTGCCATTCCGTAAGCTTATGCAGAATCGACTACTACCCTTTAAACTTTAATCCAGGCTGGAATAGAACGAGCCAGGGCTAACCAGCCGGTCGATCGATTTCACAGAGAAATTTCAAATAAACTTTCCGTCCACGTAATTTCGTTTACCTCCGCACCGACGTTTTCCCTTCCCCCTGCCTGCCTGTCATTCTGTCCGATTTCATATTTTCCGTCAAATCACCAGCCACCATGCCACACCGTCTGTCTGTCATTGATCATCCCAGAAAACCCCACCATTTATTTAGGTACAACGGATCCATTTCTTGGCTAGCTGCTTTTCGAGTTCTCCATTTCAAATTGACCACGGTTTTCAACGTGAACGAAACATCGGAATTTATTATACGATTAAAATGATTAACCCGTTGGCGAAATTTCTAAAGGATTAAAGCAGCGAGGATCAGCAATTTTCGAGAATTTCATCGTAGCCGGAAGATTAGCCGAGGTATCGTTGAAAGGATTCAGGATGCCATTTTCCAGGCACAACGCCCCGCATCCAGTCAAAACGAACGTGTGCCTGTGGGTTACCTCTTTTGTCCCAAGCGGCCACAAAAGGACCGTTTCAAACGGTATGCTCACCCCTTACCTTCGTCTTCGTTCAACGATCCCAGCTCTGGATCAAAACGAGTACCTTTTCACCACCGGACAAAGAGGAGGAGAGAAAAGGGTCACGGCGGTGTCTGGTCAAGAAATTTATGATCTTGAAAGGGGACACCACCTACTTGACCCCATTAACGGATTACCAGTCTGGTCCATTCTCGTTGGAAAAATCTCGTTACGTGCCTATCGGTTCTTCCTCCTCCTCCTCCTCCTTCTCGTGATCTTATTACGTGCTCCAAAGCTCTCCGATGCGACGATGACGAAGTTAGTGTATCACTGAAACCTCTGGTACACTTTGCAACGAGCGCATGTGATTCAATTATTTGCCTCTGCGGCGACGAACAACGATTACGTTGAAGTGGTACCAAGTTTCAGCTGTTTATACACGAGGAGAAATATATACGTTGTGGATGAAAAGTAGATATGACAATACCGTGAAAAAAGGAGAGTTTTTTGCGCAGATATCACAGCTGTCCCGTCTGATTCCGCTACGCGATTGACTTTCATGCCTGCTGCACCTAGGGGCGAAATTTTTTCCACCAGACCTGTTGGTTCGCTGAAAACCTCGTAAAACAGCTTCCAGGTGCCTTTACAAGTTCGATTTAATCTCCGCTTAACGTTCTCGAACAACGAGTACACAGAATATCACAGAGTAGAAACGTCGACAACCTCCGTATTTCATCAGGATGACGTGGTAAAAAGAGCTCTTTCCGCTAGAGAATAATACGTCTCTGTGACGTAGAGCAGACAGACGAAGCAGGACATTAACGACTTAGCGCGTTGGAAATGTTTTTAAGGCTCTCGCCAGACGTCCATTTCATCGAGTTCTCCCTTTTCCTCTGGCGACAGCCCGCGGGAAAGTGTTCTGATTACCCGGTTCCAAGAGACTTCCGGTTGTCGAGAAGAGATGGAACGGTTCAAGGATGCGACGTCTTTCACGTGGAAAGGAAGAAGATGATGGAGTCGTCGAGGAGGAATACCGAACGCGTTTGAAAGCACGAAACACGGTGAAATTAGTCGCGATGAGATGTTCCTTTCTCCTTGGGCTCCTTCCTTTGAGCAATACACAGCTTCTCTGAAAACGTTGATTCGCCTAGTTGGGGGAAAATTTCGTGGTACGTTCGTGAAAAGGGAAAATGGGACGAGTGCGTGGCCAACAGGTGCCTCTCTCTCCTGGAGGATTCAGGTTTTGAAAGCAAACAGACGGTGAATTTCAAAGTACACACGCCCGGAGAAAGGCGGACGTTCGGAAAGAGTAAAACTACAGGTTTTCTGAAAGAAATGGGGAGAAGGATGTTGATCGCCATAGAACGTGCCATGATTTCTATCCAACTGTAGAAACGAAAGGTCTGTTTGCATATATTTCTAAGAAACAGAAATCTTTGTCTTATTCTGATAGAACGAATGCGTAAATTTCACTTGAATTTCTCTCGAAATGTGGGTATTTATTCCAATTTTATTTTTTCTAATATATTGCCATAATTTGTTTTTTTTTTTAACTACTCAGATTCATTCAGTTACCTTAAAAATGAATTCCTCTCTTTTTCTCTGCAATTCAATTAAATAACACAACCTGTACGTAATCACCGAATAGATGCTTTAGGAGACACATTTCCGAAAGGATCCAACCCCATTCCCAGTTTCCAAGTAATTTCGTGTATCAAAGACGAGAACGAGCTCGCTGGCTCTGCCTATCCCAGACGGGATATCGGGTATTCGACTGTCGAGAAAGTCGATGCCCCTCTTGGTCACCCTTGTCGTTGGCTTTGCACCACTTTACCGCAATTTCCGGTGTCGCTTTACCAGATCCTCGCCACTGTGTGTGGGTCTCTACTCTATCCGTGGACGTCTCGGTGAAGAGAAATTCGGTGGAATCGAAGCGCGTGCTTGGAACACAGGCATATGAAAAAAAAGTCGAGAAGCAACCTGTCTTCTTTGGTAATCGCGACAGGCTCGTGAGTCATTGCGAGGAATTCGCAAGGCGAGTCTTGTTTTGCCACTCGTTGTGCAACGAACTTGTCGACTTGGCTCTTTCCACACGATAACGTAATGCAAGTGAAAAGAAGATTCGTAGATTGCTCGTCGATTATTCTTAAAAAAAAAAAAAGAAAAAAAGAAAAAAAAATCCGTCAAAGAAAATATCGTCTTGGGGAAAAGGAACAGAAAAAGGAAGCGAGTGTATCAGCGTGAAATTGCAATTTATTGAAGATAACTGGTTTTTACATTATGTGTCAACTGCGACGTCCGTTAACATACGTGAGATACGGTGAACCAATAGGATGACCAGCGGCTTAGACGCGGGCCATTTGTATCTGGCACGGTACCGCGATGATTCTCAGGATTTCCGGCCGCACGTGGGCACCGGTTTCGTACCGCAGGTACCAACGTTACACTTTGGAGGTGCCATCACGCAAGGTCTATCATCTGGACAACGTGGAGCATCCTTGCAACTCTTTCCTGGCAGATGAATGTAATCATCCTGTGCCGTAGCTAACGCGCAGAGAGCTGCCACGATGAAAACCAGAGCCAAAAGGAACCTCATGTTTTCTTTCTAAATATCCGAAAAACGTGTTACGTTACTAATGTGATTACACTTGTTTTGCATACGTTGCAATAAATTATCACGTATTAGGATTACGCGTTATGTGCATTTAGAAATATCTTATCAATGAAATAAGGTTATTCAAGCGTATTTTCAATGGATATATCCTTTTAGCAACTAAGTGTTTACTTTCGAACGATTAAAAGCGGAAAGTAATCGAATCGATTTACCAAGGGACATTGAGACGACGAGCTCACGTGTAGTGGATCGATGAAAAAAAAAAAAAAAAAAAGAGGGAAAGAAGTGTCTCGCGATCAGGTAGAATGACAAACTAGTTTACCTGTCGTCGACTGATACACACGAGAAGAGATACCAAAGCTGAGATGAGACCACGCACACGCACGATTCCTCTCGCGATAGGAGGAACGGACGGCTCTCGAGTGATACTTCGCAATTACTCGTCGTGATTCTTATACACGTCCGCGCGAACATTTTTTTTTCTTTCTCCTTCCATGTTGATCGACACGAGCGCGCTATCACGTGGCCAGGAATCATTAGCGGTTCGTCGTCTCGTAACGTCCGTCATGCACGGTTGCCTCCGCGAAGGACACTCTGGAACGATGCCGCGTAAACATGAGTTTTCTACTTCTCTTTCTCTATCTTTCTCTCTCTCTATCTTTTTTTTCACGCTCGAAATGCCACGAACGCAACGAAATTAATGAGGACCGCTCGCGATAAGGATGAGTACGATCGTCTGGGACCTGTTTGCGGGAGTCCTTCATGACTTCTTTCATGACTGCGTGTACAATCGGCTGAATCCTTGGCTAAATGCTTTCTCGAGAAAATTCGAGGTTTACATTGCCATTAAATGTAGAAGGAAAGATCTTTTCGTGGATAAAATTAACGAAGGAGGACGCAGACTGTAGACAGGAAGTTTGGAAGAATTATTCTTTGGAAGGAAGTCGAAATATATGTTGGTAGCGTGCCAATGTAAAAATAACTCGCGCGAACCTTAGGATTAGCAGATTACTTTCGCCTTGACTAGGAGTACCTAGAAATTTATTAAAGAAGCAACCAAGGTTAATCCAGGTTCTAAGGGTCAATTAAACCAAGTGAATCCAGTCTGCAATCAGGACGGTCCTTATCCGTCCATCTCTCGGTATAGCCTTGGCCGCGACAGACGAGTTGCGTCACGAGACGAATCAAGAGCGAAGAGGTGTCTGAATCACCTCGGAATACTCGAATTACCTGTCCGGAGCCGATAAATATTATCTTGCAATAATGTTTCATAGACTGGCAAACCTGAATCCTTTCATCAGACAACCTTTAAATTACTCATAAATGGATCATATTTAGATCTCATTTATCACCTATGTTTGCAAAAAAGAAAACTCTTAAAGCACCTTCAAATCTGAAATCCCTCATGCACCTCTCCAAAAGGCAAACATTTCCACCATCCAACAGTTATTTCCAAAGTTCCCATTCCTGTATCACAAGTCTAGAATTTCTCACCTGAGCCTAAGACCAGGGTCTCCTAGATGAATCTATCAGGAGACCCACGATTTTTCCTGAACTTACATTTCCTCCTCTTTCCTTTTCCGCCTATCCTCTCTTCATTCCTTTCCCCCTTCCATAAACAATCGCACCATAGTCTCTTCATCTTTGCAACTTTCTCTGGATGATCGATAGCTGATCGAAGGATTCACCTGACTATGTTGCAGCTACACGCAGCCGCGCTGTCGTCGCTGCGTTCCGAGGTCGCCGAGCTGAACTCAAGGCTGGTGGCCGCGACTCGAGCAAGGGAGGCAGCGGAGGCGGCTCTAGTCCGCGCGGAGGTGCAAGCAGCCCGAGCAGAGCAGAGAGCAGAGCAACAAGCAGCGAGGCACGAGGAGAGGCTGACCGAGTTACATTCCGTGATCGCCGAGCTCGGCAGGCAGCTCGAGAGGCATCGGGCTACTGTAATTGCCGAGGAGGATGAGTCCGGTAAGGGAGTACACCGCGCGCGATTCCGTAAATCTGCTCGTACCGCTCCTTTGGACAGAGATTTATGACCTGAAGGATGTTTGATGTTTTAACGCGTTATCCCGCTGCGAACCACTTCGACGCTCGTTTCTCCTCTCCTCTGGTCAAAATTCGTGATTTCTGATAGGAAGAAGTGCTTTAGGTAATCTGCTGTTTCTCAGGTTAATCGTTTTTCCACTGATTAGGTAGTTTCGAAAGTGCGTGTGGAATGGGAAACTGAGAGGATTTTTCTTTTAAGAAACTCGAGGAATCGTGGAAGATGCGAGTGGGAAGACTTTCGATTTACCATTCATCGGTGATTTACAGAAATAGAGACGAGCAGAGACGCGGAAGGATCTATCACGAATCCAGTGGAGGAGAGCGAAGGAGGAGGAGACATTCAGGGTGATGGAGATCGCACCCTGGGTGACGCAGATTCTAGCTGCTGCGAGGACATCGAACCACGTACTGTCGAGGTACTTTCGAACAATTTACAATCGTTCAGTGTTCAGTTTCTTGTCCCATTAAGAACTTCTGCAATCGAACTTGTACCCAGAAACAGTTTAATTGCATTGAAACTACTTTAGCAGCAAGTACGGAAACTTGTTAAATTTCCAATCTAAACATTGCGACATGGTATACAGAAGCTTCGCAAAGATAAATGACTCTTGTATCGTTCCGTGAAATTTACCGGCAATTAAGCAACAATTTGCATTAATAGAATGGTAGGGAGCAACTGGACAGTCCAGCAGCGTTACCAACACCTGAACCAGCTCAGCAGGAAGCCTCGTGTCAGAGTGTGGCCGTAGCAGCGCTGCAGGACGAGGTCACAGCACTTCGAACGGAGATCGCGAGTTTGCAGTCTCAGCTGGTCAATTTCAAGAACCAGGCTAGCAATCAAAGGCAACAGGCTGGCAGCGAGTCACCCCGTAGAGAATCACGAGTGGGTAACAATTTGACCCGTTGCAAACTTTCCACCGGGACGGCACAAACCACACACGGACAATCGATGCTTTCTCATTCATAGAAATATTTCTTTCTCAACCTCTCTCTGCAAAGTATTCTCCTTTCCATTGATAAAAAAAAAAGGGGGGGAAGGAGGGAGAAAGAAGAAAAAGTAAGATAAAAGTTCTTTTCATCTTGATACATCCGAAATGCATTTTCCCCCAGGGTGGAATGAACCACTGAATGTCGAACGAATTTTTCGCATCGTTACCCCCCGTTCCTTCTGGCCAACCCTTTGATCAGGCAACACCATCGCACAAAAATATTTATCAACCCTTCCGTACGTAATGTTTCCTCCGGTGCTCCTTTGATTTCACGCAGACAAGAGGCAACACCAGCTCGCCGGAACCTTTGAGTGCACCTTGCTCGCCACTCTTGCCGCCCCTGCAGACACCGCCGACAAAGAGCGTAACGAGGGAGGAAGCACCGGTTCTCAAAATAGCCGAGAGGGTGAGACTCAGGAGAACCGACGAGAGGCACATCACAGGACCCGATATTACCAACCTGGGGGTACGTTATCGTCGCCAGTTGTCAGTCGGTTCCATGAATCACACGATTATCATGGGGATTTTACGAATTTTTTTTACCAGCGTTTCGATATAAAATAAAACACACGAGAGATAAATGTTCCAATTTTAACTGTTCCTTTATTTTTCGCTTTACAAACTTAAGCAGGTATGCTCGACGATGGTAGCGGAACACCTGGTGTCAGATCTTCTCGACCACTCGAACATTCAAGAATTAAACGGCTCTGAGAAGCAGTTCGAGGTGGAGACAGAGAGGTTGAATAGTAGGCTAGAACACGCGCGAGCTAATAACGCAGTTCTTGCGTTAACTTTGCACGAGAGTAAAGCGCAATGCGACAGGTATTTTTTTTTTTTTTTTTTGTTATTAATACAAATTTATAGAAATATATGTGACTCGTGGTCTTTTCTAGATTGAGTCTTTTAGTAGGAAAGTATGAATCGAATGCTACAGCCTTAAGGCTAGCTCTATCCTATACCGATCGTGCAATAGAAGCTTACGATGTCCTAGTTGCACTATTAGAGAGCGAGATCGCGTTGTCCACGGAAAGAAACAGCATTACGATTGATAATAGAAGAGCAGCTGAACACGTGGCCTATCATGTTTTAACTAAATTGGAAACTGAGTGTATGAACACCTTAAACTCACCCTGGGCGGATAGCATTGTCCTATCAGACGAGTAAGTACATCGTAAGGTACCCGTAAAGATTCTATTTTTTTCAACTGTTGAATATATATATATATATATATATATATATGTATAGATCTGAAGTGACTTGGTGCGTCGAGGACGAGCAGAGATTAAGAAGACACATTAGTACACTTAAAGGGAACCGAGCTATGGTTAGGTCGACTGTGGTGGAATTAGAAAGCGTTCATGCAGAGCCTTTAAATTCCAAAAACACCATCTCCCTCGCCGAAGCCCGGAAATTAGATTTAGAAACCGCGGTACTTATGCAGGTTCGTCCGCGTCTTCGTTTAGCTTTTAATTTCCTCGAGAGTTTCAAAAATAAATATAGCCGATGTAATAATAGGAATTGATGGCTATGCGTGAGGATAAGGCAGAGCTAAGGGCTCGAGTATTTCTATTGGAAAAAGAGCGAGCCACCATAGAGTTGAAATTAAACGCAAGAGATACACAAATTGCAGCCCAGCATGCTGCCATTGAACACCTTCAGGGTCAACTCAGCGATACCGAAGCCATGCTGGCTATGGCTACAAATAAAGTATGAACTTGATGTTAGATTTCCTCATTTTTATTCTTTAAAGCGACACGTGCGAATTACGAATGTAGGATCGAGGTTTAATAAGCGACAACGAGAGCGAAGGCATGGAATCGGAGTTGATAGAGGCGTTAGGAAGAGAAGCCAGGTTAAAGGAACGTTTACAGGAATTAGTTTCCACCTTGGATAAAGTTAACAAGAATTCCGAGTTGAGGCATCAACAGTCGGCCGAACTGGTTAACGATTTGAAGAGAGCTAATGGGTAATTGTGTTATGTACAAAAAGAACTATGTACATCCTAGGTACAAAATATAATCTCTTTGGTATTCTTATGTGTTCTCAGAACTCTGGTACAAACTTTAGAGAAGTCAAAGAAAAAATATCAATCCAGGTTAAAAAAATTGGAACAGCAAATGTTGGGCATGGTAGAGAGACATGCAGCACAGGTATGAACAAGCATAAGTGTGTGGTGTGTGAAGAAAGTTAAGAACAACTGCTAGAACTTTATATATTTGTAAAGCACTATTTATTACTGCATTTTTGTACATGGTTTTACATAAATTACATTTTACCTATCTTCGATAAACTGTCAGTCTTCAGGAGGCCTGTAAAGGTAAAACGTATTACTGAGGCTCCTGTTTCCACAATAGTTCAATATTGAGGTTAAAATGTCTTACTCAATTACCTTATCGATATTACGAACTTTCACAACTGCTCCTTTTAAGTTCTGCTTCTATTGCTAATTTTTGTTGGACCGCTTCTTCTATTCGATTTCTTTTGTACGTTTTGTAAAAGTTAACCTCTCCGACATGCCATTTTATCATTGCAAATTCTATCAAAGCGCCTCCAACAAAGAATATCGGCAATAACCGAAATTCACCGAGAGATTTTCCGGGTGCGTTGTGTACAATCCTTCTGAGTTTTTTCTTTAAATCCAACAATAGTCCAGTAGACATTTTTTTAGCAATGCACTTGATACTCTTTCTACCGACTAGTCATCGCCATTTTGTTTTCCAGCATAACGTAAGCTGTGCCTGATTCTGCGCAGTCGCATTTTATCATCCTAATGGCAATTAGCAGTGTAACGAAATTAGTTACAACGATGCTTATTTGATAAAAGAAAAGATTGTTTTTTCTTTCAAACGTATGTTGATTTATAGGTAAAAACTCTAAAACAACGGATAGCGTTGCTAGAGGAGGAATCGGCAGGATACAAAACGAGTTTTCCACTTCAGTCGCAGAGTTCTGGCGCCAGCGAGACATCGTTATGACAATTCAGTGATTAATGGAAAACAATTTATACACGGGCTCTACAAGTGTATTTACTATCCTTCCTCTCGTTACGAAACGGTCGAAATGGAGATGAAATTTACGTATTTTTTTACACGGATAGTTGCCCAAGAATAATGCTTGATTATTCGCTTTTGTAATTATATATGAAAAAAAAAGAATTACAAGTTAGTAGCTGTCCTAACAAATTCAATTACAAGCTAGGCTTACGCGAAACGCGCTGCTGATACACCAATGCAAGCAAACTATTTAAAAAAAAAAAAGTCCTCCAAGTATACTGTGAATTATAAATAATTGTTACACGATACTATATGCCATTTATAGACGGTGATATTCATCTTGTAAATATGTATATTTCAAGCATTAAAGAAAACCGTGATATGTGTAAACTATGACGAAATAAATTGTGCTTTATTAAATCTGGTATTACAAATGATGCTTCGAATTGTAGGCAATTTTAAATGATTTATTCGTTTTGTATTTTTTATTACGTTTGAATCTTTGATTTACCCCTTCCTCTTCCCCGATCCGACAAAGTCTCGCTATCTAACGGGATGGTAAAAAGTATCAACAGTTACATTGTACGATTAATTTATTACATTTTCTACACTACATTATTTCTGATGTTGTACCGACAGTCTTTTCTTAAATTCTTCCTCTATGAGATCATCTAAATCGTCGAGTGGCCTATATATATTATGCACCACTTGAGAACCAGCTGCCATCGTACCGAATGCTAAACTGAAGAAACAAAGAAATCGTGTCCATGAAACTCCATACGGCATTGTGTTAGTTATCTGCAAAGAGAAATATGTGATATTTGTTTGTAATAAATAAATCTGTTAGATTAACATACCTACGATATTTGAATTACTTTTTATACAATTACAAATAAAGTTAACCTCTTCCGTAATTGTTCGACACTGTCTCAATATTATTAACGAAACATTAAAAGTACCTTTCGATAAGTTATCTTCCAAGATATTAATTCGTTACTTTTATTAATTTCTGTACGTGTGTCGATGTATTTTTCTTTTGAATAATTACTTTTTAATCGAACAGTTTTGATAGAACGTTATCCGCGACCTACGTAGCTTCTCCCCTTTTAATGTATACATTTGGAATATCGCGATAGATGGGGTTACACAATTCCTTAATTAGATAATATTTTATTAAAACTAATATATTTAAATAATCATATAAAATACAGTCACTTATAACTTTATACACTGATTTTATTGTACAATTTTTAAGCTTCTTGATTTTCCTGTTCCTGCTGATCCATTTCAGTTGCCATAACCTCTGTGGCACTTTTCCCAGGGACATCGGGTTCTTCCTCCCCTGGTACATCGCTAATTTCCACACCTTCACCTTTGTTTAAAATAGATTTCTGTATTTCTTCTTCTAAATGAACACATGCCTGTTCAATTTCATAATTCTTCGATACCAGTCCAACCCATTGTGCTTCTAATGCTCTTAATTTCTCTCCTCCTTGAGTTTGCATAGATTTTCTTTGCCAATTGACCTCTTGAATCTTTTTCCTCAATGCTTGCAACTGTTTCTGAGCTTGACTTACCAATTGTACTAATATTTCTAAATAAGATTTCCATGCTTCACAGCCATATTCCATCATTAACTCAAGATTGCAGATTCTGTAATATTATGGAATATTACAGTAATGCATATGATTGAAGTTTAAATTATCAATCTTTAGATTAATGCATGAAACATAAAGTATATTCTATACCTTGTAGCTTGATGTTCCAATTGTGCACTACTGTTTTCTACACTTTCATTCCAAGCTGCAAGATCGTTCATTTTTCCCGGAGGAGGTGGAGGTAATTCATAACGTTTCATACTAAGTACCTCCATGGGTAAACGATTTTGCATTCGTTCAAATTCATGTTTCATCACTTCTGTTTCAAAAGCAGTGATATTCAGCGGTGGTAAGTGTTCCAAATAATTTTTCGTCGGTCTGTATCGACGCGTCTCCTCTTCAACCATAGCCAAGGCCTGAAATATTTATCAATTATCGATTTATTTAAAAAATCAAAATACAAATAATATAACCTCGAAACATTTCGTCTACGTAATTACACAGAAATTTTAATTACCGCCTCTCTGACACCAGGCTCATCGTATCCCTGATCGATGTACGGTAATGCATCGACAACTACTTCTCCTGCCATTTAAAAAAAATATTTGACAAATGAAAATCTTGTTTACGTCAAAGTTTGCCAATTTTTATCAATCGGTCAACAAAATTTAAATTCTATATGACGTACTTCCGGACTGAACGACTTTCACTTGAAAAAATTCTTCTCCTATAACCACCATTTGTTATACGTCATTTCCCATACAACTGCATTCCTATTGATGCATGGCTAGGAATTTATTAATGCTCAAATTTAATTTCTATCGCAAGGAGAAGTTCGATTAAACGAAGACATTATAAGAAATAATTAAACTGTCACTTCTGTGAATATAATTTATTTATTTATATAAATATTAATCAAAGTTGAAAAATATAATTGTAAATGGTACTTAAGGAGTAGTAGGCTCTGAGCATGCGCGGAATTGTACATATGTAATTTCCGTTTGCGTCCTTCTTCCTTTATGACCAGGTGGGGCGAGTAAGCGGCCTGGTTAGTTCATGTCTGATGCATGAAAAGTTATAAAAAGAACGCGAAATGGTGAGAAACTTTTTATTTTATTCACATTTTCTTGTAATTTAATATTTCCTATAATTTTCCTACTATAGTACTTCAATAGTAGTACAAATCTCTTATTGAACACAGAAGCGTATCTACCGCATAGTTGACCACGTGTAACGAGTTTTAGTGTAGTCTAATGTAGTCTAAAACTAGCATAGTTTCGTTTTACAATATGTTTATCTGTTATTTATAAATCCGTATAATATCTTTTTCAACTTCCTAACGCGCATAATTGAACTACGTTAACATGTATAAAAATATTCGTATCGTATACAATATTTTTGATCTTTTAGTCCGCCATGTGCCATGTCAATAAAATTCGTTCGTAATTCCATTGCAATATGAAACTTCATTCAAGTATATATATATATATTTTTAATATTAATCTCAGCTATGAAACTATTTAATTCAACTGATGTTTTGTAATTTCCCCGTTTTTCTATTTTACAGTCGTTATCAACGGCGCGACCATTAGTTACGGTGTATACCGATAAAAATGAATCGTCGGGCGAATCAATTTCTCTGCCAGCTGTGTTTAAAGCGCCAATTCGGCCCGATATCGTAAATTTTGTTCATCAACAAGTTTCGAAGAACAGTAGGCAGCCATATTGTGTATCTAAGGACGCTGGTGAGTATAAAGTGTTTTGTGGCTAGTTTTTGTTTTTTGAAGAACTAATACGCAATTATTAAACGTAGGTTTCTTTTATCAGGTCACCAAACCTCCGCTGAATCATGGGGTACGGGTCGCGCTGTCGCTCGTATCCCTCGTGTGCGCGGTGGTGGTACTCATCGTTCTGGTCAGGGTGCATTCGGTAACATGTGTAGAGGCGGACGTATGTTTGCACCGACAAAGCCTTGGAGACGCTGGCATCGTCAAATTAACGTTAATCAAAAAAGATACGCTCTGGTTTCTGCTATTGCTGCATCTGGTGTTCCAGCCCTTGTACAATCAAAGGGTAAATAGCACTTTAAAATTAATTTTTTAAATTAACGAAGTATTTCTATGATGATTTGCTGTCCGTGTTTCTGAGTACCTCTGATAATATTAAAAGCATTTACCTGATAGTTACAAATATTTCCTTTTTTTTATAACTTAGTTCAAGTAGAACATCAGTCATCATTTTTCCCTCCCTTTAGGACACATGATTCAAGAAGTACCAGAATTTCCATTGGTAGTGTCAGACAAAATCCAGGAGTACAGCAAAACCAAACAGGCTGTTATCTTTCTGAGACGCATCAAAGCATGGAATGATATTCAAAAAGTAGGTATATTTTTTATCGTTTTATTTATGCACTGTAGAATGTCCGCATCTTTGTTAAAACAATTTTAATTCAGATGCTCCTATCAGGTGCTAGATAAATACGGTTATTAGGTGTTCTTAACTAGCTAAATTGTGCTAGGAAGGGGTATTTTTAACCAAACAAGTAAATTATAAAGCAATAACGACGAAGATAATACGTTCGATTTATCGGTAGGTGTACAAGTCTCAACGTTTCCGTGCTGGTAAGGGTAAAATACGTAACCGCAGGCGCATTCAACGTCGTGGACCTCTGATTATATACGCTCAAGACCAGGTACGCAAGTGCGTAAGAATGTGCTTTTTTTCAGCTCTAAAATATCGATACTTATTTTTCTACATTATCTCCAGGGTATCCGTAAGGCTTTCCGTAACATTCCCGGTATCGATCTTATGAACATTAACAAAATGAACCTCCTGAAATTGGCACCCGGTGGTCACGTTGGACGATTTGTAATCTGGACAAAATCCGCTTTCGATAAGTTGGATGCGCTTTACGGAACATGGCGTAAGGATTCTCAGCTGAAAGCTGACTACAACTTACCCTTCCCCAAGATGGCAAACACCGATCTGTCGAGACTTTTGAAAGCGGCAGAAATCCGCAAAGTTCTGAGAACACCAAGGCGCGTAGACTTATCAATGCTAAGATTCATATTATCAAAGATGTATAGCTTATATATGATGATATCTATTGGTCCGTGTTACTGATTGACAGTGATAACTCTTACCATTTCTGACATAAAATACCTATGAACTTCCTATCGTCACGTTTCGTTTAATATCTTTATATAAAAGATGAACTTTGTAATTGCAGGAAGAAGGTGGTACGCAGCGTTAAGAAGTTGAATCCATTGACTAACACACGCGCGATGTTGCGCCTCAACCCGTACGCTGCTGTTCTGAAACGTGCTGCGATCCTGACAGCGAAGAAACGTCAACAGGACAGGGAACTTCTTCTTGCAGAGAAGCGTGGAGTAAGTTTTCATTCTAGCGTTTATCATCGTTATTGTAACATATAAGGATTCCTATAAGTTGTGTTCTTCGTTCATAGATAAAACTGCCAAAGAATACACCAGCAGTGAAGACCAAGTTGCTTCTGGAGAGACGTAGGAAACAGATATTGGCCGCAAAGGCAAACAAACCTAAAAAGACGGCGACAGCGAAGAAAACAACACCAGCACCAGCACCAGTACCAGCACCAGCCACAGATAAACCCGCGAAAGAGGCAAAGAGTGCAGAAACAAAAGCTGCACCCGCCAAGAAGTAACAAGTTTTTATCAACAATTCATTGTTGACCCACAAACTTTATTTGTTATGAATAAACTATGGGAAGACAACTACAGGATGACCATTCTTGTAACCGATGTATAACTATATTTCCTACCTTCAACTGTAAAATATCTTTAGATGTAAACATATAAATATGTAGCCTAAAGTATACATAGATTGTTATGTATGTCTGTTTTTAATTGGTGCACGTATAGAGATCGTGTCGTTAAATATTTCGATGGACACCTCCTTCGCATTCGCTTGGTGTGGTATTACGAAGTTCAAGTTCTTGACGTAGGATGAATCCTCGGAGCTGTGCAATTTTATGTTCAACATGTTATCAGTCGCTAGTGTAGCTGTTTCAACTTTTAATCCCGTAGTCTTCATTTCTGCCTGTAATTGGTAGAGTGATATATACACGTGTATACATATCGCTTAGATTTATCGAATTACAAAAAATCACAATTCAACGTACAGCGTAATATTCTTTATTATCAATCACATAAAAGTTCGGAATCTTCTCGAACCTCATACTCATTTTACGCCCGCTCACCACCATATCAAAGTTCACATAGTCATTTTGCTTTAGGGTGATCACATTTTCATGAGAATGTTGCAGTAGATTGCGGTTCATGATTAATCAGTTATCTTAAAACGGTGTGTTACAAAAATTTGACAGGTGACATGTTTATGGTTCAATTACACGAAGTTAATCACAATCTTGAAAACCATCGTTAGTCTTTTTTCGTATCGAACTTCAACACTTCGATATATTCCGACTATCGAACATACTTTCTGAACTCTTGTCCATGTTATTTCTTCCTGGTTTTGTTAGGTTTTATCGCTGGAGCCTTGAGCACTAGCATACGATTCTTGTTGTCCACCACAGCTCGAACTTTCGCACTGTCTATTTCCTCTGGTATAAGTAAATTCTCACAGTGTTTCGACATCTTTCTGATCATTTCTCCAAAGACCGATTTCTCGTTAATCTCCGCTAAACTGCATAAGAATTCATCGTGCAGGGGTTTACAAACGTTCACACGAAGATTATTTCCTTTTACTGTTATCTTGATGGAAGATAAGTCTAGTTCAGGTGCGAGCATCATTTTCGCCTGGAATACAGTAACAATAGGTACATCGTTAATTGAACTTAATTCGATAGGTAGTGTGGAAATGTTGACTAATTTGCCAAAACCTCGAAAACGTTGTCCGGTCGGACACCACTAGACACGATTTGCATTACGTAACTGTTATCTATCGGTTTCGCGGTCATCTTAGCTGGTTCTTGCTTCGACAGTTCTTCTTGCTTCGGATTTACAATGGAAGATCTCTGAAAAAGTTTCAACGAAGTCAAGCATTTGGGACAGTGTCCAGTGTTCATTATTACGTCTCCATCGCACTTCAAACATTGACTTTCTCTTATATCCATGTTTCGGGTCGTTTGAAATCGTATGACGTCATCTCATGAAAATCACGTCCGATTATGAAGGGAAGCTCGGGAATAGCGTTTAATAGATTTAACAAAAAATTTTACACGATATTATTAGACTGGTAAAACGCGGTCTGTACGGGGACGAGATAGGTTTACTTGTCAATTTGGAAAAACTATTGAAGTGACAAGAGAAGATCGATGGAAAACAAAGTAATAGTGGCACGTTTTCATTTTCAAAGGAATCGCTAAGAAATTTTTTCATTACATTAATATTCCATTCCATTTCGATATCCGTACATAATAACATCTATCAAATCGCGACAAATTGATCCGGAAATTCGAAGTAACGAAACATTCACGGTTTAATTTCATCATCGCGGTTAATTGCGGTCCGCTAATCGAAGCAAATTTACAATCGAAAACGGATGGTCCCTATTCGAGAGTTGAATCGAAAGAGAAAGAGAGAGAGTTAGAGAGGAAGCGGGAACGTTGATGAACGGCAAAGCGGTCCACAGCCTTGTACAAGCAGCCAGTTTGTTCAACATTCGTGTCCTGCATTGTTTGAAACGCCTGCGCGAATTTCCTTGGGAATGGATGCAGCGTTGGTAGGGGTAGCGCGGGATTCAGGGTCGAAATTGCACGGTGGTTGAAAAGCATCGGACATCAGTCGAGGACAGGCGGTCCCGCGTTTAAGTGGTTCATCAATTCCATGTCGCCTCTGGCTCTTTTCTTTCATTACGGAGTTCTGGCCATCATTTTCGGGAACGGTAAGTCTCTTATCTTTACATTTCTCCGTACAATTTCAATATGGAACTTTGATTTCTCAACGAAATTCTACGAATACTTTACGTACATTTCTGTTAACTGTAAAATATGAAATTCGTCGTGCATTAAACGTCAGCGTAGTGTCTTCAAGTGGGAAATTTCATTTCATTTCATTTTAAAATAAGTGATTTTCTCTTAAGTGTTCGAAAGTTTTCGAATTCGTTGTATTTAGTGCTTTTTAGAATTTTTGTATTCTTAAAAAGAATAAAAAAAAAAAAAACGATTGACCAACAGATAAAGTAACGTTTTTCTTTTGATCGGTAACACGTTGCAGAGTGTTCGTGATCTTGTTTTGCATACGAGATTGAATATCGATGCGTAGTTCGAGATGGAATCGAAGGCGTCGCGGAAAGTACTGATTAAGGACGCCAGCCCCGTGATTAAGGGCAATTTCTTCTGTCTGTCCGGTAACTGGATTGACCGGGAACGACAGGATTTCCCGAGCAGAGAAATTTCACGAGGCGCCGATTGAGTTGTAAATGAGTTTCTACCTTCGAAAAATTTTCCCGCCCACGAAAACTTCCTCGTCCCTCGTCATAATACAGAATCTAATTTCCACGTTTCAACTTCTTCGCGATATTTTTCTTCCTCTATTTCTTCGTTTGAAATTTTCCATTAATAACTGTTGCAAATTCACGATGTATACCATGCCTTGTATCGAAATCGTTCCAGCTATATGCAAGAGGCTCGCATATTCGTGAATATTTCATTCCACATTCGAGACAGCTTCGTCGAAATATCACTGGAAGCATCCTCTCGCAAACAGTATTTCATTTTTCTGTTGAATTTTCAACGTGAAAGACACTTCGAAACACGGTGTCACGTTGCAAGACATACAGAGATTTTCGTTGTTGCTGTATCAACCGTATCACGGTGGAAAATGATATCTGGTAACGTAGGGTTTCTCGTTAGGATGCAAATAATAAATCTCCTGGTACTTCCTGCGGGTTACAGATAACTCGCGGAATATTTCAACCTATATCTTCTGAAAATAAATGAGCCAGAGTTGTATCATGTTTCTAAGCCACTGAAGAATTATAGGGACAATAACGACATTCAACCCTTTCGCTATTAAAAACTACTATAGTTACGCTTCGTTATCGTTTGAACACAAAGACTATAATTACATTAAATTTTCACCTATAATTAAAAGTATAATTAATTAATAAAAATTTCTGGGAACACGGAGAAGCGACTAAGTATACACGTGTACATACCATGTGATACTCTTCCAAGCAAAGATGGCCGTAGTTAACGCTACAAGTGCCCCTAATTTCCTCCTCGTTATTCCTTATCTCTTCGAAGAAATATACATAGATCGTGCTGGATATTAGAACGGTAAACCAGAAAGCATTAGCTGCAAACATTAATGCAAACACTGTACTATATAAATGTTGACATATTAACCCCTCGACTTATGATTTTTTTTTTTCACTAACTATAGCGTGAACATTAACAATTTTTTAAATATTGTACAAGGTAAAAACTGTTAATTTATCGTAGATTAATTACATTCGGTGATCCTCTGTCTCAGAAATGATTAATATAACAAGCTTGTTATATTGTCACATTTGGCAAAAGGTTAATGTAACTTTGATATATGGAAGAGGGAGATTAAAAATAACACTGGAATTTCTATGTGTATACGAATCACGACGAAACGAGAATGGACAATTAAAGGGATAAAGAGAAACCATTTAAGGAAACGTTGATAGAAAGTTTGCATTGGCGGAACAAGCTTAACATACAAGAGTCGCGGGACGGTCTTTTGGATGCTCGAGCTAACGCTTAAGTGAACTTCGTTATCAAACGTTTACGTTGGCCTTCCGTGTAAACGTTTGCAGACGTCGTTTCGCCGCTAATTCGCGATCGGAACATCCACGACATTTGCATACTCTCCACTCCCCCGAAAATCTACCGGGTTTCAGATCGATCTGTTTGTTTACCGCGCCACGCTGTCATCGGTAGGTGCAGACGGATGTAGCAGCGTGATCTAAAACGCGACGAAAAGTAGCGAGAACTTTTCACGTTGATTCCTTGATAGCTACTATATCTGTCTTACAGCTTAAGAATTTCTATTTTTAGATTTTGCAGAAGCGTAGAGAAAAAGGCTCGAATGAATTTTAAATAACGCCAAGTGCCATGGTTGAAAGAAAGTTTCTTCCTTCAGTAAAGGATGGAGTTGAAAGGTGTTTGTCGAGAAGTTTTCCATGGTATTTTAAAGTACATGTAACTGTGCGTGTTAGTTGTAGGAACTTTGGGCTATAAAATAGTAGAAAATGAAATTACTTTTTAGTTTAATACTGCTGAGGCTCGAGGAACGATGAAAAATATGTACAGGGTGCATTGCATAATTCTATCACCTTAAATATTTCCGTTGTAATTATAATTTCACAAAAAACCTACGAATTTTTAATTAAATCTACTTTTATTTAGATAAAATATTACGTTCCATTAAAGAAAATAAAAGAACACAGTTTATCTTTTTATTTCGTTAATTCTTTGCAACAGAATAACACTGTCGTTCAGCTCTCATTCTGCAATTCTCGTTTCAAACTAAACACTCGCGCAGACATTTTATATCACCCCCGTAACAATATGGTGTTCCATTAAATGGCTCTGATTTGTCGATGAAAAATTCCGAAAACGGTAGATTATTCCAAATTACGATTAACGGGTCAAACATTCTTCCCAACGTCCCACAGCGTTCCTTTTTCATTTTCCTCTTCAACTAGCAGCCACGTAAGTCCTCTGGAAACACTTCTACGCCGAAACAGCGGTCGTAAAGAGGAAAAAGGGAGAGAATACCAAGGGGAATAGGTCGTTCCGTGGAAATCGAGGGATCTCTGTGCCTCGTTGCTAGAGCATCTCGTTAGGAGTTCGAAAGATTCCTCGATTCGACTCTATTTGACAGTGGTAGAGCCTTTCGAGGGTCCTCGTTGTGGGAATGAAAGAATCGGCTCCGTGTTCAACGCGTGTCGCGCGTTTCTCGGCGTCGATCGTTGTATAGATGTTCGATTCAGACTTTCCTAAAGTCGTGTCCCAAGGTGCACGATAATTCGTGGACGTTCCATTCTTGTGTGCCATCAAATTGAATCTCGGAATGTCTAGGTTTATCGGGAATTCTTTCGCCGTTCCCATTTCATATTTCTTTGCCTTCTTAAATGCACATTCCGATGCTGATTTAAATACGAGCGCTGAAAATTATTTCCTTTTCCTCTGCTTCGAATATTGCGTTAACGCATCGCTGAAACATTTCTGGATAGATTTATTTTTATTTTCTGAATATTATTCAAGCACCAACGCACTTGGTCGAAAAATCTCCTCAAAGGTGTACACTTAATGTTCCGTTTATACGTTTCACAGAGTAATCGTAGGAGATTTTCAAATGTAGACTAAATATAAACACGATTCGTAAATAAAGTAGGAAAATGTGGTTGATTTTCACGGCGAAATTAGAAACGAAGGGGAAAAATCGGCCTGATTCGAACATTGCGCGTACCGAGGAAAGTTTTTCGCGCCGATTGTTCTGAAAAGCGCGAATCTACACCGGGAAACAGCCCGCCTCTGAATAGAGCTGGCATTTCCGTGGGAAAAAGCGGATTTTCCCGTTCCTTTCGGAAACTCAGCTGGTAAATGTCGTCTTTAAATGTCGCACAAGCGTGTTCAAAGCGTGTTCGAGAGTGTTTGAACGTCGTCCGCCCGCTTCGACACGCTCGACTTCGTCTGGAAATTATCGATATTCGCGAAAAATGTACAAAGATGCTCGACGAAAATGTTTCATGCGAAATTTAACCATGATAAAATTAGAACCGTCTATTTTTTACCAAACAGACCTCGTCTAACGAGCTGTCCTCTACTAACGTCTTCTCGGAGAAAAAAAGACCCCATTAAAGTCAATGTATTTAAAGGCAAAAGAAACCCGCAGAGGGAAAATTATACGATTCTTTCGTGTGTGTTGATGGTCGATCGTTGATTTCTCCGATAGACAGACTTTTTTTCCTGGACATTGGGAACAGTCGTAAGGTCGGCCGTTAAACGATTCAGAGAGAAGAGTGACGCCTCCACATGGCTATACGTGTGACGTCGTTTTAACGATCGGAATTAAGAGGGTTTTGGGGGAGAAAATTCCCTGAACCGTACAGCCTTACGCCTCTGAAAGAATGAACACTGGAAAAGTGTTTCAGATCGAGAATTGGGAGATTCGCGAAATGTTACAGGTTTACGCGCGTTTATCATTTTGACGTTCGCAATAGACGTACATTAGGATATGATACGTGAATTCGTAAGAAAAGAAGAGAAAATACGACGATGTTTAGTATGTTCAAACAATCTTGAAGATATCAAATCATTCCTTTCTTGTTTCTTAGTTTTCATTCGTTAATTAATCCTCGAACCTTTGACGAATTCTTTCCCGACCGTCCTCATTGTCTCCTCCGGAGGATCCTTTATCTAATTGAGATTTGAAGGTGACGCCTGGCGAGCTTCGAGAAAAGATGGATCCAAAGGAAGATTAGCTGGGGTCCTCGAAAAGGCTTCGCCGCCGTTTCGAGACACAATAGCCATACTCGAATGGAACGAACGCTTCCGCGTATGAGATCGGAAACACTATAATGGATACTCTTGATGTAACGAAAGGAATTAGTCTCTCGTGATTAGAAAGTGGACAGACCGAGGGGATGTGAATCAAACTGGTTCAGTTGTACCTGTTTCCAATCGTACATTTCATAAAGTGAAAACAAGAGACCTATACAAAATATACGATATTCGAGCGACGAGAAAGGGATGGAATATCGAGATCGTACGGAATTTATTGAAAAAAAAAAGAAATCCATTACGATGTATAAGAAATTTCATTCCAGCGAATATCGGACAGATACCGTGCATACTTTCCTTTTTCTTTTTTCCTCATAGGTTTCGGCGATGAACACGAGTACAGACTGACGAAGTATCTCCTCGATGGCTACGACGCGGGTGTACGTCCAGCGAAAAATTCCTCGCAGCCGTTGGCGGTCGTCTTTGGCCTTTCTCTTCATCACATAATCGATGTGGTAAGTATCGAACAAGTGAAAACCTCGGGTAAAGTCACTTTACCCTTTACGATGGGGCTTTTGGCAAATTTCCGAAACTCGATTTTCAAAGTGATTTTTCGAACAACGTTATATGTATGGATGGATAGAGGAATATTACGTATATATCGAACCTTATCCGACGTGTTTCAAAGACGAGGTGAATTTGTTCAATTTTTCATAAGACGAGAAGGAAAAGACTCGAAAAGTGAATGCTCTTTCTCACTTTGACGACTTTGAAACAGGTATGCAGCCGTGCGAGAACAGCGATAATCTCGGGATCGTAAAAAACGTTGTATAAAACGGCGAATTGCTTGCTGGTTTGCACATGTGCATAGTTTGTTTCTTCGATGCGTTTCGGAGAGTATGAAATCCAGGTCGAGCCGCATTAACTTCCACTTCGGCAGATGTATCGATACTCATAGCCGTTTAGCCCGCGGGAAATATCGATTTATATATTCATTACGTACCGTTTCCTTTCGAAGACGATTCATCTATTCGTTGACAGTTCGATAACTGTAATATGTATAAAAGAGGATGCGAGATCTCGCGGGAGGAAATAGTTAAGACAAATTGGCCGAGGATACACGAGGTAGATCCTAAGGGTCCTTTCAAAGATTCATCTCGCGTGCATTTAACGAGCATCATTTTTCACTCGAACGATGTTTCTTCGCGATCTTCTTTTTCTTTCTTTCTTTTGTTTTTTTTTTTTTACATATGGTAATGAATCCTTGATTTTTATCGTAGGACGAGAAGAACCAGATACTAACGACGAACTGCTGGGTAACACAGGTTTGGACCGACCATCATCTCAAGTGGAATGCCTCCGAGTTTGCTGGAATTCGAGTGATCCGCGTTCCTTATAATCGTGTCTGGAGGCCAGATACTATTCTCTACAACAAGTACGATACCACTTGGAGAGGGAATTTCTTTTCCTTTTTTTTTTTAATTCTATTCCCAACCCTTTCACTGTCGAAACAGTCCGAGATTAATGAATAAACAAAAGAAAAATTCTAAAGGATTATACGAAATAACTACAAAGTGATTATTTAACATAAACGATTCGTTAGAAAATGGAGAATGCATTTAAACTGGCCGACAACCATTCAGAGAAATTCCAAAGGGATAGCGGCATGTTATTTTTATAAAACAGAAGTTTTGCTATTGATTGATCGCAGTACAGCACCGCTTCTTTCATCCGTCGAGGATATCAGCTTATATTTTTCGACTTTTCTTTTATAGCGCAGATCCACAGTACAGTTCAGCAGTCATCAATACGAACGTGATTGTCAGTCACACAGGGGAAGTGGTGTGGCTTAGCCATGGAATCTTCCGCAGCAGCTGCGACATCGATGTCGAATTCTTCCCCTTCGACGAGCAACGCTGCGTCCTGAAATGGGCCTCCTGGACATACGATGGATACCAAGTGAGATCCAATTTCCAAAATCCTTTAATTTCCCACCTTTAAATCCCCTCGTCTCTATCCTGTATATCCACCGAATGTCAGACATTTGATTCTTTTTAGCTTGAAAGTTTGGCGGAGAAAGGAAATCCTGCAGATGGTCCCTGGAGGCACGTGAAAATCTCGATGGGAATATTCGGGGGCAGGCACCGTGCAATTTCGAGGTTGCGCATTCAGTATGCAGCCTTCCACTCAATTAACTTGGAATCAGACGCGTTCTTCCCTCGTATATTTTATTCAAATCGTCATCGATTCTGAAATTATTCCGCTGCTCGATACCTGTCTCCCTTTTGATCCCTTTGCTTCTTCAAAATACCGGATTTTCCTAGCTTGTACGGTTTTTCCCTCCTTTTATTGATAATTAGACCGATCTACACAGTCGATCGTGAAACTATCTCTCTTAAAGATGAGCGATTAATTTTATTAGACGGTGTACGAAGGTTTTTTCTGGTTTCGTTTTTCCTTTAAACAATTTCTCGCACGAATTTACATACAGAATGTTCGTGTGGTCGAGTATTTAACGAAGAACCTCGTTGGAAGATTTAATCCAACAACGTGTGCGATCTGCACCAGGATCCCCTCAGCTCTATTGCCCTCAATTTCACGCAGGTCCTCCTCTGGGACGATATGCAAATCAGCTAGCTATATATAGAGGACCATCCTCTGGACAATGAAAATATACAAGCTTATATAGGAATGACGGTCAGTTTGACCGAAACCTTGAAACTTAATATCGTTGACCGACACTTTCGATTCCGTAAAATTCCAAGGATCAATTTCCTACGAGAAAACGATCTTGAATTACAATTCACTCACCGTTTGATCCTTTCTTACCTATTATGTTCGCCTCCCGTTTTAAAAATCTCAACATTTTTACGGCTTCTCTTCCGGATTAAAAGTTCACCCTTAATACGAAGACTTCATTGAAACTTGCATATAGGCGAGGATACCTGAGATATAATATTTCTTCGCGTTTTGTCGAAACGAGCCAAGATTTCTCGCGGAAAAGATCGTCTGGTTAGATAAATTCAAAGATTCCCGTAACTTATCCTCCAATTTCAGCGAGAAATGTACGCTCCATAGTTAATTCGAAAAGTTTCCATCCTCCATGTGAATATATCCTGTAATCTCTTCGAGAAGTATTATACGAATTTTATACAAATTTAATTGCATGTTACAAGATCGTTTGAGATCGTCGACGAGGCTGAAGAAATAAGAATAGCATTCGAGGAAATTTTACAACACGAGTGGAAAAGGAGATGGCTTTTCCAGCGTCCAGGGACGCTTAACGGTGGCAAATCGAAAACGCCGGCTCGGCAGCTCGCAAAAATGGCACGGGCAAATCGAACAGCTTAATCCCGCATGCAAGAAGAATTCAATGCGAGCCATTCCCCCGTATCCCCCATACAGACGAGACTTGCCGCTCGAACCCACCCTTTCACAGAGTTTTCCCATTTCCTATCCCTCCCACTATTACTGAATACATTTTGCGTGCCTTTACGTTTTCGCCGCCTAAAATACCCCGAATACCATCTGGCTTAGGCCTTGACTCCATCAGCTGGAAAAATCTATTTTTTTGCTTTCGCTTGAAAAATCATCGGGAAGGAAAAAGAAGTTGACGAGTCGTGTCGCCTTTCTGCGACGGTAAACGTATACTTATAAAAATAATTTTTCGATATATTTCAACGGAATTTTCACATTGTACATATGGACTATCAATTTTATTTTTATTTTTTTTAAATTAGAAGGATTAGTTTACTTTCGCTAATTAGAGGAAATTAGCGAAAGCCATTTCTGCAATTTTCCTATCGTTTCCTAAATCTAAGTTCCACCTTTGAAACAATTAAAAAGTTCACTCCTAAAAGTAACATTATTTTCCTCCGAAAGAGAACGTGTAACCTTTTAAAATGTCCACCGGACGATGGTTGAAGTTTTCAACAAATTCTTTCTGCCCGTATAAAGAAAGAACAGAATGGTGAAATATAATGGTGTAGTATACCGACGAAACCACCCTCGCCAGTCCCGTCGCGTCGAATATGGTTCTCGCGTTGCCTCGTTTTTCCGACACCTGTCCACAGACGTATCCAAGCGATACACTGACACGTAATACACGTAATCTCGAGTGTCCCGTTCTTCCGTTCCGCTGGATTTAATTCGACGCGACGCTTTAACGCTTTAATCTAGTTTCTAGAACCTATCTCTCTCCTTTACTCTTTCTACCTTTCTCTCCCTCTCTCTCTCTCTCTCTCGGAGGGATAATTGCTCACCACCAAGATACCAAGAGTACAACTCCGCTTCCTGTTCCACCGTGAAATATATCTGTCTATTCTGTTCACCGCCACACGGATCGTACGGGCCATTGTCGAAGGACTAAAACTCGCGATACCTGTGGTGTACAGTTGGAACTGGAGAGGCAAAGCGAGCAAGGAGACGTGAGCAATTACCAGGCGAACGGTGAATTCGACCTGGTCGACTTCTCCGCAAGAAGAAACGTCGAGTATTACTCCTGTTGCCCGGAACCTTATCCAGACATCACTTACGAGATACGCCTGCGACGTCGACCGATGTTCTACGTGTTTAATCTGATTCTACCGTGTATACTCATCAACGGTGTTGGTAAGTTTCGAAAGATATACACGCCTGTTCGCAAGTATCAGAACACTTGCCGAATTTGTCCCAACATTTCTGCTCACACTTCGTTTTAAACTTGACGAAAGGAACGTGATTCGAATCGTATACCTTCTGTATGAACAGAACGAGGAGAGGGTGTCGTTGTGTACTAATCTTAAATAACTTCCTTTATTTCTTCCTTTATCGTTGTTACCCTTATCTCGTAACCGCGAGCTAGATCTAACTCTCAACGATGCCCAAGACATTATCATAATACTGTATATCCATAGTGTGTACTATTTTTAATATCACGATGCAGGGATCGTTCGATGCAACCCTTATCTGTAAGAGGGTCAAGCGGATCCTTATCGGATCCGGGAGAAGGAAATTTCATTAAAACGCACGAAGGGTGACTCTCTCTTTTTTTTCTCTCTCTCTTTCTCTGTCATAGAAAGAATTCTTTCTAGTAGCGGGTGGAATTTGAATCTTTTTAAAGGAAACGAGCACGATTATAGTCTGGTTAACAAAGGGAGTATAGTAGTCCCTCCCGACTACAGAAATTTATGCAGAACTTTTCTCTTCTAGCTCCTTTTCGCTATTTCCACCCTTGACACGGTGAAAAAAGTTGAAGAACGCCCCTCCTCGCTTTTTCCTGTGTTCGATATTCCACGAACACCAAGAAATACCACGACGGTGGTTGAAACTTCTTCTTTAACCGGTTCTCCGTTTGTTCAAGCACTGCTGGTATTCTACGTTCCGTCTGAATCCGGGGAGAAAGTCACTCTCGGGATTTCGGCGCTCCTTTCAATGACAGTCTTCCTAATGACCATCCGCGAGACACTGCCTCCCACGGAGAAAACACCGTTGATAAGTGAGTTGAGTTTAATCAGGTAAATAGACGCGCGAACGGTGCGACTGTCGTCGATAAATCGTTCGAGATACGAAGAAGCTTTCGCGAGACGAGCTATTCCTATTATAGGACAGTCGAAACAACGGAACCAGAGGGGATGAAAAGAAACCTGCGATCATTATCTGTCGTCGTTGAAACGTGAAATTCTCTGTTCCCACAGTTAGAGGGAATAAAGTGTCCTTTCTTTGTATCCTCCGTCTCGGAGGAATTGATAACACGTTTTATTCAATCGTGTTGTTTCTTTTGCAACAAAATGTTGTTGCAACGAGATTCGATACCTTTCGGTCTCTGGATTTAAACTAATTTTTGTAACGATCCGGGTTAATGGAGGAATTCGGCTAAAATTTTACGGTAGAATCGATACGGGCAATAGCGTGAACCGCGTTGATTGAAAACTCCCTAGTGTCCTCTTCGAAAGTCCTCTGATACTCGTACGAAATGCAATGGAATCACGTTTAACTCGATGCCGGAGTATCGTACGGGACATCGGGGTGCGTTTAACTGGAAACTCTGTAATTGGAAACGTGCTGGACAATTAATTTATATACAGAAGCAGCGAAACGTACCGAGGGGCTTCGATTAATTCTGGTTAATGGCCGACTCGTAACTACAACGCGGTCATTGATTATCGTTGTTGTATACTTTCAGGTCTTTACTACGGAGTTAGCATATGTCTGGTATCGTTCGCCTCAGGATTAGCTGTGGTCACTTTGAATCTTCATCATCGAGGCGTTCGTGGAACCAGGGTGCCTGGTATCGTTCGATCGTTGCTCTTAGATAAATTAGCGAGGATAGTGTTCCTTAATTTTCAAGAGGAAAAGAGATCGGTAAGCTATTCCTATGATAACTATTAAAAAGAAGAAAAGATCGAAGTTCGAGAAATATTTCCTTCCTCTGTTAAATCGAAGATTAAACATATGTCCTTCTTTTTCTAATATGATTTGCATTAGGAACCGGTTGAGCCATCCCGAAGAAAAAACAATTGTCCGCTGCACTGTAAACCGGAACTGGCTCAGTCGCAGTCGTCGCCCAAGTTTGTGACCAGAAGGGAAGAGAGCAACAGCAGTAGTCCCAGTTTAGGTGAGATTTAATTCTTCGCTCGTAAGAACGAGTAATGTAGAAGCTGTAATTTAGAAAAGAAAACTCCGGTGGCAGATCTTGGAAAAGAGGGCGGCCTTGAGGCTCAATGGTCACGCGTGTTAGGAAGAGTGCACGCGACGATCGAGAGAAACGAGAAGCGTCTTGCCGAGCAGGATCGCCGCGAGAAGATGGAATTAGATTGGAAACAGGTCGCGTTGGTCAGCGATCGGGCACTGCTCTGCGTTTTTTTCCTGACAACGATTGTTAGTACTACAGTCATCCTCTGTGGTTCTCCACCGACTACGAACATCGCCAAAGAAGGCTGAAATAGGGCAATGATAAGGAACGATTAAGCGAAGGAAGTTTTGGAAATGGATTTTCTTCTCGGTACTTTGTAAGCTTTTCTTTTTTCATTTATTTCTAGGAATGATATCTCAAAGATTTTCTTCTGGTTTTTATATATCGTAAGGGAGAAGGCAGAGGCGTTTGATGTTAAATGGTCTGTAAATATACGTGTGCCAGGAGCACCTTTTAATTATAAGCACTTTTAGGGATAAGATGTATGGCGGAAATAAAATCTCTTTTTTTGTTTTACGATATATTTTTATTGATACGAATGATGGGACGGAATGAAACGGTTACATAAATAACGTATATTTTATAAAAGATTTTCTTATAAAAATATACAAGGTATTAGTGTTAGTAATAGTCAGGTACAGGTGCACAGGCTATTTTGACAAAATCTTCATACTTCACTTGTCCATTTGGAGACACATTTGCCTCTCTGAAGATCTGTTCCACTGGAATGGATGAATTAATTAGGAACAGTTGGTTAAGTAACTTGTTTCAGAAATTAATAAAGTGAAACAAACCTTCTTTAGTACTTAATTGTTCACCCCAATGGAGTAGCATGTGAGCTAACTGTCTGGCAGGTATAGTACCTGTCCTAAATTTATCTGCTGCTTGAAAAGCTTCTATCACCTCCTTTGGAAGATCCTCTGCTCTGGTTTGTAAATGCATCACCTCCAAAAAGTCAGCAAAGGACATTTTTCCACCTACAAATAAAAATTTACATCTGTATCAGTTGAATGTCAGCATAAACTATTTCAATTGATTCATACCTTTGTCCTTTAAATATTTATTTAATTCTGCAATAGTGGGACTCAAGCCTAAGGACCGCATAATGATTGTAAGTTCATCCAAAGTGCGTATCTGACCATTTCTTGCAAACAGGTAGAAACATTCTCTGAATTCTATAAAAGAAAATATGCGTTTATTTTTTGAACGATGAGTTTTAATTGCAAAATCAGTGAATTAATGCTGTACCATCTATATCTTCCTCTCGAAAGTAACGAGCCTAAGATCCAAAACATGCAAAAAAAAAAACTTAATATTTCGATAAAATTGGCACTCAAGTAGTAATATTTACCATAATATAAACAGTTGTCAAAACTGTTTAGCTTCTCTATCTTTCGTTTACGTGTCAAGTAACGTTACTTAAAATGAGGTTAGGTGCACGATATTATTGGACCTAACCACACCTGACTCTCCTCCATTGTACAGAGGCGACACCTTCGAATGCCACGTGTACTAATTGCAACAATCAGTTACCACCTGTGATCGATCGATCATGTTTCAAATTTCATTCGAAAATTGAATTTCCTGTTACTTTTGCATACATTACCATAATAGCAGTAGAATTGCAGAAGTCCATTTTTGTACACCTTGTGAGATTAACTTTACAAGTGTGTCAAAACATTTAAAAGAATTCTAAGAACGGGAGAGATGAACTTGAATTTCAAATGAAACAAATGTGAATGCACGTATTTGAAATGCAATCTTGACCTGTCTGATTTTATATTCAGAAATGGAAGGAAGAAAGTTCGAAAGAAAGAAGATAATTCGGTCCTGTCAGTAGGGGTCATCCTGACTGACGCGGCCGCAGCGAGCAGGAATGGAAAATGAACAAAACACATATAGTGGTCTGGGAGGCAAGCGTTGCTCGGTTATAGCGGGGGTGGCAGGATTGTGGGGGTTAAATAGGCCTGCTGCAGGGGTTTTCCGCGGAGGGGCCCCTCATGTACTGAACAACCCCACTTCAGCCACATCACGCGCTCATCTTCTTGCATTTACCGACACCTACGGTTGGCGCTAAACCTCTTACAAACACAAACAAGAATTCAACGAAATCCTGTACAATTTTCATTCATAATTATCGATTAAAAAATCAAAACTATGGTTCTGTCAATAAATTATTACTGTGTATTACTCGTGATCGTTCCAACACATATAAGAAGATCAATTTAACACAAAAAAAACGAGTAACAAAGGGGTTAAGTGACGTAAAAAAATGTCAACGTTCGAATATCGATATTTTTTCTTCGGTATCACCGGGATATTCGACAAGTATTTTTTAACCCTTCGATTCGCCCTTCTATATCAGGAACACACCTTTCCTTTGACCGACGGCTAAGGTCAAGTTACACGTCGGCGGTGGGAGTCGGAACACGGTAGCCAGAGTGGAGTGGGGATAGTGGGGTTGGTGGTACAGCGTGCCACTATTGGAAAGCGTTGGTCCGCGTCCAGACATGGAAGGGATCTTCCAGAGGAAAGAGAACGCGCTATCAGTCAAATAAGAATGGATAGAGAGAGGAGTTGAGAAGATGGAGAGGGAGAGGGCGCAGCACAGCTGGGTCGAACGCGACAAAGGTGGGGGAAGTCGTTGTCCTCGGAGTCTTCGTTCGCGCGAGTCACGAGTGCTCCCGTCAGTGCGACGCGGAACGCGTTCTTGTTTATGTCGTGTCGTAAAAAAATTTATCCCTACGCGTTGTTCTTTCACTTCTCACCCTTTCTCTCTCTCTCTCTCTTTCTCTCGGTCTTTCTCTATTTTCTCTGTCCATTAATTTCTTTGTCGATCGCCGAGCAACAGAGTCACAGAGAGAGAGAGAGAGTAACGTCAACTACCGTGTGACGCACGTGTGTGATATTGTGGAATAGAATTGGTGGTGTGGTGACAGAAGATGCGGTACGATGACCGTAAATGAGTAATCCAAGCGAGAACCGGTCAGAACGACGAGGATCGCGGCGGAAAGGACGCCCGTGGCAGGACTCGAGCCTCTGTGCATAGGTAGGTGTCAGATAGTATGCGAGAGTCAGCGAGCACGCGCAATATTCTACGTGCTAGTCTCTCCTTTTCCTTCCCTGTTATCCTGTCTCCTTTCTTCTCTCCCATTCTATCCCTGTTTCGCCCCATCTGACTCTCTCTCTCTCTCTGTTCACGCGACCAAGCACCGGAGTGCTTTTTTTTCGTCGTGCACGTCTACTCCTGCATCTCTCTCTCTCTCTCTCTCTCTCTCTCTCTCTCCCCCTTTCTCCTTCTCTGTACCTTCTCCCTCGTTTATATATACCTGTCGAAGGGAACGCAAGTCACCTCACGAACCATGCTAGATTTCTCTCGTGAAGAACTAGCATAGAGAGATACATATACACCGTGTTCAATCGCTATCGCGGTTTTCGATGGGACGCTCTCGTTGCATTGTACCACCTTCTCTTTCTCTTTCTACCTGTTCGGTGTATTTATACCAGGGTGTTTGCCGCCGTTTGCACGCGCACGATAGGGAGATTTAAATGTCACGTAAAACGCGTCCTCAGCGCCATCCAGGACTGACAGCCGGAAGTGGCTTCTACGGATGCTGACTTTTTCGAGGGAACGCACGCGGGACGTGATTGTAGGTTAGATACCATTTTTATTCAACGTAACGCTTCATGAATAATGATAATAGTAATAACACGTAATAATGCAGAAAGAGTGTATAAAAATAACGGTAGGATGTCGGTTAAAGGGCAAGTTCCTATAGGATGTTAAACAAAAGGTAGGAACGAAAAGAATAAAAATAACGTAAATTATACAGGGGAAGGGAAATATGGAGGGAAAAGGGTAAGATGGAGGGGATCAAAGGAATCGCGATTATCTGTGCGGGAAATTGTAAAAGTTCTAGCGGGGACTTTAATTGTCGTTTAATGGGAAAAAGCGAGCGTTAAACACGGCCGACGGATATCGAGTCTGGTGCATGTAACGAGCGTTGCATAAGGACGCTTATCTGCGTGAAAGTTATATTAAAAAATAACTCGAGTCTGTTAGGAGGTCGAAACTATTGTTCTACCACTGAGTAGGACGACTTTAAGGAACTCGACTACCGGCGGGCGTAAAAGGTGCGCGTACTGAAACTCGTTAACCGTTCGCAGATTCAATATTTTAATATATTACTTTTCGAATTTAACTTCGTAATTTAATTACATCGATCCGTATACATTAACCGAGAATTTTCTATCCAGAAGCTAACCGTTTCGGTACAACGAAACCGAAGGAACTCGTTACCTGGAAATTGCCAAGTTGTAGTTCCCAAGATAAATTAATTCGTCTTTTATCACTTAACGATATTCCCAGCCAAGTAACCACGTGTAATTGCCCACCTTCTTCAGGCCAATATCGACATTGTGCAACAAACAACACCGCTCATTTCGATTCACTTAATTCGCCACGCCACTTAAGCAGCACGCCGTATTAATCGTAACAGTTAATCCATGAACTTCCACACATCGATCACCACCGATGTGAATGAGAAACTCTAGCCAGATCACGGGTGAATCTCTCGAACCCTTTCGTTTAATTCAATATATACGTATATATATATATAGCACGATATCGATCACAATGGAAACTTGGAATTAATAATCCTGAAACTTTGCCCCCCCTCCCCTTCCTTCCCCCTCTATCACCCCTTTGGTTCGACGCAATTTCCCAGATCAACGTAACCGTTGCCCGTGGAAATCGCCCTAAGCCTGGGATTAATAATCCCCGCACGTTCGCGGCTACCTGCCCCTCCTCTCTTCCCTTCTTTCTACCCTTGGATTTTGTCGGCTCTGGAACGTTGAAAATTTTCACAGTTTCGACCGGTCTGAAAGTTTCGTCTCTCCGCGTGACCTCGAGGATCAGAGCTTAGAGGAGTTGCGATTGGCTCGTAGAACGCTTAGGACATTACGCAAAACGTGTTTCACCGGCGCGCGTTACGAGGTAACGGTTCAGCGAGGTGCGCTCGATGGAAAATTGTCCGATGTTTGTCGAGTATCCAAAGACTAGAGAATAGTAACATAGTTTACGGTATTACGTGGACGCGATACGATTAGGTTTGTTCGCGTTTCACTTAGCGGTTTCGTCCTGGACCGTGTTCATCGGAGTGTTCCGATACTCTCTTTAGGCCACCGATGAAATTTCAGTCGGTGCACGGAAATGGGAAATGGACGGAGATTTCCCGTGCACGAGTCTCGAATGACCTTAGTCACGGCTGGATTACTTCGTTTCAGACCACGGTTTTCTTTCTTAATAAAGAGTATATACACCTTTTTCCCACGATTGTTGTTCCAATAATCCGCCAAGTGTTACGAGCAGTGTTTCAGAAGTTTATCTCTAATTTTACATAAAACACGATTTTACCGAGGAAAAATCGTTCTTAAAGAAAAATTGGAAAAAAAGGGATGGATGGAATAAAGGGAGGGTTAAAGGCAATATTGCTGATGATTCGAGCAGAAAGGGCTAAACGACGGAGGATGTTATAGACGAGCGATTTTACAAGCCACGGCTAATCGACAGGATAAACGAGAAAGCAATAGGAATTCAGTGTTGCGTAAGACGAGCGCGAGAACACTGGTGTAAGACGGATAAAGAAGGCAATTCTTTAAACGTCTCCTTAAGAAGTTGTTCGTTGAAAAATTTCCTCAGTGGAGCGTGTAGTAGGGGGCAGGAAGACGCGATGGCCAACTTCCACGATAAATCATCGTCAATGCTCGCCTAGTTCCATTCGCTACACCCCTCTGAACCTTGTATCTCCACCGACGAACAAGCACCTCGATGAATACAAATATCTCGCGTTACGATCATTCACCTATTTTTAAAAATAAAATTTGAGAAGATACTCTTTCTGTTCTTTTTTGTTTATTAAAATTCTATCCTTCACGATCAAAGGGACGAAGAGAGAGAGAGAGAGAGAGAGAGAGAGAGAGAGAGAGAGAGAGAGGGAAGGGAAAGGCACACTATTCGTGGCAAGTTTTCATGCGTGATAGTGGCGTTACGCGAAACGTTTGCTTGTCCGGCAGTGACACGCCATACCGCAGAATCGAGTCTGTCCGTCGGTTGTCGCGGTAAACTTCCGCACGAGCTATGGGAAAACGATATCCAGCCTCGTACAGTTACGGTTCGACTGTTCACGTTCGAGTCAGACGCGTTGATTTTCGCTTTTCCTCTTTCACCGCGTTTCTACACTGCACTTTGCGACACTGCTACATCGAATGACACGTAACTTCAAAAACGAACGATTTCTTCTTTCCATTCTCTGTACAAACACCCATGAACGGTTTCTTTACTCTCCTCCTATCTGCCTTTCTTGCACGGTTGTCGCAGCGAAAGCTGTTATACCGCGTGTCTCTAATATCTCAAGAGGATTGTCTTACCGATACGTGTAGCGTCGCGATCATCGATGCATTTCAATATCTTTCCAATCACCTTCTCTAAGAATTAACGTTTACGCGTGATCCTCGATACGCAACCGAGTCGGAAAGCGGTAAAAAATGGAACGCTGCAAAGGAGAAACTGGATAACCGTGTTTAACCCGCGAATCGGCTTTCCGTTTCTACCGACGAATCAGCTGGGATCGTTCACGGCCAGCCTACCGTGGCAATCTTTCTCTATATTCCACCTGTAATATCTACAAACACCCGCATTTTTTTTCCCCCCCCCCTTTCCTTTTTCCGATTGTACACACCATTTTTATCGCCGCGTTGCACGCGGATTTTCACGTTCACACGTTCGACGAACAACACTCTTCTACGATGGAAAGAATCGAAAGGCAAAAGTGGAGAGAATGAGAAGAAAAGGAATGGAAGTGAATTCGAGGCGCGTCTCCCTGGTGACAATTTGCAAAATTGTCTCGCTCGGCTCCGCTTCGACGATCCGCGAATGATAATCGTCCCACGTAGGTGCCGTGGCTTTATCCTCTTTCCCCTATGAGAGGAAAGAACAATGGAACTATGGATACGCCTGGAACACACGCGATTCACCGTCGAATATTCGATACACCGTGTATATGCCGCGTTTATATGCAGCGATAACGTATCAATTGGCCATTATTAGCGGCGACACGCGAACGAGCGTGTGCGTCGAGGGTAGCGGTAAATTGGCAACGGTTCTCCAGAGCGGTTGATTGCACGCGTTGCGATTCGCCACGATCCTTTTCTTCTCCTTTCTTTATTTCTCCTTCTTTCTTCTCTTTCTCTCTCTCTCTTTTTGCTTCGTTTCTCATCGCGAAGGAGTTAATTTTCTTGAGGCGGGATTAAACCGAGGGAACGGTTTTCATTATTCGAAACACCTTCTCTGCGGCTGGCTGAGCGGAATTTCTAAATGGGCAGGTTTAATCTTCTACGTTTGAAGAAATTGGAATCTCTTTTTTTCTTTTTTCTAAGTGAAATCCTATCAGAAGCTCGATACAATTTTTACCGCGAAACCATTAACCATTCGCCTTTGAACTGCTGAAACCCAAAGTCGAAAAATCGGAAAAAAACATCTCACGTACTCCTCCTAACAAGTCCTACCTTCGCGAATTAATCCCGGTCCCCGGGTCGTTTCTTTTTCCAGGAGCGAGATCGATCGGTGAAGGAGGACTCGGAGGATCTTCGAAGGTAACAAGAGGTGGGGAAAAAAAAAAAAGACTGAGAGCGAGGGAGGAGGAAGAGGAGAAGAAGGAGGGTCGAAAGGTTGAGCGACCCACGGAGGAGAAAGAAGAGAAAGAGGACGTGGCGGAAGCACGTTCGTTGGAAGAGGAGGAGGAGGAGGAGGAGGAGGCGAAGAAAAAGCGAGGTAGAAGTAAGAGAAGAAGGAAGAACGATGATTCTAGTGGGTGACTCGCAAAGTGTGGTGGTCGGTTGTTCGACGAAAGGCAGATAGCGCCATTAGTTGTTGCTGGGCCAGAGAACGTCGAGCCGATGCGCGGTACGGCCCTGGCCGTCGACGAAGAAGGGGAAGAGGAGGAGGACGAGGAAGATAGAAGAGGGCACAGCGGGGCCTTAAGGGCCGCGATGTACCCCTTCAACTCTAAAGAACGTCACCCTAAATTCGTGACCGAATTGTTTCTCTTCGTGGTGTTTGGTTGCCATTTAATCATTACCATTGCTTCGCCTCTTCATCCGGTACCACCGCACAGAGGTGAGTCACGTTTGATTCTGGCTATTGAACGAATGTCTGCTAATTTCCACATACTCGCTTTGTTTCATTAACACGCTTTGATGGAGATTAGTGCATGGACGCTATTTTCGAATTGAAAGGGGACGTCCCTTTAGAGGGCTTCGTGGCTGGTTGATGGATACTATTGACGCGTGGCCTTTTGAATTAATTACTACTATTATTATCACCGTGTATCTATCGAATAGATATATACTTAGGGTATAGTAGATCTAATTGAAAATTCAATAGGGCTGATTTAACATAACAGTTCGTACAAAACCCATGGTTTTCTAGTTATCGAAATGTGTAAACTTGTACTCGTATCTGTTTCAAATATGTAAAATACAACTTGAACTAATAAAACCGAGCCGTTCAAACTTAAATATTCCAAAACTTTAATTTAAATCCAGCCTATCAAATTCGAGAGATTCGAATTCAAATATTGAAAATTCGAATTCAGCCAATCAAATTCGAGAGATTCGAATTCAAATATTCAAAATTCAAATTCAGCCAATCAAATTCGAGGGATTCGAATTCAAATATTCAAAATTCAAATTCAGCCAATCAAATTTCAGAGATTCAAATTCAAATAATTAGATTTTAAATCCAGCCAATCAAATTCGAGAGATTCGAATTCAAATATTCAAAATTTAAGTTCACCAATCAAATTCGAGAGATTCGAATTCAAATATTCAAATTTTAAACTCAGCCAATCAAATTCGAGAGATTCGAATTCAAATATTCAAATTTTAAACTCAGCCAATCAAATTGCAGACATTCAAAATTTAAATTCAGCCAATCAAATTCAAACCATTCTCAATTTGAACGTAGCCAGTCAAATTTAAGGTACTAAAATTTAAATATTCCAATTCGGATATGGAATTTCAAATTAAAATTAAAATTAAAATTGAAATAGAAATTTCCAATGCAAATTATACGTTCTACATCAAAGTTTTGCCACAAGCTACGGTCTACGCGTGACTCCCGAAATATGTATCCCTTTGTGCATGCCTCTTGTATTGTATTTACCCTCGTAGACCATTTTAATAGAGATACCCGCAAAGGTATATACACGGTCACGTTTCAAACGGGTCCATTTTTCATAAGAGATTATTACACGAACTACGGTCCCCTGGTATACCGATTCACGATGGAAAGCCCGATACAAAGTGTCCGCCATAGGATGGTCGGTACACGGGCCAAGGCATCGATAGCGAGCCACGGTAATTAGATTATCGTAGCATAGTGTTGCATAAGCTGTAAGCCGTACGAGGCAGCCAGATGGAGAACGGGCCACGAAGCGCCGTTCAACTCCGTTAAACAGTCAACACTCCGCTTTTGTCTCTCGAGCGTTCCCTCTTTTGTTCTTGATCGGTACTTTACCAGCTCGAACAATAGAAACAAGACCCCGAATGCCACTCTAATTGCAAGAGTCCTCTTTCTTTCTTCGTTGATTGTATCTTTAATGAAAGATCATGCATCGATTTTGATATATGTATCTACGTATACAGAGAATATTGTATACGTTGAAAAGCGAATGTGACGTGTATATACATTGTATACTTTCGAAATAGTAATCTCTCGTCTTCTGTGTTTTCTAAGGAATATATAAGAACAAGGGAAATAATTTAAACGTTTATTACAAATTAAACATCTCGTATATTATATATAATTTCATCCACTTCAAGATATCAAAGTAGGTTTGAAGTCGTCGAAAGGTACGGTCGAAAAAGTGACCTACATTAGGATTAATTTCCAAGAAAGCAACACGAAATTCATATCACCCACGTTTCAAATTGCTTCCTTACGTCAACATAGGTCTGACGAAATTGGCATAGTTCCTTCGTCCAGCGTCGCGATAGTGAAAGTCCCGTTCCCGGAGCTTCGAATTTTGCAAGATCGTTTAAACAGTTTCTCTTTGTCGTGGCCGGGTCCCGTTAAAAGGCCGGGAAGCAAGGGACGCTCGGTTAATGGGCCATTCCACGCAATCCGATATTTTACGATGCAACTCGAGAATGCAGCCTCCGAGTTGCACTAATCGTCATACTGTTCCCTGCTCCATTCGATGCAATTTGCTCGATGCAACATTCTAACTATGTACTCCCTATTTTCCTTTGTTTCTTCTTTCTTTTTTTATTCATCTATCCGTATTGGCGCCAAGCGAGTCGAACGTCTAGACATCGTTGGAAATAGTTCCCCGTAGCTTATGTGTGTCGGCTGAGTAAGGGTTTTCTTTTCAGAAAAAAATAAGACTACCTCTTGGCAAGCAGTATTCGATGACCCATCGTTGAATTATCCGTTCGTTCAACCTTTTTTAAGATTACTCTCACGATAGGTGACCCACCGATAGGTCATCCGTTCATTTCTAATGTTACTTTTCCAATGTTACTTGCCGACGTGGCAGATCGGTGAGTAATCCGTTCGTTCGATCTTTTCTAACGTTACTTATCGACGTGACCCACCGATGACTCACGCAATCCTGAACCTATTAAATTAATTGACCATACGACACGATAGCCGAAATTGTTCGATGGTTTTTCGAGTTTCGTACACAGAAAAGTTGTGTCAGCAAATATGTGCATGCAGGTAAATGGAATTTTTTTTTTTTTCTTATTTCTGTCTCAGGTATCACGCACGGCTCTTTCATCGGCTATTACGAGGTGGCTTCTTACGATACCGCGGCCTTGAGACACCATCGTAACCGGATGCGACGCGATGTCTTCGGCGTGGTCGACAATCAACCTCTGCTGTTACATCTGAAGGCTCTCGACAAGTGAGTCAGTTTTCTCTAGTTTTCTATATACGTTATGCAGTAAAAGTGTAACCGTGTGCTTCGGTTAACTAGCAACTACGTAGCTAGGTCACGACACAATTTTCACCCCAGGGGAAATTGCAGCGCGAAATGAACGCAGCGGGTATTAAAGGATTCTTTAACGAATTACCACGCAACCCGCGACCACTCTCCTTTCTTCCACTTCCGGATCAAAGAGACTCCTCGCTCAGACTTTTGCTTACGTTAACTCGGTGGTCTTTCTTTCTCTCTTAAACTATGTTTCGCTGTGGGTTTCCCTTTTTTCTTTTTCTTTTTTATCCTTTTGGTGGTTAATGCGAGACCGCTCTGCCATGCGGGATATTCTCAGAATTATTGCTAGTTCCTTTTTAAAAGGAACGACGGTGTAGCTTAAATTTAAGATCATTAGCAACGTTACAACGTGGATTCGTTTAGAGTTTAATTGGAGGATTAAAAATTGTATCGCGGTAGAAAAAATAAAAATACAGAATAAAAAGACAGAAAACACCCTAGTTAATCCACTGTACAATACACGCGCGATGAAATAATACGTAAAAATCGTGTAGTAAAATACTTGTCGGTTACATGTCACCAACCACGTACGCGTAGCTTCATTTCTGGCATGACAAAGGGGTGGAAACACCCCAATAAACCGTCTGGCGGCTCGTTCTGGCTGAGTTAAATCGCGCTGCTGCCGCCTCGATACATACAAAGGACGCGTCGCGTTCCTTCCTCCCCCGCGCCATTATCTTGCCAGTTTGTACCAGGTGCAGCAGGGTGGAAAGCGGCTAGAGACTACGTATACATAGGATAGAGAAAGAAAAAGAGGAGGTACGCTTGGTACGACATCGAGAATCTAGTGGATGGCCCACCTACCGTTTCTGCTTTACATTTTATTGCTTGCCGTGAATTCGACCGATTTGCATAAAGAGACGAACGCTCCGTTTATTCGAACATACACATACAGACACAAAGAGAGAGAGAGAGAGAGGGGGGGGGGGAGGAAGGAAGAAAAGGGCCATATTATTCGAGCAATTCGATTCCGTTGCTTCTAGCCGACGCGTGTATTTTCGAGCAACAGCAACGTGAGCAACGCAGCGGAGTTTGTCGCCCTGCTACGTGGCAGACGCGACGAATCTCTGGAACGCGGACTATGCGGGTCTCGAACGAGTGAGTGACTTGGTAGAAAGGTATAGAGAGGTGGGTGGGGTCCGAAAACGGATCGAATTCACGAGGAAAGGCAATTTCATTTCTGGCCGTCCTTCGCGACTGAAATTTAATTAACCCACGACCGGCTTTGAAATCGAGCGTGGATGATCAAAGGTGCAACTCTACGCCCTTTTTCCACCTTTCATCGACGCGGACGTAAATAGATCCGTTGGTAATTGTCCTTTCGACGATCGGACTCTACTACCTGGTAATTGATGTTTTTCACCGCGGAATTATTCAAGAAATATCAAACGAAGGTATGGCGTATTCAGACCTAACGTCAAGATTTAGAGTCTGAAGGTTTTCGAGAATATTTTCCCTTTCTTAATAGAATATCGAGAACGTATGCACGTTCGTCGATTGATTAATGCTTCGAACGCTAAATCGATACATAGTAAATTTGGTACTTTGTGGTAGTTTCATTACAGATCCTTCGATATATCGAATTAAGGTTCAATTTATGTCTCGATTATATCCTTCAGCGTAGCTTGTTTCTGTTCCATTCGATAGGACGGAGTCCTATATTCATTATTAAAGTCACGTTGAAACATTAACAACCTCCATTTGCAAGGGTGAATTAAAGATCATGCGAGCGAAAACGTTTCACCGCGGCATGAAAGTAACCGAATTACCGTTTAACGATTAATTAATTTCTACGATGGAAATTCACCAAATTATACATATATGTATACACATGTGTGTTGTATATATAGGTATGTATATTTGAACGGTGTATAAAAGAAGATACATCGTAGAGATTGGTCGAAAGCACCTGTCCCGTGGAACGTAGATAATACTACCGTCGGTGGGGAGAAAATTTATATCGTCCGGTCGCGTAATTAATTTCATTTAAGGGAAATTTCAGGAAAACAAATATAACATCATTTTATGGGAACAGAGGGGAATTGTATTATCTGTATGCAGTGGATCGCTTTCAAACGTCAGGAAAGCTTTGTTTCTCGGCTTGATATAGTGCCAAGTATCCTGTAACTCTGTTAATGTACCCGCACATCTACACCCCCTTTACGTGGCCAACCCTGAACGTACACCACTCTGTGTAACCACACATATATACACACAGCCTCCACACGAACTTGACCTTAATTGTATCTAGGCCTATTAACCTAACCAAACGATACCACGAGATCACCGATACGATTAGGAAAAGTTTGACGTCTCCGAGATCGAAAACGAGTTCCTCGTCAAATCGACTTTCCTCGATTTTCAAGGGAATTTATCAAGGTATACGTATACCTAGCGTATTTATCCCACGAAATTTATACTTGATTTGCATTTATTTTAAATAGTACAAAGCGTAATTGTCCCAATCTGATGTTACAGATCTTTTCACAAGAATTCGTTTTCGAGGAAAGTTCCTCAGTTTTGTCCTGTTCATCGATCACCTATCTCTGTCGCTGTGATCTCGATCGATTTCTCAACATTCACACAAGTCAGGTTAAGTTTAGAACGGAGTCACGTTGATTGCTCGTTGGTCCATGAAACGATCTTGAAAATATTCGCCTTTCGTTCCTCCGAAATTCCTCGTTGATCCTCCCAAGGATCATATTTTCCCTCTTTGAACGCACATTCACCAGATGACAAGATCGCGTTAAGTTGAATCACACCAGAAGAAACCTGTGAAATACAATCACCGGTTAACCTCGCGTCTCTTTCGTTACGTTCGGCTAGCCGCAACCGTTCGTCTTCGACGGATGATTGAACTATCGTCGAGAAGCAAGGGTTCAATGGTAGCGGATAGACGTCTCACGGTCGTCGTCCAGTCATCGTGAAACATCGAAGAACCGTGCAGTGTCGTTGTTCGAGGATCCAGCAAGATCGAACGATCGTTGTGCTCTCGTGATTCAGCGATTCCTGGACGATGACGTGAGACGATCACGCGCTCTTTAGTTTATTCTATTCTTCCTGTGCGCGGTGAACGTCGCCTGAACCGAAGGACGAGAGGCAAGGAAAACGCGACGAGATGTAACAAACATCGACGAGAATGGATCAACGTTGCCGTCGGTTATTATCGACATGCCGCAGATGAGGCATATTAAATTTAGAAAACGTGAAAGGATTCGACGTAGTGACATTGAAATGCGGATTGCGTGGAGAATGTGGCTAGCTCGTGGACGTATAATCCCGGGATTCGAGGGTAAACGGATTAGATTTAATTAAATTCGCAGCGTGCTGAGATTATTCGGAACATACGACCGCTAACCAAATATTCTACATCTATTTTCGATTATCCGTAATATCCATCGTTGAACAAAAGAACGACGGGTGAAAAGGAAATATGGTGGAACGAAGGATGGGAGAGGAGGGGAAAAATAGATTAGTGTTTAAATGAACAAATATATCGATGTGTCGAATTTAAGGAACGATAGATAGACGATTTCTATCGATATTTCGCGGCTGTATAAACGTTATCAGAACTCTCCTTCCCTGTTAAGGAAGTGTCACCCTCTTGAGAACGAATTTCCAGAAGTGTCCAAGCGCCGATAAGCCCAGACACCCTGAATCCGAACAAGTCGAGAGAGAGCTGTGAATATACGATAATAGCCGCTACAAATAGACGATATATCGGCTTTTCACGTTATATGAATAACTTAAAAGTGTATTCCCATCGATCCTCTGAATCACGTTGGAAAACCCAAGGATTACCGGATGAATCGTTCTGAACGTTCTCAAGCTAACACGCTCGATGTCGACCGGTTCTCGCGAACACTCGAATGGCCTTATGAATTTCTTAACGGGACCAATTTCATGGGACAAAGCATGGTCGTCGTCGTCGTCGTCGTCGTTGTCTTCGTAAAGGAGGAATGAAACAATGTTCACCGTTATCGCAACGAACGAGTTCGCGATATCTAAATAATTGCGGCTAAAGGGAGAGAAAGGCAAAGAGCAGGCGAGAGAGAGAAGGGCACAAAGATCCGCGATTAATTGTTGCTCTTCCGTTAATACCTCGCGTAATGCCGGCTCCAGGCTCGTTTCTTTATGGTAATGCACCGTATTAAATTCTTTTACCCGAGACAAAGGAACTGGAGGATCCTCTCTGTGCTTCCCTTTGTGGAACTCGGGGAATTTCGACAGAAATCTGCTTCGCGAATAGCGGTTTAGGGATGGTCGTGTACAACTTATTGTCTTCCATTATCGCTAGATTGTAGATGTTCATGCAAATTGTATATTTTTGTAGAAAATTCCCAAGTAAAGCGATACCTGGGTAGATCGTTTATTCCTTTATCTTCGGTAAGTCTCAACTGTGTACAATTTATTTTGCATGCTTTCCATATTTCATACGTTTTGTATACGAACGTATTGCAAGAATGTATCGTATAATTTGCATGTCTGACGTTTATCATATTGGACGAAAGATGCTTGTACTTTCTCGCAATTGAAACCATAATGTCACGATAATAAAAGTTCCATTATCATGGCATACATTCGATAGACTTATTTCATATCCCTCCCATTCTTCTTATACCACACAAAAACCACTTTTATATGCCTATCGTTCTTACATTAAAAATAATTGGAGGAAATTTGATTTCTTTGAAGTTCACCTTTGCCTGAATCCCCCAATAACGAATCCAATAACACGTAAATCCGATTCCCTGTACCAGTCGAAAAACTGGCAATCTAATAACGCCATTTTATTTATTCGCTGGTCAGATCTCCGCTTCGAACGGACGAATTTCTTTTCAATTTCGATCGACGCGATGGTTTTAATCGTATTTAGGTTCGTTTCAACGGATCGAAGCGACAAAGTGTCCCCGCTGTGGCCGCTATTGCAAAAACGTTACGCGGTTCTTTGCATTGCAAATGTGGGGACTGGTGCAACATCTGCGTGGCAGCGAGCACGAACGACGACGACGACGACGACATTTTTCCAAAGCGTTGCGCGTACCTTCCTTCCTTTCTTTCGTTCTACTCGCGCGAGCATAGGTCATTAGACGCCTCCGTGCATACGACATACGGAGCGTTCGCTTCGATTCAACCTGTGCCCACGTGAGGGAGAACTAGATCCAACGAGAGGCTGGTTTTACTTCGCCGTCGACTATATTCGGAAGCCACGGGAAGGAATGTACCGAGGAATTTTCTATCGACACTATAGAAATACCAGAGAAACTCGATCCTTTCGAAATCCCGTTTGCGAGAGAAAGGTGAGAAGTATGGTTAAGTAAGACACTTTAAAGGATCTATATTATTGTTACAGACAATGGACACTACGTCTGATCAGAGACAGAAGCTTGTTCACCAGTGACGCGACATTCGAGAGCACAAACGGTCCCATCAGCTTCGACACTGCACATTCTTACGTGGGCACAGTGTTGGGTGAGTAACGACATGAAACCTGTCTTCGTCATGAATAAAAAAAAAAGGGGGAAGAAAAAAAGCCGTTGTAAAATAACGAAAAATACCACTGTCGGGTTTGAAATCGCAGATCAAATTCGGGAATTGGCTTTTCAACTTTAATACACATACCTAGAATAACGGGCGAGAGTTCAAAGCTCCCTCCTCCCCCTTATAAATGCGTGTACACGCAGGATGATATTCCTTTGACAGAATCCAGCTTCAAACGACCGTTTTTTTCGATGCTTTCACTCTCTCTCTCTCTCTCTTTCCCCCTCATTCTACCCTTCGTTCTCTGAAATTTCCATTCCCGTCAAAGTCCACGAATTTTTATTAAAAAAAAAAAGGAAAGAAAAGAAAGAAAAGACACGTTTGCCATGGAAAAATTCCGTGGTACTTGAGCTGGTCTCCTTGGTTATCGAACCGACTCATTCAGTTCATTCGACGGTTGACGTCCTTCGATGCTAGGAACGCGTAATCCTTGCTCCGTTCGAGCATTCGCTTGAGAATCTCATTTTGATCGTCATCCTCGAAGTCGCGGTCGTTTGGACGCCAGCCAGACACCCTATTGAAGGTGTACGAGCAAGGGGTTTCTCGACCACGGCACCAGTGAACGATGTACAAGCCTGATATACATACGTATCGAGGCTGGAGAGTTCCTTCGGTTCACCGTGACCTCGCTCGCCTCTCGAAATTGCGATGGTATCGCAGGAAACGTCGATTTTGACGTAACTACCTTGTAGACCTTTTCCTTTGATACAGAAAAATTCAAAATTACCGTGGACTTTGAGGGACAGGAGGAATTTCTCCCTACGAGAATTGATAATTCGAAGAAATTTCATCGAAGCAAGGCAATCCTGTGTGGTAAATTGACAAGAAAATTAACCAGGGAATCTGATGTCAAGGAGGCTAAGTATACGTAACTTGAGTCTCATAGCAGACAATCCTTCGGAATGAGTCTAGAACTCGCTGTTTGGAGTCCATAATGGAATTTCAAATTTCCTACATAGAAGTTGTTCATTTCGTCGAAATCTAGTTCTATCAGCTACACCTGTACATTATCTGTACATCGTATCGGTTCATAGTAAATTTTACCTCTCGTTTCTTTTTCTTTACTTCCACGCGTATATTATCAATACGATCCAATTCGACGAGAAAATTTCCACGTAAAATCCACGCAAAATCGTCTGTTCGTTTCTCCATACGGACGATATTCCAGATCGATGCATTTGTCGAAGCATTAAACCAACTTTATTACCACACTATTCCGTATATATACATTAAAACAAACATAGATATATATATACATATATATACATAGGGGAAATAAACGCGCGGTGAATTATTCCATAGGACACCGGAAGTTCTGCAGTCGAAAGAGTACGCGTCTAGTAAGTATAATTCCCTGCTTGCAACACCGAATACGCCAAGTTTTGTTGTAATCGTCTGCACGAGTGTTCCTTGCGCGATTGTTAGCCAAAGTATGCGGACTCTTCGGGAGAAGAAAGCCTTAAACTTGCTCGATCCTGAAGCTACTTACTACATAGAAACCACACAGTTCTTGCACCAGGTCTAGGAAATTTATTCCGTTGTCATAATACGAAGGGAGGGAACGCACTTTTCGAGTGTACACCGTACTGATAAGGGGTAAAAATAATTGGAAGCTGTCTCGCGGTAGGAATAAGCTTGGAATAAAGCGACAGAAGGGGAATTTCGTTAGCCAGTTGGTGGTGGACCAGCGTGTGCAAGAGAGTACGGTAATATCGGGGCTATCTGATTGCAGAACGGGTGGTAGGTATACTTACTTTTACAGCTTGGAGTTCTGGTAAGCAGATACGCGTGCCTTGGCGAAGCTAGCAATATAATTTCGCACCTTGAATGAGTTCGAACTGGTCCGACCGCAACCTCACCACCGAACGAAACTTGATCGTGCAACCTAGACGAGATCGACGTTTTCCTCGCTTTCGAGATACTCGAATGGTTACCTGGAAGCATAGTTACTCGGTTAATAACGTCTACGTGAAACCAGGGAACATCGATCTAGGGAATCTTCGATGGAGAACTTGTTGAGCGTTCAGGTTTCACGAGTAGATCTTTCGACGTGTGGTTTTGTACATATTTCAATGTAGAATTTAAATTAGTATTATATCGTTTCTCTGTTTTTCTTTTTCCTTTTTTTCTCTTTAACTAATAGTTAGACGCAGGTGTGAGTAATTTCGATTTAGTTTCAAGTACGTGGAATAAGGAAATTGTTTCGAGTTCACGAGATAGCAGGTTTAACTACGCGATACGAAACAAAAGATTTGGCGTGTCTAAGAGGCACAGTTCCGGTTCCCAATCCTCGAACGGAAAGGCAGTATCCCGAGCGTTTTCCGTTTCCAGGAATAAAACAATTCAATTACCACGAGGCTTCGCCCGGTGGTCTTATCCTGGCCTGTACGCAACAGCTACAATTACTCACCGGCTAGTACTCTTTTTCTTTTTTTTTTCTTTCTATCTCTCTCTCTCTCTCTCTCTCTCTCTTTTTGAATAATTCCCGTTGAAACGTCCGACATAAATCTCCTTGAGAAAAGGAAACCCCGCAGAGAAAAGTGCTACTAAGAGCAACTGTTAAGCTTTTATAAAACACGCTTAGAACTCTCTTTCTCTTAGTTTCATTAACGCGTGTGTCGCGTAGTCTTAAACGGGACAGGGAAATTGACACTACCGACATGAATCATTCTGATCGTCGTGAACGGTTTCATTAACATCACGTTTACCAATCACGGGACAATGTAACAAGCCGGCAAACAACGAGAGGTAAATAATGGCTGACCATAAAAGCTGCACGTTGAAATTATAATCGAGGTTAGCCCATAGAACGATGCAAATAATCGGCTCGCGATCTCGAGCCACGGATGAGATGAAATAATTGCGCGCTCGCGTAATGCTCGTTACAATAGCCGTTTATCGCACGAACGAAAATGGTCTGGATGCGTGCTAATTGCTTGAATGATATAATGATTAAATTAACCTGACTTTTCGGCTGTTTGTACGCATGCGTACGAGAGAACAGTGTACGGTTTTGTGTGTCTGCGTGTGTGTGTGCGCGCGAGAGAGATAGAATACTAGCTGGATGCAACGATGCAGGATAATGCGTATCACCGATAATCCGATTACCGATTAAACTTGCTTAATTGACGGTGTACCCGCGTGTAATTGCACCGGCCGGAAACGGCCGATTGGCGTGTTACCGATAATGGAGAATCTTGGCTGATGCGTGGCAAGTCAGTTAGAAAATTCCACCAGTGACGATCTTTCAGCTGCTCGATAGAACAACATTCCTGTCGTTTCGACAGTTTTAACGAATGAAAATGCAACCGTACTGTAGAACTATTCAATGGAATGTTGGTTAATTAAAAGACATCTTTAGCTGGTATTTTCTATACTTGAATTTTTACGAGAACAATAACATTCCTTTCATTTTTTCTTCTCACACAAGATGGATATTGTTATTCTTCATTCTTTTCGCGTGGTAATATACAACGGTATACCTAGTAGGATTATTCAATCACGCGGATCGCGTTAACGAAGTAACGCCAATTATTTATCAGCACAGTGATAATTAATGACGAGAGTTAAGCTGCTTTCAGTGCAATGCGGGCGCCTGCACGCTGGTTACTCTTTCGGTGTAGTCGTATACAACGTTCACAATGTGATTCTCTCTCTTCTTTTCTTCTTTTTCCTTTTTTTTTCTTTTTGAAGTTGAAAAATCAGAAGATAGATATGAGTATATTTCCGATAAGAGTTTCAAACGGCTGCGTTGCTAACATTTTTACGGACGCGTTACGCTGAACGCCTGAATAAGGTTGAACGGTCTGCGTAGGGTTTATACGGGCGGAAATACGCATTGCACTGAAAACAGCCTTAATGGAAGTACGCGACTAGCGTGCCACGGCGGTTAAAGCTGGATAGACAACAACAATGTTGCACGGACCTCGATTTCCAAATTTCGTAGGCGCGAGATTAAGCGAACTGTTGCGCTCGTTTGTCGATCATCTATTGGATTACCGTTGATCGCGGCGTTGTTTTAAATCACCGCGGTCTTCGCTTCTACGCCATTTCCAATGATTAATCATCCCCGACGATATCATTTCCGAATCGACGACCGCGTGCACTGGACCAGCTGTGATTTACATTCATGAATTGAACGCTGGACGTAAGAACGTTCGGATCCATTTGTAGAAAATTTCGTTTTAGAAGAAATTACAAATAGAGAACTCATCGAACTTTTTATCACGAGAAAGTATATGTACGTATGTATATCAGCTAGATACCCTCCAGTTTTTGTTGGAAAATATTAATAATTGTAGGAATTTCCTACTTCTTTTGTTTTTTTTTCAAATTTTTATTACAAAGATTTGAACAAATCGGGTCGCTTAGGTTTGTATTAGTTAGTTCGAAGAGTATCTTATCCAAATTTCGGCTGAATTCATCCATTAATTCCTGGGATGCACAATATGCATCGTTTCGAACAATCCTATCTGCATAAGTATCTTACTCGAACTTCTTCGAGCTTCTGTAATTCTGCTAATTTTTAAGATATCGGCTTGAAATCTTCAAGATAGATCCCACAATCTTCCCTCCTTTCAACCGTGTAACTGTCCTAGGATAAATCTTTCCTCTTGCAAATGGAATTGATCGACGAAGTATTCGAAGGAGAGACGGGGGATCGGAATAAATGAATTCCTCGGGGAATTAAAAGAAGAGGCGACGAATAACGAGTGCCATTCTTAAATCCTGGCTTAATTAGCCAAAGTACCGGCGCGTTAAGTACACGTTTTATCTCTGCCATTTTGTCCCCGTAGTTTGTAGCCCTCGAGTGTGAAAAGCTCCGAAGCGAGAAGCACCGCCAGTTATGAATACGTCGAGCGGCACTGGCGGCCAGCCAGAAGAACCTTGCCGCAACTTCGTCGAACTCATCCCTCTGTCTGACCTGGTCGTCTTGAAATTAATCGACTAACTGGAAATAAAAAAAGAAAGAGAGAGAGAGAGAGAGAGAGAAAGGAGGGAGAAAGAAACAGGCTGCCGCAAGAAACTCCATTACGAGGAGACACGGATTTGTTTACGAGATAATTGCAGTCTTCCAGACAAACTGTTGTGTCGAATTAACGAGGATCGTCGTTAGGGAGAGCTTTAGACTGGCAATAATATAATTCTGGTGTAGCTGTTGGACCATTCGGCACGATTCTATCGGAAATGGAAGTCCCTTACACGTTCAAGACCAGCGTTTTTCATCGACTTCGAGAAATTAGGCTTCACTTCTGTGGAAAATATGTGGAAAAATTTGGTCGAAGGGATCTGAAGATTGAACAGAGCTTATTTCGTGTACAGAGGTCGCGTGTGAACACGAGGGAGAAATAAAAAGTTATCCGCCGACTCGCCAAGACGCACGGAAGCGGAACTCGCGCGGCGATTACTTTTTCCAGGTTCGTTAATTGCACGGAACGAAGGACGCGACCCAGGGAAGCGGAGGAGAGAAGTAGTTCGAACCGAATACTCTCCGGCGTCGATAGCCTCGCGGAATGATCGAATTCATCAACACGGTTACTACTTAACTGGCTACTTGAGTTTTCATCGTCGTCAAATTATTCGTCTTTGTGGTGGATTTTCGTTTCGAAACCTCCTAACAAAGTGTTTTAACCCGTATCACGCCAAATGCGTCCGTGAGACACCCCGATACCAAGCTAAATACGATAAAAAATAATAATACATATTAATAGTAATAATAATAAAAGCCATTCGAAGTGATTTGTTAAGCACATTATCTTTATTGATTAGCTTGTCATCGTTATCACTTTGTTCGCATCTTTCTTAATATTTTGCGCATCGTTTTCTTGTGAAACTGACCACTTTACAAGTACAGGGAAAAGGAAAAAATAGAACTCTAACTTATTCTTGATGTGTGCTTGCTCGCGAGATCTCTATCTATATTTTCCACAGAAAAATTATAAGTTAGAGTTCTCGCTGGACAATTACACTAAACAGTTCGAAGGATAAAAATTAATAGTTCTTTCGATACAGCAGAGATTTCACATTTTTCGTTAAATTCATATCCGTTCGTTTAATTTCATTTGTTTCATTCGCTTTCGTAAAAATGTTCATCTCGAAGGATCGATTCTCCCACACGGGCGAACCATCACGTGTTAATCTCTGCCAGGTGTTGCCACTGGAAAGAAATCACCGGCGAAAGGATACAAAATTGCGAAAGACAAAAAGACCGGCTGGTCTGTGTTTAAAAAAAAAAAAAAAAAGAGAGAAAGAAAAAAGGACAAAAGAGGGACGCGTGAAAACGAGGGTGCAAACGATGATTCAAATCAATGCACACGGCGATTGGACGTAATTCGATTGTTAATCAATAGAACAAGAATTCATCGGGCATATTCCGTTGGTTACGTAGGTGTGCACGCGTTTGCCTCGGTGAATGTTTGTCGCGCGTGCATTGTTCGAGGTTTCGCGATTCCGCGTGCGGACTCTCGCTCCTGCTAACTGTTCCCCGGCTAAATTGGATTTTTCCACTAACGAGCACCAGAGCTTTTCTCCGTGAAAGCGGCCGGTTGGCTCCGTGAAAGCTCCTCTGCTTGCACGCCTCCTTTTGCCGCCTCCTCCTATCCCATTTGCTCTTCCGTTTCCTCTCTATCGCGAGTTGCTCGCTCTTTTCCACCCCTCGCCCTCCCTCCATCTTCCCGATCGGCCTCAAACCAGCCTTTCTACCTTTCTTCACCTTCTTTCCTCTCTTTTATGCCTATCGTACATCCTGAACAGCCTTCTCGAATATTTTCTTTACTCTTTTCAGTCTTATTCGTACTTCTTTTCCTATCTTTCTTTCTTTTTCTTTGCCTCCCTCTCTCTACAGCTTCGTTCGATTCGTTTTCACGAACGAAGAACTCCCGGGGTCTTTGAGGGGTGAATAAAATGAAATTAGAACGGATGCCAATAATTCGTATTTAGCCGAGGAATAGAGGGATTCTCTTTTCCACCGAAGGGGCGCATTAATTGGAGAGAAGAAAAGACGATTGATTATCCCTTTTGTACAAGCAGGTTATGGACCATCGAAATTCTGAAATGACTTAATTAGGACGTGCAGGAAGGTTTGCAGAAGTAGGAACGATTCATCGGCGAATTTAATCAGTTATTCTTGAGTTACTTGCTCGAGGAATTCCTCCTAACAGGGTGAACATCCACTTCGGACAGATTTAAGACGTTTGACGAGGAACCAGACACTTGAACGTCTCGTTCAAGCGAAGTTGTTACATACGATTCTAAAGATAATCTCACCAACTTCGACGTATGCCTTTCGTATCGAAAAGTCGCACGATTCAAAGCGTTAAGTCTAATTCCTGCGAAAGCAAACGATTCTTCGCATCGTCAACCCTCTGCCCTCGGAACCATCATCTCGTCCCGAGTTAACTGAAATAAACCGTGGTACCCACGGCTAGATCCTCTCTTCCGGCGGAATAGAATATTGAATAGCGAGCTGGAAAGTGGAAGCCCAGATACCCCGGCTGATTCTTCTTGCCTTCTTCTCTTCCTTTCCCACCGATTTAAAGCGAATTAACCGGACTCTCATCTCTCTGGAATAGAGAGTCGACTGGTCGGAGTTACTTTGACCGGCGTATAGTGGAATATTGCGTCGAGGCCTGGCCCTGGAGAAATAGGTCAATTACGCCAGGGAAGAGTTTGCAGCTGATTTTAACGCGAACTGAACGTAGTAGCGCTGGCGATACGGTCTGTGCAATTGCAGACACTCGAAACACGGTGAAACGGAGGGAAATAGACTCTCTCTCTCTCTCTCTCTCTCTCTCTCTCTCTCTCTCTCTTTCCCTTTCTCTTTCTCTCCTTCCCTTTGTACAGTATTTTCTCTGTAGCATTCACAGAGAGGGTGGTACAGTCGCATAGTAGTCGCGAAGACCGTGACAAAACTTTTCTAAGGATGTCCGATTCGACTAGTTATCCTTGAAACAGTTCTCTCGCTGTTCACTCTCCCTCTCTTTCCTCCTCTCTATTCTTTCCGTCCCTCCGTTTTCCCGCCAGGCCGCTGATTATGCGCCGTTGCACAATATTATCGTTTATCTTGCACTTTCAGCGGCGAAACAACCAGCTGCCCGCTCTCGAATTTGCTCCTCTCCGTACGAAGACACGAGGATGGTGAAGGATATTGCTTGTATTATGTATTAGGTTAGGTTAGGAAGATTCTGTTGCGGAGGAGAACAATGAAAACTTGACACCATTATCCTGGCAACTTTATACAGTCTCCTTTAATTTCAGTACAAGTTTAATATTTAGTTTGGTTGCGTACTTTTCCGAAACATTTCACGTTTCTTCTTCTCTCACATCGAGGAGACTCGTTTGTTCTTTTCCTTCAAGATTGATTTCTATCCATTTCGTTTCCAATGGTTAACGATCGGTTTTATGGCAAGATGATTTCACGTGGAGTATTGTTTTAGAGGATCGAAGAAGGGGGAAATTCTGACGCGACTTTGACCAGATTTCCACCACATTTCCAATAATTTATTGGCGATCGACACGCGATAAATGTCTTGAAGTACGTCTAACTAGTAATCATTTGCATTTATGAGATGAATAAATAAGTTACACGTTGTATTTCTATGCCATTCGATATTATAATTCAAAGTTAATTGGATGTTCTATTATCCTTCTTAATATAATACAATCTAAATGGCTTTGGAGGAAAGTCTGTCGAAATACGTTTAGCAGCGAATGTGTTAACCGTAAAAGACGAAAAAGAATCGATTTATCGAATAGATTATGTACTTGTATCAATTCTATAACGAAATACATTTCCAAAGCTTGATCAACATCGTCGAAAGATTTCTCAAAGATTACGTAGAAATTCCAAGCGTCTCGATATCCTCAAAAATGCTCCATGGGGAGTCGATGGTTATTTGTCGCAAACCCTAGCTAGAAATTGGATCGAATTAAGCAACCGTCGAGCCATCCACCATGGAAACAAAAGTCTAACCCAGCAGACGATTCGACGACGAAAGACTCTTTGATTTCCTCCGGTCTCTCGAGGCTATTTCCCGGCCTTCTTCCGTCATTTTCGAAGGAGAACGATAAAAAGAGAGTCGTCGATGGCCTCACTTCGATTCGAGTCGTTCTTACCGGACGTGAAAGCGCGAACGTGTCTTCTATTCGTGATCTGCTGACGCCTAGATGGAAAAGCTGTTTCATACTTTTTGTTGACACCTCCCCAGCTCCTCCTCCTCCTATTTTCTTCACCAACTCTTACCTACAAGTCTTTAAGAAGTTTTTTGCGTAATGCAAGTCTCGATGTACCTCTAATTAAATTACAGCAGCTCACAGCGAGGTTTTAAGTCTTCTTACCGCTGTTAAGACGTAAGAAGGTGAATTTATTTGACTTTGTCCACTCTTTGTACTTGCTTATTTTTCTTTTTTTCCTCTGGTTTCTTCAGTTATTCCACGAACCGTATGTATCATACGTATTTACCCGGGTTCGTTATGATTCACCGGCGATACGATTGGAATTAAACAACAACCTGTGTTCTTTGTAATCTCGAATATCTATCCCCGGTTTTCCTCGCTCTCTACGATATATATATGTATACATATACGTTTTTAGATCGCGTGTCCAAGTGTACACGGCCGGTTATTTTCCGCGGAAAGCTTGGTTGAACGAATGGTATCGACTGTGCGCAGACAGACGACCGGTCCAATCCATAGGAAACTCGCAAGACTTAACGATATCGTTTCATAAACCGTATCACGCGCGGCACGTTCGATTTTAAATGGATTTCCACGGTGGAACAGTCGCGGTGGTTCAATATGTAGCCGAAAGAAGAGAAAAGAAAAAAAAGAAGAACGAACCTGCAGCCTCGTTTGTCCCTTTTTTTTTTTTTGTTCGACAATTGGAAAAAAAAAGGATAGGACAGTTTCGAATGGGAGGGACTGCCTAAACTAAAAGCTAAGCACTTCTTTTTTCTTTTTTTTTACGCGCGCGCGCGCGTTGAATGTTGACGTTTCATTAACTCTCGACAAAGATTCGCTGTTTCGAAAGAAGAGAAAATGAAGAAAATACCGTCGGAATTTTCCCTTCGTGCAGTCGTTTAATCTACAACTCTCGAGGAAATAATCTTCGCCTGCCTGTTCGCTCGCCTGTACACACTTTTTTCCTGAATGTATCGCGAGCTAATGAGCCCTCCTCAACCTCTACCAAGTCCCGTGTTTTCTCGCACGATTGGCGGCGTTCGAGGGGAAATTTTCGATTCCGCGCTTAAATGGTAATTTCATCCGGCCGTCGTTCCGCATCAGGAGCCAGATCGTTTGAACCGGGGCCACCCTTTGTTCAATCGTTTCCTTTGTTCGTGAGAGGGTGAGGGAGGCGAGGTATCGATTAGCATGAGGGGTGAATTTACCCATCGAGGATTCTCGTCGAGGGATTTAAAACACTTAATTGCAGGGAAAAAGCCTTACGGATAATTCGTTCGAGGAATTCGGACTTTTGTGCGATCGACAATTAAAGTAACCTAGCCTCTCGAACGTCGCCTCTACTTCCGCCAGCTGAAAAATGTTGAATTAAACGCCAACCGCGCTCGTGTATCATTCGATTAATTATGAGGAACGTCCGTGTAATTGCTTTCTAGCAAGAGTAAGAAAGAGAGGGGGGGGGGGGAGGAGAGATAGAAGACGGAGAATACAGAAAATGTTGGAGGAAAAGGAAAGGGGAAAAGTTCTCAACGACCAATTAAGGTGAATTATGTCGATTGTAAGAATGTGCAGCAAATGTTTCCACTTTTACTTCTACCTCTTTTTTTTTCCCCTGAATGTTCTATCTAATTTTTCATTAAGTGCAACTGTCATTGAGATAAATTGTTCCTTTTAAGCAATTTTCACCCTACGTCTACTTGGTATAGCCGGTGGAAGCGATATAGAGAGGTCGTAAAATCAGTCAGGCGTCAAAGTACACGTAATTCGAGCGCTGAAACAGGAATTCGAGGGGGATAACGATCTCGAGACTAGCTCGGGGGTGTTCGATGTCAACTCTGAATTGATTCTTTCTTTCCGATATATTAAAAAAAAGAAAAAGAATTTCACTGCGTCTCGTACGCCGGTTAATTCCACCCAAAATAACGCTGCCACGAGTTTGATTTTTCCACGAGCGTGTAAGTTCGGCGACCCAATTCTGGGTCCAATCGACGCGAGAGGCGTGGGAAACGCGCGTCCGGAAATTATGAAATCGTCGAAACGATGTAATTCTCGACGAAGACGACAGCCACGACGGAAATAGATAGCTCTGCTACACCCTTCTTTCACCCCTCACTTTGGTTCACCCATCCAGAATCTGACGTCTTTCTCTCTTCCTCTCTGTCATGGAGAAAGAGCAGAGTGCCGCGAGACAATTTTCGATTTGAGAGTTTGCCTCGGAAATCTATCGCTCTTCCTCCCCCTCCCCGGAAGCAAAACCTGTCGGCGAAAGTGGAGACAGGGAACGAAGTTATCCTCGAGTTCTCTGAATCTAAATAGAAGACGATTCGCTCAATTTCCGTACGAACGGACACGATTACGCGTATAAACTTAGCTTCAACGTGATGAAAATGTTTCCTCTTTTCTTAATTTACACTCAGAACTATTTTCGTATATTGTATCATCGAGACATCTTTTACGTTAATTGCCAATGTTAGATACCAATCACCGGCGATGTCTCGGAAATTTGTCTGTCACCTTGTGGCATTTAAAGAATGGAACGTTCTATATATATGTACAACGCTATCTCTGTTACAAACTAATGTTCCAGAGCCGAGATTTATTGCGTTGGTTCAAGACAAGCCGGGAGATTCTAGTCTTGAGTTGGTTTATTGGACAGAGTTACGAACTGATTCTAAGACTGAACACTCTTCTTCTGTCAGCTTAAGCTTCTTTTTCTTCCCTCCCGAAAAATAGTACATTTGGTTGCGGATTTCGTGATTCGATGGACGTTTAGATCCTACAGCTTAGCTTTCCCTTAGTTTATTCTGTAAATTGTATACAAATTGTGAATTAATCTAGTCGAGATGAATCTTTCGAAAATTCAATTTATTCAGATAACAGCTTCATTTAACCGAGAATTTTTACAAATGTACATTTCGATGATAACACCAACTGAACAAGCAGCTATAAAGTATAATTTACAATAGGAAACATTTTTACGACTTGAGCACGCAAATAGTTAACAGAGAAACACGTAAAAAGTGTCGTTCCTCTTTTATCGATTTCGCCTCGTGGCAACGAGGTATAAGTTACGCGTAAAAATTCAACGAACGGTAAGAAAAACGTTAATGAAGAGTTACTATCGGTAGAAACCGCAGAAGAAATACGCGCGTACGCTCGGTCGATTGACAAAGCGAGTCGTTATTGGCGCCCGTACTCGGAGACTTTGAAAGTCGATTTTCTCGAAATGGAAGAAGCTCGATACAAAGGCGAGAGTCGTTTTGCAATTTTAGCCGAGGCTTTCGCTTGAGGAATTACCTCTTTCTCGATTGCACCGGCGAATTACGCCGCGAATATCGTTGAAATCTCACGTTTCGAGACAAAAGGTATATACCTCGGGGTGCTCTTTTCTCATTTCGCACAGCAGGGAACGCGACTGCTTTAAGAAACTTCGCTCTGTTTCGCGTTTTATAGCGGAAGAACATCCAGTCAGTTTATCACGAATTTTCGCGCGACCGCGAGACCCGTAAAAAAGCTCCTATAAATGCTGTTCTTTACCTTCTTTTCTCTTCTTCTTCATCTTCCTCCTCCTTTCTCCTTCTCCTCGAACGATCAGTTTTACAAAGGGGTAGAAACAGAGAGGGGTTTTGTTGAACGATGATAGGAAGCACACGGTGGTAAAGGAAACGAAGGGAACGCGATAAAAAATATTTTCGTTCCCTGGATGGAAAAGCAAATTCCCCGACGTGCCGCTTATTTTCACCGGCACGAACTCCGCTGCGATATTTTCCGTAGAAAGAAACGATATTACGTCAATAACGCGAGCCACCGTGGCCAATTCGTTGCCACGGAACGACAAAAACGTCCATCTATCTCGCGATAAATTCTCTGGATCGCGTCTGGAGGCGGGACCGGTCCTCCTCCTCCTACAGCTCGTCTCAAAAGTGAAAGAGAAGCTCGGTTGAATGTCAGATCGATCGAAATCGTTCTTTCAAGTTCGAATTATTCGATTATGAATTATACGCTTCTCTGAAGTGATCCGTTGTTCTATCGTAAATCGGAAAATTGTTTCGATTACGGTTCGTTTATTTCGACAGGGGATGAGAACGCCATGGTGCAAGGTCTCGTGACGGAAGATGGGCTGTTTGACGGTACCGTGGTCACAGGATTCGAGGAATACTACATCGAGCCAACGAACAGATACTTGAACAACGAAGAGGACACATCTCCGCCGTATCACAGTATAGCCTATCGAGCCTCCGATGTATTAACACCTCGTAGAGTAGTGCCTTGCGCTAGTCATCAGTTGCATCAAGCAGATTCTCACAATTCCATGGAAAGGTGAGCATCTTCCACTGACTTATTCCAACGATGCTCGCCGTCAGAAGTGATTCATCTGCGTACCATTGATTTTTCCAACTCGCACTCATCTTTCGAAACTCTTTCTTTACATCCTTTACTCGTCCCACGTATCGTTCTTTCAAGTTCTTACGTTCTTTCGTTCGATCGTTTTATCATACGGACGTTTATAAACTGTCCTCGGACGACGTTCTTCGCGAGAAGAAAGAGAAAACAACTACAGATACGACGCTTCACGGATTAATCTGACGCTCCATTCAGATTCAACCGAGAACCTTGGTGTTTTCTTCTTTTTCTTTCTTTTTTTTCTTCTTTTTTTCTCTCGGGATGAAATATTTCTCCAAGCCCTGTCGCGTCTCAACCGTTTCCCCTCGTTAATGTAACAGGATAACGCCTCTAAAACATCCCTCGTGCAAATCGCGTTACGTTAACCGAGGATGAAAATGGATCTCTAACGAGAGACGCTTCGAACGTTTCCGCGCCGTCTGAAGTTTATCAACTCGGAAACACCGGCTGCTCCAATGGTGTTAATTTCGTTAGCAATTTCTCCCGACGCATTATTCGTAGGCGTGTACCGCTGCGCGTTCCACGTATAACGAGCTTCAAACCGCGGATCCTCAAACGTTCTCTTCTCAGTATACGAATCGTTGGCAATTAACCGTTCAGGTCCTGAACGTTGTTGCTGTTGCCTCCGCCACGTGGAACAATCACTATGTAAATGTCGTTTCTCTGTATTTTTTTTTCTTCCCCTCTCCCGTTTTTTCTTTTCGTTTCAGCACTGCCCACGGTTATGGGAACGACTCCAGGACGCTTTACGAACCTGTGCTCGGCGAGAACCTCGCTCTCTACTCGAGGGAAAATGGTGCGCGTGTTTTAACACTGGAGAGAGATAAGAGCGCCGCTCGTATGGAAACGTGAGTGAATAGAGAGAGAAAGAGAGAGAGAAAGAGAGAGAGTGAAAAGAAAATTTCTGAAGAATTGTTTGAACGTCGATGTTTCGGGTTCATTCGGAAACTCTTATAAAATTTTATTTAGTTCCTGTTTCGTCGAAGAGAATCGTAAAAGAAAAGAGAATTTCCAAGACAAAAAAGTTAAACGGACCTGATTTTTATATATCCTCCCGCATGGAAGATATTTTTTCGCGTACGAGAATTTTTCCTCCGTTTCCAGAACGAGCGACGGAGATCGAACCGCGAGGCATTTGCACAAACGTGCTACCGTGGATCCGCGTAAAACCACCTGCATGTTGTATCTACAAGCGGACCATCAGTTTTTCACGCGATACGGCACGGAGGAAGCTTGCATCGAGGTGATGACGAGGCATGTGCAAAGAGTCAACTCCATTTACAAGCATACAGGTAAACTCTTGCCTTTCTGTTTCCTCTTCTAAAAATATTTCACGTCTAGCGGGTTTCGCGAAGCAGTAAGCGTTTACGATATTTCTGTAAATTTAATTTCTACGGTAAACAAGCGTCGAGGGAAAACTGACGGGACAGGTTTCTCATCTCGAGACTAGATTTTCTCAAGTTACTCGTAAACTTAACCACGCTTGTCTTTGAATCCGTCTTAAGAGAGCTTAAGCTCGATTAACAAGCGATCAGAACAGAGAATATTATTGTTGCATAGACTTCAATCAGGACGGGAGACCAGACAACATCAGTTTCATGATAAAACGCGTGAAAGTTCACAGCGAGGACGCGCTCAGGGATCCCAATTACCGATTCCCAGGCAACTACGGCGTGGAAAAGTATCTCGAGCTCTTCTCTGGTAAATAAATCTGTTGGCGTAACCGTACATCGTTAACGATCGTTAACGATCGATTGTTGCATGGTAGAAAGATAGAAAATCGAACTGCGCATAATTACATTCCACATGCTTTTATTACCAACGAGCTATTTAGCAACGTGTAGATACAAATATAAGTTTTAACGATGTGCAATACCTATTCTATAAAAAAGAAAAAAGAAAAACAAAAAAGAAAGAGGTGTAAAAACGTGGAAAAAAGAAACTATTAAATTGATCATTGCAGAAGAGGATTACGACGCGTTCTGTCTGGCGTACATGTTCACGTATCGCGATTTCGAGATGGGAACGTTGGGCCTCGCGTGGACAGGTGACCTGAAGAACGCCGGTGGAGTTTGCGAGAAGAACGGGGTAAAGTTTCATCCTATTCTCTACCTTTTAAGCGGCAAAGTATCGAGGTTTTTTTTAAAACAGGGAAGGAAGGAAATCGGTCTCATCGATCTTCGATGAGGATGCTGCTTCTTCCCCTGTTTCAGAGACGTCGAAACTCTTGTCCACCAGTAAACTGAAATGAAAGTCGAAAGGTTTGCTGAAACGTACGACTGAACTTTCCAGCACTATCGTGGCAGTATGAAGTCGCTGAACACCGGAATAGTGACTTTACTGAATTACGGGAAGCACGTACCACCCGCAGTTTCTCACGTCACTTTGGCCCACGAGATCGGCCACAACTTTGGTTCACCGGTAGGTCGCTTGAATTTACTTCTACGAGCATGTTACAGTCTTGCCTCTGGGCTAAGATGGAACGATAGAGAAGAGGTATTAGCCAGGTTCTTGTCCGAGGTGGCTTGTTTTTCTAGGACTGTCGATATATGTTCGTAACACGAGGCGCCACTTTACTTTGTTCCAGCACGATCCGGAACAATGCACGCCCGGTGGGGAAGATGGAAACTTCATTATGTTCGCTCGTGCTACAAGCGGTGACAAGCGTAACAATAATCGTTTCAGCCCGTGTAGCTTGAGTGCCATAAACCCAGTTCTGAATAGCAAGGCTCGTTCTCCGAAAGGCTGCTTCACCGGTCAGTCCATACGTTGCTTTCTTCTTTTTCTCTTTTCACATGTCCCGTTCGATATCGAACGTTCATTTACAAATGTTTCAATCGAAAGATGTTTAATATTGAAAGATACTATAATTTTTTATACAGAACCACAAGTGTCCTTGTGTGGAAACGGAGTGGTCGAGGAGGGTGAAGAATGTGACTGTGGATGGGAGGAAGATTGCAGGGATTCCTGTTGCTTCCCTCAACGCAGATACCCACCGACCGGTGAAACACCCTGTACACTAACTCCAGGTTCCATATGCAGTCCTAGTCAAGTACGTGAAGATTAGAAGTCACTTGATTGCCAGAATCGTGTTTCGTATATATATATATATATTTTGTTTTTAAATATCCATCGTAATTCTTCAGGGTCCGTGCTGCACTGCGGAGTGCAATTTAAGATTCGGAGACAAATGCAGGGACGATAACGGTTGCCGTGACGCGAGCTTTTGCGATGGTCGATCGCCATACTGTCCCCCTTCTATCAACAAGCCGAACAAGACAATCTGCAATCGCGAATTCGTATGCTTCATGGGGGTAGGTATTTTCTATATAGAATCCATAGGAACGATAGAGAACGTTTTCAAGCGTGTACATCGCTTATTTTCTTTTTGTTCCACAGGAGTGTACAGGTAGTATATGCCTTGCATACGGATTGGAATCGTGCCAGTGCATTCCAGGGCCAAATGATCCATCGACGAAAGCCTGCGAGCTTTGTTGCCGTCTTCCTGGAGAGAATCAACCCTGCCTGTGAGCTACCGAACATTGTTTTTTTTTTTTCTCCTCCTTTTATTTATACAGCGTTATAAATAAATGTATCGACGATCAATCTTCCGTTCGTAGGTCGTCCTTTGATTGGAACTCTCCACCTTACGATATACCAGACATGTTCTCGAAACCGGGGACCCCGTGTAACGATTACAACGGATACTGTGATGTCTTCCAGAAATGTCGAGAGGTATAACGATATTATACGGAAAATAATTTTCTATCAAGAGTATAATTTTGTTGGGGTTTTTTTTTTTTATTCGTTGCTGTAATAGGTCGATCCAAGTGGTCCTTTGGCAACCTTGAGAAAGCTTCTGCTGTCGGACGAAAGCCTAGCTACCTTTAGACGTTGGATAATCGATCATTGGTACGCTGCTGCTTTGATCATTCTAGCTGCGGTGTCACTCTTGGTAAGTGTTATTCTACTTTTTATTTAAAAAACAAAAATTAACGTTTCCTTATTCTGTACACTGAACCTACCTATTCCCCCAATTTGAAAACACTATGTATTATATACACTGTACGAATAATTTTTATACCAGAAACGATCGAGGAAACACGCAGATAAGAAACGTATTAAGAGTAAGTCTAGGGCCAAGTGAAAGTAGACCATCGTATCTGTAACATCAGAGTAAAGATCGCTAGTTCTCATTCAATCTCATTAAATCTTTGTGTCTGACTCATCGTAAACCCTTCACGATTCATTTATCGAATATGCAAATTACTCGACAGTAATGTGTAGCTGTGTGGTTTTGATCGAACATTTGGCTGCTAACATCTCCTTAATAAACTTGGTACATACATGTAACCTTAGAACACGCGATCGCCGGTATCATAATTAACTGTTCACGACTTCACTCCTATAATCTAGGTGGCGAGCATGAGGTTGCTAGGCAAACGGCCGGATCTGAAGCTCAAGTCGGTCACAATAATTCACAGCTCAACGACGGAAACGGTACGACTCCCGCCGGAGGGGACAGAGGGGGTCACGGTACACCCTCCAGCTGTACGTGCAAAGCTTCCGCTCAGCAGAAAGGTCAGGGAGAAGAGGAGACATCGGAAGCATAAAGATTCGCAGGTTAACGGGACAGATAAGTCTGGCAAGGACGCGTCAAAGAAGAAAAAACAGCCACAAACGAAGAGGACATCGGCAAACGCCGAAGATTTTGCTAGAAAAAGATCAACAGACGCGACCACCGCGGTGGTTCAAGATAACAAACGCAAGAAGACCTCCTCAACTAGAGATAAGCAAAATTCGAACGGGAATGGGTCCAGCAGTGCTGATAACGACAAGAGAAAACGCAAGAAGCAACACAAGAAGGAAGTAATCGATTATTCGGCTATCCAAGCTGAAAAGGAGCCAGAACCGAACGCTGACCCTAAAAGTAAAGTTCGTTCATGGTTGTTAGCGTCGTCTCAGTGTCGTCCAGAGACAGGAAGATCGAACGCAGGTGGTCTACCTAAGAGCAAGTCTACACCGGTTGGTCTAACTAGCGCTGGAACTAGATTACCTGCGACTAGACAGGTTCCTACGAGGAGACCAGTTGAACCTAGAGAAACAAAGGTTCCAGCTACGTCTGTGGTACGCAAAGAGAGGGCGAAGCTTCAAGTAGTCTATAAACCACCGTTTAGATTCAGCGTGAAATTGAGAAAGTCCGATAAAGTTGCCCAGGTACCTGCTCTAGCGCCGAATACCACCCATGCGAATGGTAGACCGAAACTTCCAAGAACAGGTGTTCTTCTGAGGACAGCTAAGAAGAAGGATAGAGTCAGAATAGGCAGGGCCAGACAAATAGCACCTACAGGAATAGGAAACAGTGCGGGTGATTTACCTGAGCCAGCCAATTCTGATCTCCACACGGTTCCTTCTGACTTAGAGGTGTTATTATCCGAGAGTGAGTTCCTCTTCTCAGATACGTGACCGACGAGTGACATTTTCGAGAATCTTTTAGCATGAAGATCCGTATCGATGAAAGAAGGAATCCCGTCCGACGAAGTCGAGAATAAATACACTTGAGAATCTTTCACATGCCATCCCAATGGTTCGATACTCGGTTTCATTAGTAGTAAATGCGATTAAACGCGAAGAAGTCGTTCGTTTGTGAAAGTGTCGGCTTGTACGGAGAATCAAAAGGAGGCGTTTATTGTTAGTGAAATCGAAGGTAGACGAGAGAACCAGCCTGTTTTATTCGTATTTAGCCGTGTATTTAACGGCTGCAACTGGTGTTTTCATAAGAAACATTGACGCAACCCCCGAACGAGCTTCTTCCGTTCTACTGTGCTGGAATTTATTTTTCTACGGGTATGTGTAACAGAGGAGCCACGCATACATACACATACGGCGTACGCTTTCGCTCTTTTTCATGTCTTCCTAGTAATAAGGCGACAATTTTTGTCGTGCGTTCACGATAGAAAAGGAAACAAAAAGGACAGAAAGAAAGAAAAGAAGACGTTCATGTTACGCTGTGTAATCGGATGAATTAATATATCTATGGAAGTGCTAGTTGAACGATCCAAGCCAAGTTTTCTTCTTCCAAAGAAAAGGGGCCAAATTCACTTAAAAAAAAAAAAAAAAAAAAGTAATAAAAAAAAGAAGACTAACCACGCAATCGTGTGCATCGGCGACGTGTACCAATGGCACAAGAAGTACGATAAAAAAGGATCACAGCCATCAGGAGCCAATTTTCGTCTGTCGTAGACGCGCAGAAATTCGATTCCTCACGCCTGAAAAAATTCGTTCTTCGCGATCGCAGCTTTTTACACAAAACAGTTCAGGGATCAGCGTGTTCGATCGATGCGAAAAACAGATGCGACGAGTTTTTAGCGTGACGTGCCGCCGTATTTTCGAGACGATAAGAGGGAGGGATACTTAAAAAAAAAAAAAAAAAGGAGAGAAACAAAAAAACTGTTACTATATCGTGCCTATTTATCGTACATCGCTGTTAGAAACTTGGAAAAAGGATCTTCGCGATCACAACAAATTCTTTTTCGTTTTCTCGACGACGATAGCTGTGAGAGAAACAGGAAAGTCAGCAGAGGCAGCTTGAATACTCTTGATAGTCTGAAAGCTGAATGACACAAAAAAACACACACACACATACACTAACACACGGAGACACAATTTTACAGCTTCGTTAGAGAGTAGTAACTTTATCGAAGTTTTCTCTCGAACATACAGGAAGAGAAAAAATGAAGAATATAGAGTTTGTAATGCAATAATCGCGCGGTTGATAGTTGAAGCTAGTCTATCCATTTGCGTTTCTTCAAAGGCTATCGTCAACTTGATACTTTCTCGCCTGCACGCTTGCTGTTAATCTAACGTACCTACTATTCTCATGGTTCCTATTTACCGGCAACTCTCCTAAATAACCGCGGTGTAATCAATCACCTTGCCGGATTATTTGCATTTCCAGTGCGTAAGTGATGATCGATGAAACTCGTTGATTCTAGTTTATATTTTTGAGACTGTAAAGAGAGAAAAGAGAAGAAGAGAAACACAGAGGATACGTGAATGAGACAGACACACATACATACGACGCATACACTCGTCCTACGTTTTATTCGAAATGAGTTTCACGATATTCCTCGCAGAGGAAAGAATTAACGATACTTTTAATCGTACTGAAATAGTTTACCATTTTACTCTGCGGTGCTATTAGTCAATATGCTTAATAATGTTACAAAAAAAAAAAAAAAAACCAGAAAAAAGACGAAAAGGAAAAAAAGAGAATTCTGTGAAACATTCCCTCACGTTGCTTGGAAAATCGAGTTTTAAGTTCCTCTCGTTCGCAGCTCACCACGTTCAATCGATTGTATATGTATAATTTGCTGTTGTTAAAAATCATTTGCTTCCATTTCATTCCATTCCATAGGAATATAAGTATGTAGTATTTCTTTCGAGATACACTCTAGCTATATCGAGAAACTATCGCTATCGCCTCTCCTCTCTGAGATATCTTAAGTGATTTTTGTCGTGCGAAGAGATGAAAAGCTTACGCGAAAATTATACCGGAGACTTGCGAGAATTTGTGTGTTAAAAGGTAAAAGGAAGAAAAAAAAAAAAAGAACGCTTGTATGTATCGTCGTCGTTAAAGGCGTCGGAAGGAAGTAAGAATATTTTAAGCATGACGTGCAAGTCTCTAGGAGACTTCTAAACGTTCGTGAAAACGAAGGTGGGCGAAATCTGTTCTTCGTTGTCCATTTTACTTAAAAAAGAAGAAGAAGAAAGAAAACTACTGCCATAATATCGTACGAACGATAGAGGATGCTATGTGAGAGAAATTACGAAGATCGTCCTTCGTTTGCCCACCTTTGATTATTAACAAGTAGAGTATTTGCCGGTCGCTGCGATTAAATGAAGAAAAAGAAAAAAAAAAGGAAAAAAAATCCGCTTGTGTGTATTACATACGTGCGTACGTGTACTTAAATCGTAAGAATATGTGATTTTACTTTTATGTGAATTTATACATACATATAGTATACACGTTTAGCGAGCGTGCGTTAATTACGATCGAATCTCTTCGATGGAGTAGGTATCGATCGTTCAATTACACACGTAACTAATATTTAATTAACCCATTGGCCTAATACTACCTTTAAGCGATTCGTTAGTTAGCCCAGAGACGTTTTAATTGATACTATTTATTGAACGAAGCAAGATAATCAAGCTAGCGCGATTGGAACTTGTTGATTAACACTCCTCTCTTCGTTTCTCATTGAGTAAGATTTAGAAAGCCTTCGCTGAATACCGCGTTAGTTGAACAGAAATGAAAGAAACAATAGTGAGTCAATGTAGGCAAATGGGTTGTCTAAGGAAATGTGATTTTACTTTTAAGACCAATCTGTGTTAAATTCGTGAACTTCGCCGGTTCTGAGCCAGTGGCCATGTCGTCGCCTGACTCCTCTAGTTATTGAAATTTCTCAGATAGATGATTTAGTTCGCTTGGAAAATAAAGAAGAAAAAACAGAACGAAATAAATGAGCCATAGGTCAGAGCCGTTCATCGAGAAGATATATTCTCGTATAAGTGAAGAATATAGATTTTCATCTAGTGTAAGGTATAAAAAGTTAGTAGAGAAATCTCGTAGCATATCTAGTTCGAATAATCTCGACGATAAAAGAATTTTCTCCACGATCTCAGGAATACGTTTCACACGAATTCATTTCAGAATACACGTCGTTCTCCAGTTCTACATATAATGTTTTAACGATAGCTGTTAATTATTTATTAGTTGATAAGCGACTATGGCGACTAGCCGGTCACCGAGAAAAACTAACGTTCGTACTTATAGTCATTCCTAACACTCGGGTGCTCCTTAATTTTTGCTATACTTCAACCCCTTTCTTCCCTCTCTGACCTCTCTGAAATTCTTTGTAAGAGGAAAATGTGCGAAGAAAGAGCAGACGTGTAGTTCTGACGTTCGATCGACGATCCGAAGAATTATCAATTCGATATTACTACGAACGGAAGGGTTGAAAGGTAGAACAGATCGCTCGAGGATTGCCTCGATTGCCAAGAAAAATCCGATCGGCCGAACGAAAATAAACGTTAGCTAGCTGTTCCCGTCCGATTTTTCGATGCTGGACACACCCGAGGCGAGACTGTTAATTTATCACGTACTTAATATCCGATATAAGATGGGGCTGCTGTATTTTTACACGGACTTTGTATAGTAAACGACGAGAGCCACGAGAGACGCGAGACCTAACCGATCTCGCGCCATCGCTGTATATAACTGTATACCAATAAATAGACGTAGAATTACATTTCATTCTATACTGATTATCACAACTCAAAACAGGCTAGTTCTCCCTTCCTAAAGTTTCCTCATTTCGGGGCTCGATTCCGAGTAACATTTCTTTTTACGCTTCATCTCGTCGCTGTCCATTTTGCTTTTCGTTATGGCCTCCCGTAACTCGTTTCCATATTGGATAACTGAAAGGGAAACACGGGGAAAATCGATATCTCCTGTTGCAATTGTTCAAAAATTACCACGTACTTTTCTCACGACGCTCTTTCTCCTTTAGTCTCTCCTTCTGTTCCTGCTTCTTCCGTTCGTCCGCTAGATATTTCGCAAAAGCAGCGTCGATCTCGTTTTCTTTCGCTCTCCTAACGGCGATAGCTTTCTGACTTCTCGCCTGTTATTATTTCGTATCCTCTGAAAAATCACTTCCTATTTAACGTACGCGTGTAATCGCGTGTTTTACCATATCTTGAAGAAGTTCTCTGGCGGTATGTTTCTTTTTTATTGCTGTTCGAAGCTCCTCCTTCATCAGTTCGTCCTGTTTCTCTGCCAGATATAATTCCCGGCAGATCTCTTCTCGTTCCCTTTTCTTTCGTTCCTCCTCCATTAGCTTCTTAGCCATTGCTTCCATCAGAGCGTCTTTCGCAGCACGTGTATCGCTCTGAAGAGTCGAAAGAAAGAAAATAGTTTCTAAAATAAAATTTAATTTCGATAAAGTAATATGTATTCAACCTTCCCCTCAGCTTCTTTCTTATGCTGAGCTTCTTTCTCCGCGATGATCCTCGCGAGTTCGTCGTGTTCCTGTTTCAGAACTTCCCGTCTCTTCTCCTTCCAAAATTGCCGAGCTTTAAGGAAAGCCTCCTTTTCAGCTTGCAACAAAGCAGCAGTGTCCTTCTTCTTTTTCTCCGCTTCTAAGTCTTCCTTGTACATAACCACACCGACCTCTTCCAATATTTTTCGCTCACGATGCTTCTCCTCTTCTTTCTCACGTTCCCTACGACGATTATCGATCATCTGATTCTGAAGATCCCTTTTGTAATTGAGCTTCTTCTCTTGCTCCTTCGCCAGAGAGTCATTTTTGATATTCCACGGGCTGGATAAGTTCGATCCTTTGATCTCTTTTTCTTCGTCGCGTTTTCTAAATTCGACGAGTTCGGCGTTTATCCTGGCCAAAATTTCATTTGTAACAGGTGACGCGGCAGATTTCGCTTTCCTGTTCTTTATAGATTCTTGCAATTCGATATCTGTATTGTAAAAGCGAGATTACGTAAGTTCGACAACTTTGCGGCGAAAATAATGTTGTTTCCTTTACGTTTACGTCGCGCAAGTTCTTTAGCCAGTTTGTGCGTGCGCTCAAGATCGCGAATTTTCAACTCAGCCACTTTCTGTGCACGCTGAATTTCTTCCTGTTCTAATGCCTCCTTCCGCTTAATGTGCAATTCGCGTAAATGCCTCTTCGTCGCGCTTTTACTGTCCATGGCTCTTCGCCGATTCTCGAGCTCGATAGCTTTCTCCTCTCGAAGCTTTTCATATTCTTCTTCTGTATTTTTTACTTGGATCATTTAGACGAATTTTCCAACGTTAAATCGTGAATACAGGTTACTGAACTATGTCCGTCTGTGAAATTAATCGGGAATGGAAACATACGAGCGTCGGGCTTGAAGGGTTGAAATATAATAAAACACGGTAAGATCGCTTATTCTACGGTTTGTTAATTTATCAATTGCGAATAGAGATTTTTACAAAAACTATTTACAAAATTGATATTTCGTAAGAACGGCAAATAAAAGGGGAAATTATTTTCATAAAGATATGTACAACTATTCGCGCTCGAAGTGACGGTTTTAATAGTCAGCCGCATTGCTGGCCAAGTAATCACGGCGTCCAATATTGGATGCCTGTTTGTTTTGGATAGCTTCCAGTTTAGGACACTCTGTGATTCTGTGACCAAGACCACCGCAATAACTGCATCCACGCTCGTCTGAAATGTAATGAAAACAAATCGAGTTTATCCTCTCTATTTTTTGATAAAATGCATAAATGCGAACACACGCGAATCACTTTACCTCCCAAATTGAGATATTTCTCGTTCTCGGAGCAAAGCTCCAACAAAAATGGCGGGACCTTTTGTTTTGCCTCCATCAACAAATGTTTAAGATCCAACAATACAGATTCGTCGTTTGCTTTATTAATAAACGTCGTCGCTATTCCAGTTCGTCCGGAACGTCCAGTTCTTCCAATTCTGTGTACTACACGCAAACGTACGTTGTTTAATTAACCAAGTTCTAGAGTGTAAGGATAGAAGTACAATAAATTACCATAATTTTCAACATCATCCGGCATGTCGTAATTTATAACATGTTGCACGTCCGCGAAATCGAGACCTTTAGATGCAACATCCGTTGCTACTAATACATCCTTTCTACCTTCGCGAAAAGCTTCCACCGAACGCGATCTTTCTTCTTGATCTGCAAAAACAGAGTTTGAACAATTTGAGCACTGAAAAAAGATCAAATGAATGGTGCTTCGTTGCACGAAAATGTAATGCACCTTTTCCACCGTGTATCGCTACAGCTTCAACGCCCTTTAATAATAGATATTCATGAATAGCATCCACATCTTGTTTCTTCTCGGCAAATATGAGTACAGGCGGTGGAGTTTTCTGCAAACACTCAAGAAGATAGACGATTTTAGCCTCTTGCTTGACATATTCGACTTCTTGTATTACGTTCATGGACGCTGCACCTGCGCGACCGACATTAATCGTCACAGGTTTTACCAGAGCGGAACGAGCAAAATTCTGAATTTTCTTTGGCATAGTCGCAGAAAACAGCAACGTTTGCCTTTGACCCTGTATGAACAATTTTTTAATTTAACTCGTACGGTTTGTTAACATATTAAAAATATTCTAATAAAATATATTTACCCTGAAGAACGAAAAGATTGTTCTCACGTCTTCTTCGAAACCCATGTCGATCATACGATCCGCTTCGTCCATACAAAGATAGCGACACACGCTAAGTTTGACCATCTTTTTATCTAACATATCCATTAATCTCCCAGGCGTTGCCACCATGATGTGTACTCCTCTGAAAAAATAAAAAAATAAAAATATTGTATAATACGATACGAATAAAAAAATCGAAATAGAGATAGGATAACTTGCTTGTTGATAACTTCTAAAGATTCTGATACTGGCACACCTCCAATTGCTAAACAGCTACGTATTTCGGGGCATCCCGCTTGCCGTAAACTGTTCGTGTAATGTCGAGTAATATCGTACGTTTGTTTCGCTAATTCTCGTGACGGACAAATTATTAAACCTAGACGGAATAGGTACAGATTAATTTTAATTTACATGGTTTTACTTTCTCTGTAAAAATAACGGAAAAATTTGTACCATATGGTCCTTCATTTCTTACAAATGGCATAGCCACTTCTTGCTCTAGGCAGAACATTATAACAGGCAAAACAAACACCAATGTTTTACCACTGCCAGTAAAAGCAATGCCTATCATATCACGGCCAGATAATCTGTAAAATATTAAAAGAAGGTAAATTATTTTTTTATATAAAAAATAATCATATTTTATGGTAAAAAATAATTAAAAAATCTTTTGCTAAATATATACTGACACTGTTGGTATCCCTTGAACTTGAATTGGTGTTGGTTTAAAAATACCCTTCTGTTCCAAACCATTCAATATACCCCTGTGAAATTTCATTTCTTTAAAACTTTTCAATGGTGGTGGAACATCATCTCCCTCTACTAAAATTCTCAACTTTCTTCTAATTCTTTCATGCCTGGCTTCTCCAAGGGCAAGTACTGCTCTTGGAGGCCTCCAGCTGGTCTTTATAGGATCCTCATACTGTATACCCTTTGCTAACTCTGCTACACCCATTAAAGCTTTATTCTCTGCTACACTCTCCAGAATCTTTTCTTCTTCCTTCAATTGTTTCTCCATAGCACTCTCCTTCTTAGCCTCTGCTAATTTCTTTAATTCAGTATGTTGATCCAAGAGGGAAATGTTTGACTTTCTTCCCCATACTTGTCCATCATCATCATCAGCATCATCCCTTTCATTTTCACTGCTGCTCTTTCCCATGATACCAGCAGCAGCTTCATCCTTAAGCTGTCCAAGTTTTCCAAGCTTAGCTAGTTGATGCTTTTTACGTTCTTTAACTGGTACATAGGGAACATAACTATCATCTGGCTCTACAAGACTGATTTCCTTCTCCTCCTCACTTCTGTATCTCTGTGTTATAAAATATATGTTAATTTTCATTTAGCAAAATTTAAGGTACAATTATCTGTGAAGAATAAAATGACATAGAAACCTAACCTTTCGTGAAGTATCCCCTTTGTCCTGTGCCATTGTAACACAGTTGCTGTCGAATTCTTTAAAGTTAAAACAATATTCAAACGAATAATTTATACGATTATACTCTCATTTCGGAGTAAATTGAATGAATATTCTTTTATAACCTAACTCAACTGTGTCGTTGAATTTTACGGGAACTAGATAGAACCATTTTATAAAATATTTATCATTTAATGTTTTTGAGATATTTGGCAATTATTTAAAATACTTTATTCTAAACTGTTTTGTTAGAAAATTATTTTCACGATACTTTAAAAGATTATTTACGCGACGTTCGAGTTGATACTCGATATTTGATTCGTGTCGCGTTAAATTGAACACCGGTGATACGTATTTAAAATCCTACATATTTTTACTTTATCATAATTCCTGACCGAAAAAATTATCAATTAATTTCTAAACAAAAAATATCCGTTCGTATCGTTTACGAATATAATATTTAATATAATCAAGGGCCGATGATAATAACGTATTTCTAAATAAAAACTATAAAAAGGCAAATAGCCTCTGACGTGTTATATGTACTGCCATGAACTTCCGGAATAGCGTACATTTAATCAGCTGTTTTATCGTAGTACGAATTGTTAACTACATCAAGCACACGTTTTATTCAGTTATTTAAAAAAAGTCCACGCGCTTTGGAGGCTCTGTTAAAGTATTAAAAATTAATTGTGCTATTAATTGTGTACATCTGATTACGATATTACAGCATACCAATTACTTGATTTCGTATTTTGAAACGTGCTAAGAGAGAACAATGTCCAAAGGACCGAAAATAATAATTATCGGAGCTGGTGCCGCAGGTATTTCTGCAGCGGCTGGATTAATAAAAAAGGGCTTAGAAAATGTTGTAATTCTTGAGGCGAAAAATCGAATCGGCGGTAGAATAAACACAGTAGAGTTTTGTAAGTAATTTATTCGTTTCTCTAAGTAAACAAATTTGTAAAGAAATCCGTGTCGTTATATTTTTAGCTGATAATGTTGTGGAGTTGGGAGCACAGTGGGTTCATGGAGAACTTGGGAACATTGTCTTCAATCTTGCATCTCAGCATAAATTGTTAGACTCATCAAAATGTTTTAATAATTTTGATGCACACATATCTGTCACTGCTAATGGTGAAATACTTTCAAAAGAGGAGACTGTAGAAACATTGAGAAGATACTATGATATTTCTGAGAACATATCAGATGAGATATATGATGCAGAATCATATGGGGAGTATTTTGTGAAACAGTAAGTACATCAGAACATGTTATATTTATTTAATATAAAATTAAAATGACAACATCGATCTTGAACATTTTTGTAAAAGAATATTTTCAACAAATGCATCAATATCACTCTCTCTGAACCATGCCTGCATGGTAGGATGCAAATTTGTCGTTACTACAGTATAAACTTCTTTATCAGGGACTATACATCTAAAAGAACATATGATATCTTTAAGCATGTACAATTTTCAGTTGATGCAAGTAATACTTCAGGGGAGTACAGTACCTTACACGAGTATTGATACACTGATTCCTCACATATTCATATCTTAACAGAGAGTATATGTATTTTACATATTTAGCATCTAATTTATTTTGATCCTCTATATAAATTTTTTTAGGATTATTTATCCTCTCTATGTATCCTTGTGTTAATATAGGTATAATGAAATTTACCTAAAAGTAAGCAATAATATGGTTGAGTTAATTTTTACCTTAGAATAAAATTGTATCATTTTACCTGTCTGAAACAGTCATCTATAAACTCCTCTGCTCTACTGTACACATAATTGTTTTGTTCTTGAAGTATGAGCACTCCAATTCTGGGCTGTTTAGCCCTAAGTACTTTTGCTATATGTTGTGCATTTTCAAAACCATCATCAGCAAATGTTAGCATAACTATACAACCATACAATTGCTTAGTCTGTTAAAACAGATAAATAATAAATTAAAGTTTCTGCTGCTGTTTTATTTGAAGGAACTTTCTATGAGTACTCTCTAATACCTTTTGTAAATTATCTTGTGTGACATGACCAGAATCATCTGAATCTTTCTGTGTGTTTTCTTGTATAATTTTTATTGGTGTTAGAACTAATGGTGCCCTTGGAACACTTTCTGGTCTTAGTATAGATGATTCTATAAAAGGAGAAAACTTCTATTTTATTTTAATTAAAAGAATGATTGATATTGCTATTGCAACAAATGTTGAAATACCATCTGTACTGGTAGTTTGTGAAAGTGCCTCAACTAGATCAGAGATATCATCTTTTATTCTATTAATTACATCAAAGCGGTGTATTTTTTGTAAGACACTTAAAATTTTGTCTATAGTTGCTTCACCATGTTGTACATAAGCTAATAATACATAATAAGTTGGATCCTGCAAGCCTTTAAAATCATAATCTATACACTGCAATAAAAAGAAATAAAGCTAAACACATTTGCTGTGAATAAATATTTGGTATTGTATATGTATACACACACGTATTTGTTCCATTGTTAAACCCATGTATGCTGCAAATTCTTGCCATCCATTGTATGTTTTCCCTGTGGCTGTAGAACTTAGTAGTAAGCATAATTTTTGTAATGTGGATTTTCCACTGTGCTCAAATAAATAAGAAGCATGAATCTTTGTAGTAGCCTTTTGAATATTTAATACTAAAGTATCCAGATTTGGTGGTCCATCTACTTCTCTCCTCAACTTTTCCAGTTCAGGATCAACTTTGCTAAAATACAAGTTTATGTTTTTTGTTTGCAAGCACTGGTAATTATAATAATTTTTAGCCAAAATTATGCATATAGAAACGATGCTTACCCTTTTGGCAACATGTTTATCGATAAATATAAAAAACATACGTTTTTATATTATATTTTTCGTAAGGGGGGCGTAAACCATTTTCGAATGCACTATTGTTAAAGAAATATTCCATGTATTTATAATATGCAACATGACATCGTAAATATTGTAAAATCAGAATATAGAAAATTATACTTATCGTTATAGTTATAACAAATATACTATAGTTTTCCCACTGCTCTCCTCAAGACCAAATATCCGGTTCGATTTTACCGCGAACATTTGAAATTTAGCAAGGAATTGCACTCGAAGTAAATATTGTTTTAGATTTTACAAAAGATTCGAGGAAAATCCATTTACTACTCGTAATAGAGCTGAGGAATTGTTGAATTGGATGCACAAATTTGATAATTCCATTCAATGCAGCGATTCGTGGTTTGATGTTTCTGCAAAAGAAATTACAAATTATTGGACTTGCGAAGGAGATCATGTACTCAATTGGAAATACCACGGTTATAGAACATTATTCGATTTATTATCTGTATGTATATTTTATACGAAGAATAATTGTACATTTGTTAGAACATGTTCTTCACCTTTTCCTTGTTTCAGCAAAAAATACCCAATTCAAAAGTCACCCTGCCAATAATGGAAAAAATAGAGTTTAACAAAGATGTGCATAATATCGATTATACTTCGAGTGATAACATAATTGTGAAAACAAAAGATGGTTCTAAATATACAGCATCTCACGTAATATGCACCGTATCCCTTGGGGTTTTGAAAGAGAGACATTTAACAATGTTCACTCCACTTTTGCCTGAGCATAAACAACTTGCGATAAAGGTGCGATAAAAGTTTCGCGAAAATATCGTACCTCTTTCGAAACGCACCTAATTTAAAATACAATTGTAACATGTTATTTAGGGTTTAAATATTGGATCTGTAAATAAAGTTTTCTTGGAATTTCCGCATAGATGGTGGCAAGAGGATTGTGCCGGTTTTAATTTAATATGGTCCAAAAAAGATGAGGAAGAATTTATTAAATGCCACGGACAAGTACAGTCATCTTCTTTGGTGTTCTTTTTTTTATTTAATATTTATATACATTAATCGCATATAATTTAGGAATACGGATGGTTATGTGATGTTTTTGGATTTGTTCCTGTCGATTATCAACCGCGAGTACTATGCACATGGATCTCTGGAAAATGTGCAAGACAGATGGAATTACTTTCTGATAACGATGTGTCTGAGGGATTGTACTTGCTACTGGATATGTTTTTGAGTAAAGCGTATAATATTCCGAAATTTGATAAGATGCTTAGGTAATGATCTCTGATGTTCTAATGGTTACTATAACAATGTAAATATAATTTCTATTATTTATAGATCATCGTGGTACACGGACGAACATTTCCGCGGATGTTACACTTTTAAGAGTACAGAAACTGACAAGTTAAATGTTAAAACCAGTGATTTAGCTGGTCCTATTGTAACAGCTGGTGGAAAACCTGTACGTTTCTGTCAAATGAATATTCAAACGAGAAATGCTTAGTAAATTTTTCGATAATTTTATTTATTCGTTAGATAATTCTCTTTGCTGGAGAGGCCACGCACGAGCATTATTATTCCACCGTGCACGGGGCAGTTGAAACGGGTTTCAGAGAGGCCAATAGAATATTAGAATACCATAGGTAAATTTTGCAAGTTTTCGATGTATTACTATCGTTTAAAATTTATTTGGGATAAGGTAGTTACAGTATACAGTACATAGTACCGCTCACTTTAGCCGTAGTACGGGATTTTTATGTATACATAACGATTTTGTGGATAAACGGTAATTAAGTTTAAGGTAAATTCACTTTTACGATCAGTGCATAGCTTTAAAAAAACCTCTGTAGCAATGGTTTGATCGTCCTGATTTAAATTAGCAACTCATATTTTATTTCTTACCATCATTTTCATTTTATTTCTTGACATTGAAATTAAAAACCAATTTGCACGACCTTATTCTTTCACGTTTATTCGACCGATTCTTTACTTCCATTCTTATCTTGAAAACAAGATATAAGTGAACAAAAAAAAAATCAATGTGTATTAGATATGACTATACTGAATCACATATTCTATTTCTATTGATTTGCATGCTTCTTCTTAGGCGGTTAAAGTCTCAGCTCTATCCAGAGCCACATGTTTCTACATAAGGAATCACGGTAAATGGTAAATTTACTTGAAGCTTTACATCGTGAGAGGCAAACAATTTTTATACGAATATCTGTGACTTATTTTAAAACAAACGATCGTTTATTTTTATTTCACCCCTTTCAGACCAAAACAAAACACACAAAACAATTGAAATTAAAGTGTACAATTCCATACTCTAACAAGGAATATATAAACGAAATACATGCATGTTTAATTGGTGCTGCATTGTCAGTCACGTTATTTTTTTTATTTATTTACAAATAGTATATGAATATATTAGCCTTAATCAAATAAAATTTCCTATGACCCGATTGTTGTATTTGTCAGTTGTACTCGTACAATATCCATCCTGTACATACGTCGCCAAAATTTATCTTGTATGTAGATAAGATAGCGAAATTTTAATACAGTATTGCAATTTAAATGACGTAGAACGTGTGGTTCCATAAGGGAAGTCATAAATGGCTTCCAAAATAAAGTGGGAAACACGCCTGATACTTCGAATCAAGTAACAACGAGGACGAAACTTGCGATAGTAGGTGCAGGAATTGCAGGATTGGCAGCTGCTAAGACATTAGAGGATGTAAATTTCACAGACTATTTATTGATCGAAGGTAAACTGATCTTAAACGAAAGTTACGTTTAAGGAATATTAAATGTCTCGCTATCTGTTTTAACTCAGCTCAAAATGAAGTTGGTGGTCGAATTAACTCGGTACCGTGGAATGATACGTGGATAGAATATGGTGCACAATTCGTACATGGTGATCAAAGTCAGTTGGCACAATTGTGTTATCAGCATGATTTACTCGCAGATATTGACTATAGAGATGGCCAGGGAATTTTCATTCGGAGCAATGGCCGTAAAGTGGACGAAGCTTTGGTGGAAGAGATAGACGATCTGATTCGCAACACGTTGGAGGATTGCGAAGATTATGTTAACAGGGATGTCGAAGAAGGCTGCGAAAATATTGGCGCGGTTTTAAGAAACTCGCTTAACCAGCACTTGCATCAAAAGAATGATTCGCTGGCGATAAAAAATATAAAAAGAGAGATATTTGATTGGAACCTGAGATTCCTCAACGTAGACAATTCCTGTTACACTCTTGATGATCTGTCTACTAAATATTGGGGAAAATTCAAGGTAATTGCAAACAGATTATATTTAAATAACATTAAAATCACGCGTACGTGTTTTATTACAGTTCGCCGGTGGTTCAGAATATCTGTCGTTTAAATCCTGATATAAGGCCTTAACCAAACTCATCGCCGATGGTTTGGGAGAAAAAAACGTACGTCTAAATACTGTCGTGAATTCGATCGAATGGCAGCAAGCACCTGGAAACAATTCCAATTCATCTGTCGTATTAAACATCTCCGATAATACGAAAATTCTTGCGGATTGTGTAATAATCACTTGTTCCCTTGGTTATTTAAAAGAGAACTATAAAAAGATGTTCAATCCATCTTTGCCAAGCCCCTTTTCACGAGCAATAGAATGTTTGGGCTTTGGTTTAATAAACAAGATATTCCTCGATTTCGGTATTTCTTGGTGGAAACCTAGTACAAAAGGGTTTCAACTGCTTTGGAAAGAGGGAACATTTTGCAATAAAAAGCTAGCTGCATGGACGAGAGATATGACGGGTTTCGACGTTCTACCGAATCACGAAGGTATACTTCTTGGATGGGTTGGTGGACGTGGCGCTTATATCGTTGAAACTTTAAGCGAACAACAAGTCGCAACTGATTGCGAAAACCTACTGAAACATTATCTGAAACTGGATAAAATATTTCCGGTAAAGAAATGCTTAAGGACACAATGGAATGCGAACAAATACGTTCGAGGTAGTTACAGTCATATTACAACAAGATGTGACGCGGATGGTATAACGCCGCGTTGTCTAGCTGAACCGATATGGGGTAAACCAAAGAAGAAATATGACAAGGTAAGGGAAATCAGTGCATTTCAATGTGAAATTAATTATAGAGATTATTTTACCTTAGGACGTACCTATTATGATGTTCGCCGGTGAAGCAACACACGAAAGCTTTTATTCCACGACACATGGGGCCTATGACACCGGTGTGAAACAGGCACAAACTTTTCTACAGTATCACGTAACGAAGAGTTGACCGAACGAGATGTACGTAGAAGTAGGTTAAAAATATGTGAGTATACTTACACACATTCCCTATACATATTATGTATATAAAATCATACGCACATATCTGGAACTGGGGACAATTAACGTTATGGTTAAGATTATAAAGGGTCATTAGCAAAGATGTACTTAGAGTCAAAGGAAAGCTATGTTCATAGGACATAATTAACGTAATATAGTCTGTATATTTGTACATGCAGGAAATTCTATTGAAATAAAATCTATTACTTAATCAATTCTCATCGTCAAATTGTACTATTTCTTTTTGCCGTAAAAATTTATCAATCTATTAGCTTCTCTCCATCCGGAACCAACCGCACCGTGTACCGTAGAGAAGTAATGTTTGTTAGTGGCTTCGCCGCCGAATAAAACCACCTGAAAGGAAAAGAAATACCCGGTACACGTACCATTTTTTACTTCTTTTTGTTTCTTTTCTAAAAAAAAAATATTTCACAACGTGAAATTTACCGGTTTCTCATGTTTTACAATTGGCTCGGCTAACTGTGTGGCGCTAGAATTCGTCGCTACCGTTTCCATGCTTCGATAGCTGTACGTACCTCGGAAGTGTTTATTTTGATGCCACTTACTCCTAATAGACAAAATATATTTCGTAAGCGCGTTAGATAAGAATAAAAAGAAATAGATACGAGTATTAAGGACGGTACCTTATCATTGCTATTGGCCTACTGACATTATAATTTTTCGACAGCATATTATATAACATCTGTGAAACTTGATCAAAGACTTCCTCGTCCGTGATGTCATCCATCATGCGTGCACCCTTTCCAGAAACCCATATGTACAGTAAACGGGGTTTATGTTCGACGAAGAAAAATCCTATGGCGTAAGCTAGCCACCTTGTCTTCGGCTGAAGAAAATATTGTAAATTTGTTACAGAATAAATTTTATTACACACATGTTGTTGTATTCATCGCGCAATTTCAAACGCTCACATTGCTATCCAGCTTCTCCCTTTCCTCTTTAGTCCAAATAATTCTGTATCCTCCATTCTTAATGCCCGTGGGATTAAACCAAGTATCGTTGAACGCTAAGAAGATTTTGCAAGCATTTCCAAATCCTAAATTCTACAAAAAGATATCGTTAATTAAAATTCAATTGTTGATAAATGTAAGGATAAGAGAAAAATATACCTTGATATTCCTAACTTTCGATTCCGATAACGCAGGATTAAATAAAGTCTCGTATTGCGCTTTAAGTACTCCTAAAGAAGGTGTCATAATTACGTGATCGGCTACGTATTCTTTTCCATCGAGAGTCGTTAACTTTACGGTATCGTCTTCGCTCGAATAGTCGACTTTCGTTACCTCGCTGTTTAAGATCGTTTTATTCAACACAGGTAACTCTTCTTCCGGATTTGGAAATTTTTTCTAAGACCAACAGAAAAATACATCGAACGAATTCATCGAACGAGTGAAAGGTAATTTAATAATCTATTGGAACGCGTACGAACCGTCAGTATATCGAAAACGGTGCTGTAACCGCGTTCTTTCCAATTTATCACTTGATCTCCGTCGCACATTGCATACTCGAAATAATTTTTCGCCGAGATATCGTACCAGGTATCAGCAGGATCATAGCTAGTCTGCATTATATCGAAGAGCCAGAGTAACTGCTCCCTCAGCGTCTCATTCACTTCCGGGAACCGTGCGAAATCGTGTTTCAACCTAACGTGTAAATTCATTCGACAACAATGTACAAGATACATCGTAACGTGTATACGTCACTTCAGATATGGATTCAGGACAAAAAGAAGATAACATCCTACTCGGATCTGTTCTCACGGAGGTCGATCGTTCTACATAGTCTATGTAATTCCGAAACGAGGATGACTCGCGTGTTAGGAGTAGACATATCTATCGTTTCTCGCAATGAATTCGTAAACGAATTACCGATAAACCTGGGAATTACGATACGTTTATCTCAGCTCTCTTACTATTCTCTTTTTTTTTATTATCCTGAATACACTCATGAAGCGGCAGTGTAAGAGCATCGGTAAATTCATACTTATTTTCGAAACACTCGCCGATGGAACGATTACACTCAACTCGCGTTATCTCTTCCACAGAGTCCATGTACTGCAAGTAACTATCTGTAACGTTCTTGGTCATTACGGGATCGATCAATTCGCCTGTAGACGTGTACACTTTGTCCTCGTAGGGAGATGAATGATCTGTAAGGTTCAAGGGTGCTACCAAATCGTACACAACGTTCCCTTTCTCTCCATGGACCCATTGCGCCCCTAAATCGACCCAGTAATCATCTGGAAACGTAGAGAAATTGTTCGTTACCTTGTTTCTCCTAATCTAGAATATACGATCGGTGTCTCGGTTGTAGTTAAACTTACCAAATTTAACTGTATTCACTCGACCACCAATTCTATTCTCAGCTTCTAAAATTAAGATATCTTCGAAGCCGTTTTCGAGCAATTTCGCCGCTGCAGCGATACCGGACGACCCAGCACCAACGATCACTATCCTGGGTGATTTGGTACCCGTCGAAATCGTGCCTGCGATCAGGCAGAATAATATGATCGCGCGATAGAACATCTTCGATGCGAAAGTGAACTCTGAACGCGAACTTTTATCAATTGACAGATTGGCCATCTAGTTTTACGCAACGACCCTTATATATACTTTGTGTCGGTTATTCATATGGCAATTTGCCTTTGTGAAGAATTAGTAATAACATCTGGAGCGCGCAATTGGTGGTAGTACCGCATCGGATAGATAACGGCTAATGAAGAAAGATAATCAGTAATAGTAAATTATATAATTCTATCCATGAATAAATGTTTCTTCTATCGGACGAAAAAATAATAGATTTCTTTTTTCTATCTTATTACGAACACACGTGTAGATGAGCATTATTGAAGATGGAATTAGACATTATGTCTGTTTTCTTCTCTTCCTTGGAGAACAGACATTTTTGTGATTTAACCTGATAAAGAATACGAACAGTTTTACATTGTTTTAAAGGTAATATAAGATTTAGAGGGATTGTGGATTCTTTTCCGATGAACCGTGATTAAAATTTAAAGAATTTTACGTACGTATGAGGAAAAAAGACATCTCGGAGAAGTGTAAGGATAGGTGTTACTTCTAAGAAGTAACAGGATAATGATACTTATTGCTTCTTGTTTGTGGATAATTTAGAGTTACGTAAAACAAAATAATCTCAAGGGCGGAGGAAAAAAAAAAAGGTGCAGCTGTCCGGAAAATCCATCCTCGATAACGAAGAGTTGATTAAAATTTTTGTGTCTTCCCACAGAGTCACGTGATGTCAGGGACACGTCAGGAAGATTCCTCGTCGACCAATCGAACGATGCTTCGAATACTCATCAAATTATTGATTCGTAGATTGGATCTGTGGATCCGTGAATTAGTGGTGACAGATGCATTTCTTTGTAATCATAGCTGAGCATGCGTCGAAATTAAATAAAACATGGTAACTTTACAGAAACAATGGAAAAACGATGCACGATATTTATTCGATATTCTACCATCAACGGGTGTACGATATTTTTCTCTTTTTTCCCGTATCGTTTCAACCGAACTCCACGGAAAGATTTTTTTTTTAGTGCTGTTTATAGTAATGGCATTCCGATTTAACATTCTCGCGTTATTTTTATTACTTAACGTAACGTTAGTGTTACCTGCGAAACACTCAGGTTAATTATAGTACTTTATCGTTCGTACGAGCGTCTTATTTCTTACATCGAACGTTCTGCGTAATATTGTAAAAAACAAATTTTCATCATTTTATCAATTTACTCCTGTAACTGTACGCGTTAAAGTTGTCGTACAGTGTTCGAAATATCATCTGTTCTTTCGGCAGAAGACATACAGCGTAAATTGATTTTTAGGAAACGTGGGAAAGAAGAAACCTAGCCCACCGAAGTTAAGTGACACGAACCCGTTTCTTCAGAAATTACAATCGAACTCCACAAGCACAACCGAGAGAGTGAATTATCAGAAAAATCCTTTTCTAACGCCGTCTTCGGATACGCTTGTGTTATTTTCTGGCAATGGAAATAAACAGAAGCAGAAACCTGTAGTTGACAAATCATTAAAAGCAAGGGAAAATCAAAGTGTTAGTGTGGCTGTTTATATTCATAATCCTTTCTTGCAGGGTCCTAGTGGAAGTAATTTCACAGAAACGTACACTTTAAGTAATATAAATGTTAATACAAATTCAGCACAGCAGATACCTGTTGATAAAATTTCAAGTGCATCAGATTCATATACAGACACAAGATTGAAGTCAGAAGTTAGTAAGTATCTTTAAATAAAAATGACAATGGTTAATAAGAGATATATGATGCCACTTGTTGATAATTTCAATGCATTAGAGTGTGAAGAATATGGAAGGCAATTTTTGGACGCAACAGGCACATTATCTTTGGTGGGAGCAAATTCAGAGGTGATCAAATTATCCAAAGACAAGTGCAATAATATGAACCTTCTTGTTGTTGGAGGTGTTCATGCTTCTGTTGGAGAGTTTCCTCATATGGTTGCTCTAGGTGTGAAAACTAGAGATGACACATTTAGCTTTTCTTGTGGTGGTACTCTAATTGCCCCAGAATGGGTACTTACTGCAGCACATTGTACTTATGGGCCCAAGTAATATTTTGTTTTATCTACTGTTGTATATTCTACTTATAAAGCTTATGTAAATTTTTCTAATTGTCCCTAAACAGGAGTCCCACACATGCTCGTGTAGGTATTAATGATTTGAAAAATAATCAGCATGGTATCATAGCTACAATTAACAAGATACTACGTCATCCAAACTACAAACCTCCTACTATGTATGCTGACATAGCTCTTATAAAATTAAATACAGTTATTGCTTTTAACAAAGATATAAGACCTGCTTGTCTATACCAGCAATATGATACTCTTCCCACCCAGGCATGGGTTAGTGGCTGGGGTGTTACTGAATTTGGTAAGAGCAAAATACTATTAACCCTTTCGCTACGGCAGATTTTAGTACGTAACATGCACAGCGAAAGGTCGATGTTCAATTCACAGTCGTAAAATTTCTTCAATTGTTCCCAAAGATTAAAAAATTTAAAATTCGTTTCGGTAATTAAAACGGAAATGCGCAAAGGATAAAATTAAGGATTAAATTACGATAAAAGAGCCGTAACGGACGAGTGTGAGAAAATCTCGAAAGCGCCTATAGGCGCCAACAGTAACGAAAGGGTTAAACTTGTAAGACTCAGGTGTGTTTAGGAAAAATATATCTGAGTCCTGTTAATTTCTATAGGTGACGAAGAAAATAGCGATCAGCTACAAAAGGCCCTTCTTGATGTCGTGGATAACGTAGCTTGCGCGATAAGACACAACCAATCGAGTGTAATACCGTATGGAATAACGCCAAGTATGGTTTGCGCGGGAGATCCTCACGGTGGTTGGACGAAAGATACTTGTCAAGGAGATTCGGGAGGTCCGCTACAAATACTCCATCCAACAAATTGTCTGTTTCAAGTATTGGGTATTACCAGCTTTGGACAAGGATGTGCAATCATTAATACACCCGGAGTATATACCAGAGTCGCGCATTATCTTAGCTGGATCGAAGAAAATGTTTGGCCGTAAATTTAGTTTTACAATGTCAACGTACACCTTGCCTTGCAAAGATAAAAAACTGTTTATTCTCTTAACAGTTATTCTGACTGATTTAAATATTAAAAGTTTAAAATACATTTAATGTTAATATTGCTTAAAAATGTACACCGAAGATAGTGATAATATTTTTCAAAGAGTATCGTTATCCATGTTACACGGAATGAGTATATATATACACATGTCGAATAATTTTGTAAATGTAAAAAACAGATGTCTCTTCTTACAATTGCATTAAACTTTAAGAAATATGTTGTGTTGTTCAAAGTGCGTGCATGTAACGCTATAGTACTGTAGTGGTATGATTTGACTAGAAGATTTTAAAATCTGTAAGAGTGACTTCATCGCGACTGTGAAAGATAAATGTACATTTTGTCATCGCTAGACATAGAAATTATACTCAAGATATTTTTGTATCGTGAATGGTCTTCCATGTAAGACCGTCTTCGTGTGGTCCATGATTGGATGGAAAAAGTGCATACCACCAACTTCTGTTATAAAAACATAAAACAACGATATATTATGCACATGCAATATTAAAAAATGTCTATCCGTAAGGTACGATAATTTTAATTACCTGTCAACTATACCTAGAAACAACTTCCAATTCTCTCTTGGTCCAAAATTATACGGATTTTGATATACTTTCCCGAATGCTTTATATTTTTGCGTTTCTGTACTGTTTATACGCGCTTCTATACTTGTCTCTCCTCTGGTAATCAGACCAGCGTGCCACCACGTGAGAGCTCCTAGTGCCGCAAAAGTAGCGACACAAATTAACGCCGCAAATATGATAAGTCGACGTTTCCATTCTTTAGCGTTTGTATCCGCTGCTTTTTTAGCTATTTCGGCTAACTCTTCTTTACTTAAATGCTCTAGCGATTCGGTCTGAAGTATATGCAATAAATATAATAGTTTTTCATCTAGCAATTTTTTCTATCAGCAAGAAAACTATAATAATTACCACAGGAATTATTTCGGAATTATTAATGCGCACTGGGTGACCATCCAGTTCTGGTTCCTGGGCTGGAAAGAATTCTTGATATGCTATTTCCACACCAAACAGCATTATGAATACAATACCAAGTACAGTGAAAGCCATATATTGGAAAAAATGTCGGTGATTGTAATGGCCAACACAATTATTCAACCATGCTATTTTTTTTAATAAAGAAACCATACAAGAATTCAGAAGAATGTTGAAGTAATAAATAATACTATTCAAAAAGGATACGACAATGATGATCCATCTTAAGGATACATCTGTTGCATACAGAACAATGGTGTGTTCTGGGTGGTTTTGGTTTAATACATTTTTTACAGATACTCACAGCCTCTGGTATAAGTCCACCTTCCGGTGGATAACCAGCTGGAACATTTACACCCATATAATAATGAAAACATACATTAACTAATAACCAATTTCCAACCACTAGCAGGACTATTGTCATTAATGGACTTTTTTCCCACCAATATGGTAGACCAATGTAATATGCAATGTACACGATACTTGCAGTTAAAAGGCTTACCATAACTACAAACACCTGTAAACTGCCAAACTTAGTAAATACATTGTGAACAATGTTAACATTTTTTTTATAAAAATGAGCCAGCTAGAATATAGATAAAATCAGGAGATGTCACAATAGTACTTACCGGTCCTAAACAAGAGGTGAAATTTTCTACAAACCAAAACATAGGTTCCAACAGTATGTCACAAACATAACTCCAATTTAAAAAATCATTGTAAAACAAAGACTTTATAATGATTTGTAAACGCCACCACTTTTGTTTTAAATTTACTCTGAAAGTAACAAAATGTATTATAATATATTTAAATAAATAACAGGTGTTTAAATAGTTCGAAGTACTTACTTAAGGATACTAGGTACCTTGGTTAAGGTCCACTTTATCCGCACCATTTTCCTTTCCATATAAATTCCGCTACGACGATATTTAACACTTCATCGAGAATGTACACTGTTAGACGCACAATTAGTTCCGAATATTACTGTAAAACTCGCTGAACGAACTGTTCTTACGGGATACACTGTGCATGTTGAATTATCTATTAGAAATTTATTTGCAGCGCTCTCGGTAATCGTGAATTATAAATTTCCGTAGAACGCGTCATTCAAAATATGGTTTTTCACTTATCAAATTGGAGTGCCAGTAACGATTATTCTATATAATCATGCTTTAAATAGAAGAAACAAACTATATAAGACATTTCTTTGCTAGAACTACACATCCTGTATACGTTGGCCGTAAGACTGCAGCGCCGCCAACAGGTAATCTCTATTGAAAAGCTTAAAATTCCAAATGAAAAACCAAAACCAAAATTAAAAATTGTACCTTGTACACGCAAACGTAAGGAAACAAAAAAAACCAAAAACAACAGAAAAACTGTAAAAATATAAAACAAATTTTCTTTCGAAAGAAAACTTCACTCGTACCACAAAAAAAGAAATATTAAACAGGTGAAAAGAATGAACATTTTTTTTTTTATAATGAGGGTATTGAAATACATACTGTACCTGTAATTATAAGTGTTTTTATTGCATGTACATTTTATAACGTTAATTAAAAGATAAATTATTAGTACCGATATTTGTTCAAAAGACAATCATGATATATTCGGTAATATATAATAGAATAAAAATCAATGATATTTCAGTTTCATTCGATAAGAATTGTTCACCGCGATGGCGAACAATTTATCCAAGAAAAGGAATGGCGACGATTGAGCAAAAAGTGTGCAAACTTGAAAAAGCATCGGATCCTTAATCATTATCATAATCAGGTTTCGATAACGTAATCACACTCGAATTAAACGGTGAAGGTACTCGAGTTGAACAACCATACTTGACACTAGGTTTACGTTCTTCTCTTCGGTGAACCAGAAACCGAAATTTTCCACCGGGAAATCGATTTATTAGAGAAAACTTAACTGTGTATCGTTAACTTACAAATTCGGATATATTATCGTATCGTTCCATTGACAAAAGCGAGGAAAAATTGCTGGAAAATAATAGCAATTGTTCCTGTCATTTCACTCCTTTTCGTGAAATCTCAAATGCGTCGAATTAACATGTCCCGTAAACCTGGTCTTAACACGTTAAACGCCACGCCGATTTCATTTGACTCCTCATTCAATGGTTCAGTTTCGAAAATTTTCCAGAGAGTGTTACGACGAAGAAAGTGATAATTTTACAACGCCTGTAAAGGAAAACCGTATCCTTGTTTAAACTGTTTTAACGAAACCCATTAACGAATAACAAGGAATTATTTTCTAAATTTATAGCTGTTCATTTTTCGAGAATCAACGCTGCCTAAATGAAAAGTCGAGCGTCGATCCATAGAGATCGGCGTGACGCTTAACGTGTTAACTTCTACAGAGGCAAACCATGTCTTTGTTTAAAGTGTCTCCAATGAAATTCATTGAATGGATAAGGAATTATATTCTAAATCTGACGTTGTTAATTTTTAAAAACCAACACTGCTTGAACGATAAATTTATCGCCGATCCACAGAGACTACTGTGGCGCTTAACGTGTCAAGTATATAATTTATACATATTCATAACTAATCTACCAATTGGTAAAGAAATCGATTCAGGAAGGACGTGCTTGGTAGGATTACATATTGCCAGAACAATTTGTATAAATATCGAATCGATCTCTTTACATTCACGTGCCAACGCCATGCTCGAATATAGTACAGGTATTTCAATAAACTTGAGAAATTCAACAAATTCGATGAGATTTGTACGTGGTAAGATATCTTGAGAATATCTCGAGAATAGCCGCCAGCATAGTGGATGTAATACCTTGTATCAAGTAATAGACGACAGTTAATGAGATTAATAATTATTGTGTTTTCTTTCGATAACGATACTCTTTATGCGATAGTTAATAATAGTTAATTAATAGTAAGGTACGAGAGAATCACACGAAGCGTTGATCATAGAGGACCACGTTTCTCTTAATTGGTCGAGGGTACTACGATATAACTTTATTACTGGGTCACTATCTACGTTTTTCCATCGTACATGGGTCTTTGGGGAAGGTACGTATCGTTTAAATCTATCATCTATCGAACAGACATATGCGAACGCCTTGAAACTTCGTACAACTTGACGAAGTGTATCGATTTTGAACTTTACATTTTTATTCTTCAGCAGGGAAACCGGGAATATTCAAGAGACACACATACGTATATAATAAGATCGGAGAAAGCTTCTACGGTTAATTTTGTGCGAGATGTAAGACTGAAACGATTGTCAAATTTAATTCGCATACGCCTGATTGCCTAACACCTGCATGAAATTTTTGAATAAACTTTGAACAAACTCTGTCTCTTCTCTCTACTTCAATTTTTTGTTTCGAACAGTTTTATTATCTGTAAGGTATAAATGCGATTTTCTTTTTTTTTTGTTTTTTGCAATCCTCTGGAATGTAGAGGTTTAGAGGTAAATTTTTAATTAATCTTTGTAGCTACATTCACTGCGAAGGATAAGATATGAAAACGACCCGGACGATGGACGAAAGCTCATTGAAAATATTTTTAAATCGTACTTAACTGCCACAACGATGGTCAGCATCGAATATATAGTTTATTATTATCTTTAATAGAGATACTCTGTCTAAAAGAATGAGCGTCGAGTTTTCCTCGACTCGTAAAATTGCAGAGAAAGTAGAAGTTCGGAAGGTATAATATACGTGGAAGTGAAGAAATAGATCAAATTTTGCTCGGAAATTACACTACAGCGTAAATTTATTAAAACTCGTAAAATTCATCGTCACCATAGTGTGGAAGTTATGTTCGAACGTATAATAGAATTCAGTCTCCGTTCTTCTTTTTTTTTTTTTTTTTTTTTTTTTTAATCGAATCCGAGGACTGACTTGTTCCCATCGCATTGATCTTACCTAAGAATCCTGTAATATCTCCGACTCGTCAATTCAACCTGAATTATTAAAGCTCGTGCCATCGTAACTTCTATAACCAATCGAGGATGCTTCGATCCTTCGAGATAATAACGTCAATACCTTGTCTCGATGATAAAATAGACTAGAACAAGCTTAACCCTTTCTCCCTCTTGCTCGAGTGACCTGTTGGGCGCACAAGAGGATTACGAAAGTACGGGACCGCGAGAAGAAATTTAATCAGAGGTTCGATAATACTGTTAATTTCATCGTGCTTCCAGTAGCACGCTTGAAAGACTGGGTAGGTATAGGGTAAAGTACATACATATTTACAAAGAACGTTCGACGAGCTCGCCCTGTAATTTCTCTGTTTCTAACGCAATTCCTTATCTTTTTTTTTTTGTTCTTTTTCTTTGGTAACATTAAATTGATCAATCGCGAATTTCGCGTGAATTACACGTAGAACTCGTCCGAACGTCGTGTTACAATTCTCAGGGGACCCGTGAATCTTGGTGATCGAGTGAAGGTTACAAAATCATCGTAGAGATCTCATAAGACAGTGTCGAGAGTGTCGAGACTTCGCAAGAGTTGCTCGTCTTTGGAACACCATTGTACTAACTCTTCGATTGTCACCACGCCGTCTTTGTTCGCATCTATTAACTGAGGATGAAAGATATAAAATCCCTAATTCTTATAAAAAGGAACGATTTTGTAGAGTAAGTTTCAAGTAGGTTTACTCACGTGAAAAATACGATCGACGTGTTCTCTAGCCGCCAAATGAGGCTCGACTATTTGCGGCTGAGTATAACGTCCCAGCATCTCGTAAATCGAACCAACAACATCCAGCATCTCCTCTTTACTGATCAATCCATCTCCATCCAGATCGTACAGACCAAATATCCATTGAAGTTTCTCCTCTACCGAACCCCTTGACACCTTCGACAAGATGGTCAAAAATTCCTAGACACAATTCACATCGTTAATGGGAAATAAACTTACAAACGAACCCGGTACACGTTACTCTACTAAAATTCTCACTTCGAAGCTTATCTTCCCAGACGGTTTCCTCTTCATGGTGTTGAAAACATAGTGAGCGTACTGGCTGGCATCTGAAAGTGCCCACATACCGATTCCGATCACAACTCTCCTTAGATAAAATCTTTCACAGATTCCCCTGAACGAAACTCACCTCCCTGTGGAAAGAATTGGGAGAAAATCTGTTTGAACGCTTCCTCGTCGACCAGACCAGTTGGACATTCCTGCTTAAAGCCTCTATAGATCAATTGTATCTCCTTTCTGGAAAACCTGGTGTTGGCTGCCAAGGTGGAAAGCTCCTCTGGCTTGTGCCTGCCGCCAAGGGCGAGCGCACCGGCGGTGGACCCCCCTAAAACGCCCGCGAGTTCTTCAAGTTCGCCCTCTGTAAGTTTGCCAAGAGGCGCTTCACTCTTAAGACTGTACCACGCGTTCGAGATACTCCCCTCTCACCTTGATCAAACGCTTCTTTCCTCTACATCAGGCTAAAGGGTGGAAAAAAAAAAGAAACGCCCAAATCCTCCTCTCTTTTTCTCATACTAGATAAAAGCAGGCAGGAGAGGAGACGGCGTATATGTATATCTACTTACGAGAACAGGGTGCATAATACGAGCTTAAGAGAACGTATTACAACGCGGGAGAAGATACGCCGGGTGCCCGTGAAGATAGCATTTGATCCTCCAGGCAACCTGACTATAACAACTCCCTTCGAATTCTATTTTTCTTTCTTTTTTTTTTTTTTGGTTTTTCTGTTCAAGGGACTTTCTACGGGAGACAGTGCGCGCATTGCCAAGACGGACAATACCTGGAGATGTATACAGGTGCATAGACTTGCAGGCGGAGAACTCGTGACCGAGAGACAACAGGTAGAATTGCCCAGGTAAAACAATTTTAATCCAATCGAATTTCTAGAGAATTTGACCAGTCGTTCATTTGTGACAATACTCGACGATTGACTGTATTCTTTTTCTCTCTTTTTTTTTTTTTTTACATTTATCGAAAACAAAGTAATCTTGGTGATTTAAAAACGTGTTTTACTTGGGGAGAAGGAAGAGATAGAAATTAAAGTATACCCGCATCGTTCCATCTTGCAGAGGAATGGAAGAATGCTTGGTGTGAAAACTAGAGAGAAAGATGAGGAGAAAGAAAGAGGTCGCTAAAAGAATCTCTAATTTTTCAGTTTCGAGAAATTGTAAAGTCGGTCAATTTTATTTTGGACAGCGTCGAGCAATCGCTTTCGTTGAAATAATTATCTTCTGGATATCTATCTGACTTCTCGTGGATTACCGTGCATTTTCGTCACGCGACACGGCCGTCTAGACGCGTTTCATACCGAAGCAGCGGGAAATCGATACTTATTAACACGAAACTTTGGTTCAAATATAATTAACGTCGTCAAAATACGATTTAAAAACGAAAGCGTGACCCGAACGCTACGGTATAATTACATAATGAGGTTACGGGGATTGGAAGAGGGAGAATCGAGCTTCTAAGAAAGAGCAGTTGCAACAAATTCTCTATCTAAGATGCAATCCTAGTCAAAAGTACTGTTCCTAATGTTACTGAACGATAAGTCTACCAACATACACTCTACTGAGAGACTGTACACTACTACAAAGTGATAAATACTACTACGTATTTATACGGGAATATCGTATCTACAATGACGATCGCGATATTGGCACAAGTTTGCCTATTTTATCGGACACTTGCGAATTCCACAAGTTGCTTCTCTAATCTTTCGCTTCGATCGACGAGCTGCATAACACTCCTCGTTCTTTCCAAGCCTTCTTCTTTTTTCTTTTTTACACACTTGGAAAGGTGCTCGAGCAACCTTTTTCTAACCCTTTGCACCGTGATGCGATGACACTAGTGATCTCTACTTACGATATAATTAACATCGTATCGATAAAAATTAGTTGCACTTTCAATTAATCTAAAATGAGACAAAGCATCGAGAACAAATGAAACTAGATAGTAGGACGATTGATAATGGTGTAAAGGGTTAAACAGAGATGAATTCACTCGTGTCCACCTATCATGCAATTATCCCTCCCCTTTACACATGCTTCCCGTCGATACAGGTGAAAACGACCAAGCGTATCGTTCGATCGACGTTTCCTTTTTCAAGTATCCGACGATGGTTGAGAAGGAGAATGTAAAATCTCAAAGAGAGAGAGAAATAAAAACGGAAGATAAAGCAATGTCGAGTTATCTTTACGACCTTCGATGCAACTAAATAATCGACTCGTGTTATTACAGAAGCGAAATATCGGCGGACTTGTTTTGCGACTAAGGTGGAGGCTTTCCATTGATCGTTGCTAAAATTACGATCGCAGAACTGTGTAAGGTAACGAATGAATATTAATCTCGTTAGAGGAGATGATAAAAAGACCGAGGAAGCTGTGAAGCCGGGCGATGAATCAATACAGAAAGGAGAGAGAGAGAGAGAGAGAGTTTGCTATTCTACGCGTTATTCTATCCTGAACTAGGATGAAAGTAAATTATAAAAAAAAAAAAAGAAGAAAACACAGAGAAAAGAATGTAAGCAAAGACTTCAGGTCTGGCGCTAACTGTTACAGGTGTCGAAATCGTCTAAGACACGGCCGTGCGCATTTTTTTCCTTCCAAAGTAACTTCTATATACATATGTATGTAGGTACACGTTATAGACGTGTGTATCGCTCTCTGCACTCCGTGTAATTCCACTAGCAGCTCTCTGGTCCCGGGCATCCGGGGTCACCATAGCAACGGGAGAGCTCCTACTCCCGTATCCACCCCACCTTTGCGATTCCACCTTTTTTTTCGGAAGATTTGTCAATTAAAAACGCGCCAGATCTGGAGATCTGCTTTGCTTGCGTACAAGTGGAAACTGAACAGAGAGACGCGGTCGTTATATGTATATACACGTAGCTATACGTATCAGTGTGAAGAGAATAGAATAGCGTGGTCGCAACGGTCGGTTCCCTAACGGACCAACTAAATAAACATATATTCCAGGATGCTATGTTGTAACATATCTCTCAGAAAAACGAAAAAACAGAAAAAAAGAAGAAGAAGAAGAAAAAATGGAGATCGTCAATTCGGGGCGAACAAAGAGGAGAGAATAATGTTCTTTGTCATTCGTTTCTTTCTTTCTTTTTTTTTTTCTTGGTTTATTTGTTTTTTTTTCTTTTTGTTCATTCTCTGTCTGAGCGAGTCTCGCACCTTGCCGTTGCATCTTTGGCAGCTGTTAGCACTGACACACCGCAACGAACGGTATCGCGATTAAGGGGGAGATTCGTAACTCGGCCTGGGCTGTGTCAATCCCTTCGTCTCAAGGAGGATCTCTTTCCACGGCGTATCGACTGGCCTGCACCGATTTTACCGGAGAGCAAAACTCGAGCGGCACTACAGTCACCCTGTATGATCGATGGACTTACTTTTCTCGCGGCTCTTACGTGCCTTCATTGGCCGTGATTTCACCAACGGTTCACCAAACGAACGAACGAACGAACGATCGATCTAAACGATCGATCCTCTTCACGAGGAATCCCTCGATTAACGATTTAATCGAACCTGACACACCGATGCCCCCGGCCTTCTCTTCCTTCTCTCTTCAGCCTTCCTTTTCCTCCGATGACTATTTCCTTCCTTCCTTCCTTCCTTCTTTCTTTCTTTCCTTCCTTCCTTCCTTCCTTCCTCTCTTTTTCGTACGGCTGATCCTCTGGAATTTTTACACACACACCCACACGCACACACACACACACACACCCGAGGCGTCTGTTTCGTCCCTTCGTCGGCCTGTTCAGAAACCGATCGGCAAGACGCGTGCACCTCTAATTGACCGATCGATGTGTCACGACGGACTAACGTAAGTCTGAAGCCGCGGTACTTGGTATAGATGTGCGCGGCACCCGCGTTGATGCACTGAAACAGCTGCCACGCAAAAGCACGGGGTACACTTGCTCGCGCGCAAGTCCGAACTCGCTTTTTCCTAACTGATTACTGATTATACGAGAAATATCTCACCAGCTCGGTCGATCAGGATTATTTCAATAAACGACGATCATTTGTAGTCGTTAATCGATATTTATTTTCCCACCAATCCCCCGCTCTGTCCAGCCACTTTTTCATCGAGCTGTCTATACCTGCGTACCTCCACGAATTCAATTTGCGTTTCCCTTGTAACGTGGGATATCGTTCCAATTATGCTTTTCACCTTTTCATTGGAGAAAATTTGGTGATAATATACCGACGGATTAAAAGTGGTCTCGTTAAAAGACCAGTTTCCACAAGTAGCGCTCGTTAAATTACCGAATCGTGTACTTTCGTGCAACCTGTAAGAGGATTTCACAAAATGGCCATTTCACTCGGAACAAAAAGGCCACTCGACAGTTTATCGATAACGGGATGAAAGGAAACGGGAGTTTGTATATTTACCGGGATTTTCCTTGCTCGACTTGCGATATAAAATTCTAAGAAAAATGCTAGATTTGCCGTATCTCGACTTTCGAGCGATTTATTCGCGATGAAAATTCTCGATACTTTCCTTCTTCGCCGAGAGTAACGGGTGTGAATTATGCATGTCTGACTATCAGCAGGCTTTTCTACTGAATACAGGTATACTACCGAAAGCGTTGAGCATACTACTTGTTTGCCTTGTGAAAACAAACTTTTTGTCCCGCGACGAATATAACGAGATTGCGTATTGTTTAAGCGAGTGTGCGAATGTTTGACATGCCACGTGCTTTGGTATTATGTATATGACGTAGGATAAACAAAGATCGTGTTGCAATTGAAACCAAGCCAAAAGCAGGATCGTAGTAGATGCTGGTGATTTACTGGGTTTCTGTTGATCGTTAATAAACACAGAACAATAAAGTATGTCAAACGTTGTCGATGAACATACAACGGCAAACATTCGACGTACCCTTTAGGTATAAGCATGCAAATTTAGCAAACATTAAAGGAACGTGGAAATTTAGAAAGCTACCCCACTGAGAGGTAAATAAAAAGGAGTAAACGTAAATGTTATCGATCGATAAGATCGAATTGTAATCGTAATTTCTAGATGGCAGGATAATAGCTGTAATTATCGGTAACACTCGTTTTACTGATAATGCAGGATCGTATGTATAAAAATTGATGCAAAAGATAGAATTCGGTATAATTGCAATACCTGATCTTTATTTTACCGATATTTTATTTGAAAATAAAGTACGATGCTTTGATGATTCACCGATTAACAGGTCGTTGAAGAATATAAATAAATAATAAGGAAAAACATGTTAAAAAGTTTTATGCCGGAAATGAGAATTGATATTGTTCAAAGAGTGACAGGTTTAATAGAGAAGAGGAAGGACTTCCTTTAAGGCTTATTTTCTTTTAACGGAATTTTTCGTGAAATTAAAAGGGACCGCGTAATTTGGTTAGCAGACGAATTTTTCTATCGGCCATATCCGAAATGTATAAGAACTGAAGGAAGGATTGCGGCTGGGTAGCTTGATATTTGAAAATGAATAGCAACGATTTTTCAAGATTATCGTATAAGGAACTACAAGCGTTAGCCCTAAGATACAGAGTACCAGGTAACATAAAGGTAAATTGATCTGTCGTTAGAAATTCAAAGTGATGAAATTTGTTGAATCGATGCCCTCGGTCTTTCATCCCGGAAACGATAAGTAAATTGATTTTTAAACGATCGATTACGTTCTTCTGGCCGTAGAAAAAGTTACTGATCAAAGTGCTGCAAGCCGCGAAAGGCGGAAATGAAAACGAGGTTTGCAAGCTGCTGCAGGATCTTAAGCAGAATCGTAAGAGGAAAGTTAGGAAAATCAAAGTCGAGAAACTCGGGTTAACCTCCACACCATTACACAGTCCTAATTACGTTATGGCCGATGATTATTATTGCCCGCAACAGCAACCACCTTATCAGTGGGTGAGTTGATCTTCGTTTAGTTTTACCATTGCAACGCATGCTTAGACTTAGGGAACTCGAAGTGTTTTCTGTTCGAAAATCTCACGTTCTTACCGAAAATCGATCGATGACATTTGAGACCAGTGTACATCAAACGCGAGCGAGCAGTTTCATAGATCGAACACCGATCGATGTTAGGGAAAATTATATAATCTGCTATTATTGAAATAATGTTAAAGCCTTTGAAAATATTTTACTCTTGAATGAAAAATAAAGATAGGTGAATAGAAACTATTCAAAATTAAATGTTCAGTATATCCTTAGGTTGGAGCAGAAGAAGAGATTGCAAGTAGGGATGATGACAATAGAATTCCCCATTATGAAGAATTTAAGCAATTTCTATTAAAAAGAATACAAAGGGAATTTCAAACATACGATACTAATAACAATCAATTACAAGATTCAACCATTGTGGATCTAAGAACAGCAACAGTTTCATCTGATGTACAAAAAATTCCCTTGGATGCCAGTACTTACACTAGGTCTAATATAATTGCTGTTAACAATGTAGATTCATTTGTATATCAACCAACTGACAATGTAGAATATCAAACACTGGAAGATTCAAATAATAATGTCCAAGGGTCTATACTTCTGAAGAAAATGTTGCAAGCACCGATTGGTGCAAATCTGAGAGAGATAGCTAGTCCTGTACATGGAAGTTATCGATTTTGGACAATGGAACAGTATCAACCCAATAATTTATTGGACAATTCTGATACTTTAACTGCTGAATCAGACAATCAAGATAATGAAGGAAATTTGGAAAACAATACAGAGGGTTATGGGCTTTTGAGTGGTATAAAGGGTCAGTATTTTCTGAATGAACCAACTTTTGTTAGAAATGTAGAAGAAATTGGTCAACAAACATCAAATGTTTTAACCAATGAAAATGTCAGTCAGTATAATTATCCTAGTACAAATATTGATATGCATCAGGACTATGAGAATTGGACCATTACCAATGTTATGGAAGCAACAGATAACACCTGTGCAACATCAGATATCCAATCATCAAAAATATTTCAAACTATGTATTATGATAATATAGAGTCTGATAACTTAAATAAACCAATAAAGGATGAATGCCAGTATCGAATAGGAGAGAATGTACATCCATACAATTCCAATCAGAATATATTGAATATGAATCCACCTGAAGAAAATCAATATTATGAAACAAATATCATTCCTAGCATGCAGTCTGACTGCACCAATAGTACATATTATTTGCAAAATTTAATTAAATGTAGTACAGAAACCAATGGAGCATATTTACAGAACACACATTCTTTTTCAAATGCAAACACAGATCAAGACACATATACACCTGCTGTGTCCCAAACATTTTCCAACAATAATCACTATAACACAGATCTGCCATATGAATACACCTCTTCGCATAATAATCAAGGGAATATACCATTGAATGAACATTTAGAACCCCCTGAACAAAACTGCAACTCTATAGTACAAACTGAATCTGTTGTTTATAAGAGTATATCTCATACATCAGAAAAGGTACAAACAAATGGTATGTAGCTCATCAATTTTTTGTTTTTTCATTTTTGTTTACCTAAATGTAAAGAGAAATATATTTCATATTTTTAGGAATACTAGATCCATTTTGGCCAAGAAAAATTCCTAAAATTCCTACTGATTCCATCTTGGAGAATATTTTAAATCTGATTAGTACTAAACATATAGATTTATCAAAACTGGATCAAACTTCTTGTGTATATTGTTACATTGCTCCTATTGTCACTCATACGCCGGCATCGTCAAATATAACTTGCTCGCAAAAGGAAAGACTTGTGGCAGAATATAGGCAACATTCTTTTTCTCCATATTGGCTGCTCTATAACGATACCACGAGCGGTATGCGAATGGCTAATCTACAAACGAAAGTCGAAGAATCGATCGTTGAAGAACCGCGAGTATTGTATACCTCAACGTCGAACAGTAATTCCGATCTGAGAGAATCGGTCGAGGAAAGTGAAGATTCAATTTCGGAAGTATGGGCACACGATTATTCGAATTACGAAACGGCAGCTGAGAAAGATGTAAATATGTGCGAAGATTTGAACGTTGAAGTCACAGATTGTTTATTTTCTGTGATAAACACCGAACCATTGATTAGTCAGGTGGATAATCTTTCTAAAAACCAAGCTCAATAAAAGAAAAGAAAGTATGTACTACTGGTAGTACATGTAAAATTGTATGTATCATTCTTGAAAAGGAGAAACTACAAGAACGTTATTATGTAATTTAGAAGAGAGAAATAATTGCGCATTATTTATATATTTAAGATTAAAAGCCAAAGTCAAACATGATCGGTAAAAAGATTATCTTGTTTAATCTAACTCAAAGAAAGTTATTCATTATGTTATGATGATCATGTAAAACTATTTTTGCGATACTAATAAAAGTGCAATGTTGATAGAATAGGTACTCCAAAAATGTCGCCGTCACAAACACACACGCAGGAAGTAATGGAATTTTTATTTCCTTATGTTGGTACGCAGAACAATACAAAATCGGCGACAAAAAAAAAACGATAATTCCTACGATTGCAAGTTCCTATCTAATATAAGTGAAAAAAAAAGATATACAATTTTTTTTACAAGAAGGGGACAAAAAGATGGACGAAAACAATATTATTTGATAATAATTAAATAATCTAATTTCATAAAACGATATGAAATATCGATGTTTTTCTTTCGTTCATTTTCTTTATCCTTTGATTAAATATGTATATTGTTATATATTTTACTAAGAAATAAACAGCAAGCATCACAAAAATCAGCGTTTAAAAAGATATGTATGTGTTAAGGCCTTTCACCCACGGTAATAAATAATTAAAAAAAAAAAAAGGTAATTCGTCGTAAATTTTGAACAAAATATTCTCAAGACACAATTATTACCGTATGTTATTTATTGCTATATATAAAGCTTATAATAAAACTGTTACTTACTTGGAGATCCTTCTGTCTGCATCTGCGTTTTCAAATAATTCAAGACTTTAACAGGAATTGATTCCTTTCTTCTATTCTTGTATACACCCACATCGGAATCCACATTTTTCGAAGTACTTTGCTTTTCGGTAGATCTACCTGGTGCCATGTGGACGGTATACATTTTTCTATCTTAAATTCTAACGTCAACGATTCGATCCTCTTTAACCGTGTATCTTCGTTTCTTTTCAAACAGTAGCAAGGAAGATTTATTTCGCGCCTTGTTCGAATAACGTGTTGTTCTTTCCCTATCACTTTTGCGATTAAAAACGACCGGTATTTTATTAGAAATTTGCGAAAACGCGCGAGAAAAAACTAGACGACGGATTCGAAATATGAGACAGCACTCGCTAGATTAAGATCTCTGGCACTACTGCTTTTAAAAAAGCAATACCGCTATGTAGGTAAGTGCTGTGGCGCACACGCCCTGTACTTAATGAGGTCCTCGAAACACGAGACTAATTATTCCACTGCTTCGTTCATTTCTTTTCCATGCGAAACAGAAAGTTAATAATACTTTTATATGTTAACTTTACGAATCGTTTAGACCAACAAATGAGATAAAAACAGTTAAATTTTTATATTTTTTCTTGAAGCAAAGTAACAAACTTTATTCTACTATGTTCTGTTGCAACACTTTTCATTCGTACTTAATCAATTATTTTACACTATATAGTAAACTTTTCGTTTTCATAAGATTATAACGAATTTCGTAGTATTTTTAAAAGTTGAAATTAATTTGTATGCTGCTTCATGGATGTCGCTCGCTATACAAGCGTTATCTAGATAATAGGGAATCTATAGATAAATTTCTTTTCAACACGCTCCTAACCTTAACAACAACATTAATCGGAATGTTAATACGTGCAACGATGGTTCGAAAATGTTTTCTGTTATGAAATAATAAAGTGCAAGGAAATTACGGTATTGTTGTAAAAGTATAAATACATGGTTTACTGTACAATTCTAAATTGAGTAAGACTGGGCTGCTATAAGGGAATCGTTACAAATAATGATGCGATCGTCGATTATCCGTGGTGCGAAGACATTAACGGTACAAAATTTACGTGCTTACGACCATTTAATATTTCACGGACCTTGTATACAAAGTGTACGATGGAAGAGGAAGCCGATTTGGTTGCCTATGGCAAAATCTAAGTTATACAAGATTCCACCATCTCCTGTTCCACGGCCAGAAGAATACGAGGAACTTAAACGTTTGCATAATAATTACAGAACATTAATGAAATCCTTAAGGTATGTTGTTACTTTTATTATTAATAACATTATTATCTTAACGTAACATAACATATTTCTGTTTCAGACAATTTTTCATTGATTACGAAGCAAAGAAGGCAGAGGTATTTAGCGAAAACGTTGTAAAACACAACGCGGAGGAGGATTTTAAAATATGTAGCTACGTAAACGATATATGGAATAAGGAAGTAGCCGCGTTACGAGAACAGAGGTTAGCCATGGAAAGAGAACTTCGTGTGAAAGAAATAAAAATGAAAATAGAAGAAAAAGCGATAAGAGATTTGAAGATTCAAGAAAGAGTAGATGCAGAAATTAGGAAAGCAAAAGAGGAAGCTGTGACGTTTATTACACGAGACAACATAGACGAAGCTATAAAGAATACATTACAAACTATTGTGAATCATAATGTTGCAATTGATAGTAATGGTAATTTTTACAAAGATGAACCTGTAAAAGTTGCATCCTCTGCAGCAAAGAGCTAAAATAAATATATTGTACAATAAGTTACCTGTATATTAAAATGTTAGTTTTCTTAATAAATACTAGATCTTCTGCAACTACATTTGTATATTCACCTTATTGTTATTAAATAAAATTCGAGATTGTTTCTAATTCACAGAATATGTTTATTGAAAATGATCATGTATAATGTAATGTATTTATATTATACAATAACAAAAAATTTGTAAACACATCCATTCAAGTTCTGTAAGCATATGTGCTTAACAACATGTACAGGCACTGCATTAACTATCTCCGATTTCGTAGCCTGTTTCTCCATATTGTTGCAATTTATACTTAGCACATACGTGCACAAATCTTTCCTTTTTTCTCTCTCTCTCTCTCTCTAACAATCTAATAATGCGTTATCGTCGTACAGTTTTACGCAGAAATGTTTCACGTCCGAAATCATTGTACAATAATATATATAATTTACCTGTATCGACGATAATCACAGATATTAATTTGTAATTCGTATGATGCTTATCTTTCGTAGTATTCACTGAGATATCGTAACTTCAACACCATGAAAAATCTACACCTGAATGAGATTGTGTTTGCACATATGGTTTAAAATGTTTATATGCGATTCTACTTGCATTATGTATTGCGACGTATTTGTTAAGAATAATTACTTTTACATTTCATACATATTTGTAACATATCATGATGTAACCGTATCATCGAAATATCTTTGGCTTAAACATACACAACTTGTTTAAAAAGAAACAAACAATGACAATTGTAATCGCTGCTTTTCAACTAATTCCAAGACTCAAGTATTTCCGAGATATATGCGTAAACGTATATTACGAAAACGATTCGAAAGCCTAGTTAAAAAAAAAACCTCTATTTGTCCGTTATTTCTCGTTCGTATCAAATCACGAATAGCAACGATAAATGTATAATTCTATTCTGATACTTGTTGTACGTGCTTGTGTATATGCTCCTAAAGTTTAAGAACAAGTCTTTGAGTTTCAGAAATCTGCAATTAATTAACAACGAAGCCTTGTGTATTAAAATACATCGCTACATTTAAAATGGAAGTAAAATCAATATCAATAAATAGCCATAGAAAAGTGATCCGTAAAGATCGAATATAAACGTAACAAGTTTTCTCGACTCGATTTCAACGTTATTTATATAAAACATTAAACGATAAAATTAGATATAAAATAAACGATATATGCGTAGGCTTCGTCATTGATTGTGACATGAAGCAAATTGGTAAAAAGTTCTTAAATAGCAAGTTATACTGTATACACTACCCTGATGAAAAGTGAAAAAAAGAAAGCAGTAATAAGTATAGTAATCCCTTATTAAATTACCGTTGTCATTTTTTCAATTGTAAACATAAGTTATATAGGCGTTTTATTTACTTTTACAACTATCAGCTATGGTATCTTTGACATGAGACAGGGCTATTGCACTTCGATACCAGTTCTAATAATATATGTACGAAACTATTTTTTTTTTTTTTTCGGAGGCATCGTTAAAACATCATATGAACACGTTTGCAGAATATCTTCCCGTTGTAAAGTATCTGAGCTTTGGATTGTATTTCACATACCAAAATTCTTCTTACTTTATTACTTCTATTTGAGAATGCTACGATTAGCTTCGAACGCAGTTAATTCTTTACAATCCACCTTACGTTCATCGCAATAAATTTAATTCAGCTTAATTTAGATGTACAAATCTTTTTCTGGATCTTGTAAAATCTATGGGTATATAGGACGTACTGAAGCACCACAATTCAAACATGTGTTGCATCCGCATTTCATGAGCTTGGTAAAAATATAGGATTTATAAAAATTCTTAATCCTGGTTTGTTATTTTGTGTATGGTATATATGAAAATGATGGCACATGTGTTTTCTAAAGCGAACTTGGCGGTAAGTATGCTTAAACACGATTTCTTTTTTTTCCCCATTTGAGCTCCGTATCCTTGGTATAGACAAAACAAAAAAAAAAAAAAAACGGAAATAACGTTTCGTGTATTTTTTTTTCCCTCGTTAAAATACAGACTTCGTAAAAATTTAGTCGATAACATTACTCTTCACTTCATCATTCATTAACAAATGCACATCTTTTTGTTACTTCTACTATACAATTCTTTTCATCTTTTTTTTTCTTTTGTCTTCTTTTCTCCCTTTCTTTAAATGTGTCTTTTCTAATGATGTTAATAAACTACCTCTTTTGCAACCTTGGCTTCGTCGCACAAAGTGAATACGTAACCTCGCATAATAAGAATAAAACTTCTCACAATAACTCAATACTTGCTTAATCAAGAACTCGTTCCTTTCCTTTGCAATACAACGCGCATACACATGCTTATATATACAAAATTCAACCCGCGCTCGTATCGTTGAGACTGATCTTGATTAAGTGTAATATAAAAAATGTAAGGACAACATGAACACAAACAGCTAAATAATCTCTACTCAATTACAACAAAGAAGCAAAAATTCAGAATACTATAATGTGCATCAATTAATAAAAACAAGCAGTAAACTTTTTTTTCTCTCTCTTTGCCTAGAGTAAATGAAGAAAAGATAATGTCGGTATGCATACGTATACATATGCGCTCGTATATGCACATATATATACGGATAAGTATAAAATTTGGTCAACTTTTTCTCTGTATGATAATATTATCAAATATAGCATATATATGTATATATATGTATATAAGAATATTTTGTACGAATATAGAATAATAAAATGGTTGGTAAACAGTAAGTATAATTATTCAACAAGTACTACATGGTAATAGTAGTAACATTGGTGGTTGATTAGAGGGGAGACAAATTAAATAAAAGTTTACACGAAAACATGATCAGTTCTCGTTCAAATTTTTTCCGAACAAGATCGTACCACGTTTTAAATGTTTCCATTTCGTCTCATCACCAACAGCTATGCTAGCAATTATAATAATACTAACTATAGAATTAATTCATGTCCTTATAGGGAAAGTAATGGTTAAAAAAAAAAAAAAAAAAAAAAAGAGGAGACATGAAACATCGTTATAAACCAAACATTGCAGGTATTTACGTAGTGATACTTTTTGGTTGTGAAGTATAAAACAGATGACACTATAGAAGGTTCTTATAACAGCACCAGTATCAAATTACCGTCGGTTTCACCGGTACAGGTGTAATAAAAATATGGTTTCCTAATGCAATACATACTTTTCATAATATTCAATTGCTCCCATTAATATTTCTCTATGTAAACATCTTTCGTTAAATTTCTTCCCGATTATATATGTCACTGCTTCTTTGATACTACAGAATTATAGAATGTCTTATAATAATATTTATCGCAGTATTTCTACACGTTAAAGCTGTTATCCGACGGTACTTTGAAACGTGTTACATTCTTAAAAAACCTTCCTACTGTGCACATATATGTTCCATTCTTTTACCATCGTTATAATTCGACATAAACACTGAGATTAAAACCTGTCGTCGCCTTTTCCTTTTTTTTTTGTTTCTTTTAAGTAGGATGTACGTCAGTTATGCTATCTTACAAAGCTAATCTCAAAAAAACGAGATTATGACTATTCATGTTTCCGAAAGTATCACGTTTTACCCACGCATTCTGCTGAGCTCACCAGGCCATGCCGTGGAAAATGTATTTTTTCTCTCTTAAATCAAATAATGACTGCCTATTAAAATACAAGGCTTTCATCCTACCTTTTGCTTTTTTTTTCTCGTAGACGCAGCATCTTCCTTCTTCTCGAAAAATAATTTTTCATAAAGAAACGTAACATCTCCTTCGCAAAACGTTTGTACGTTGACGGTAATGCAAGGCCGTGGCACACATCTCATTCTACGCGGTAAATCATGTGTGTAAAATATATAAAAAAATGTCAATAAATGTCTGATGTGACGCGATTCTGTTTTCTTCTCGATTCAAAGTTCACACTGTTTCCTTTTGAATCAACGAGTTTTGTTGATTTTCTTTTGTTTTTTTTTTTCAAAATCTTTAACAATACTACACAGTATCATGTATGTATGCATTTTATACATTTTGCACACCTGATGCAGAGTTTGCAGCAATGTGATGTCTTTTTTTGTAACATACGTATATTCCAAAATTAAATAGAATTATTCAATTCCCCGTGGACCGTCTATTGGCATAGTATGTAGAACTTCGTCTAATAATTGGAGGGCTCTGTGTAAGTGCACCTGTGTCAAATGTATACATGTATTTATTGCTAATTCTCAAAAAATTCTCAAAATAATCTACGGTTAATGTAAAAAAAAAAAAGAGAGAATATACACGTACCTCTATCCAGCATGGAGTTTCTTTTATACTTTGTCGAGGATAATCCGGACCCCAACCTTTTACAAAACTTAAACGCAAAATACAAAGTCGTCGGAGATCATCTACGCCTATTCCTGCTGCCGCGCTAAGGCCTATATATTACATTGTGAAATTCATTATTAATTAAAGAGTTATTATATACAATATATAATTTTCGCAACAATGAAACGAGTAGCGTACGAACTTTTAGTAATTGGTGCTCCATGCGTCAAATGTCCTGCTACAGCTGCAGCTTGCGCTGCGGCCGCAGCTTGAGCCGTAGCAGCTTGTCCTCTCATTTGCTTATGACACTGCCGTAAATCAAAGACTTTAATATATGCGGAGGGATAAATTTTATGTACAGCATCACCGGGAGCACGGCCTGCTTCTCTGTCTAAATAATAAGACTGTACAAAGACACTATGTTCGCTTTGGCATCTTAACCAAACATCTCCTTCACCCCTCAAGTCCAGCACAACTCCTTTCCCTAATAAAAAAGAAAAAATCCGGACAATGTAGCTAATTGTCGCAACGAAAAATTAAGAAAAGAAATCTATCTTATTATACCTATATGAAGACGTGCTTTTTCACTTTGTTCTGTTCTGTGTACATTACTCAAAGCTCCTAAGCAAAATCTATTTCCACCACTTGGATCAACATATCCGTCAACTGTTACGGTAGGACAACCGCTGCTTACTTTGAACGTTTCCCCTACTTGAGTATCTAATTCGAAGTAACCAACGGAACACCAGTATTCCGGTGCCGGCTGGGTGGACAGTAAACCACCGATGTTTCCACCTACCTCACCTCCATGGCCACCCCCTAAAGAAAATATGAATAATAATGCTATTCAAATAATATATTTTTAATCATTAACTTACAATAGGAGGTAGGATGAAGATGTCTGTGATCTGGAGGCTGCATGCTCTGAGTATATGTAAGAGTATTGGGTCCAGTCCACTGTGGTGCTCCTGAATTGTAAGCAGCTGTACCTACAGGAAATCCATTCGGATGATGAAGATGTACAGGTGATACGGGAGAGTTTTGACCTTCGCCTATTTAAAAAGATGAACTTGGAATTTAACAAGAAGTAAAGGAAAATAAGATATAACATACCTAGAGACGCCGCTAACGCGTCAACGGTAGGTGGTTGATTAAGATCTTGAGGAGGTGTGGTAGTTCCGTAAAATGCTTCGGTAGATTGTCCTTGCGAAGGACTCAGCATCTGTGCTCCGTTTCCTCCGCTAGATGTACTCAGTGACTGCTGTTGGCTACCTACGGTGTGACTCATTGGATGTACTACTGCTGCAAAATTAAATGTAACTCGTACACAATACAGGCAACAACATAAACTATTAATTATACTCAAACTCTGGCCAGAGTTTCTGAAATTAATTACTATATAAGATTACTACAGAATTTCAACGAAATTAGCGGAAAGCAACAAAAACTAAGTAGCAAGTAGACAGAATATAGAATGTAAGAAAGCATTCTATTATATATACGTACGATGATGAATGTTACGTGTTGTAGGATGATGAGGTGTGGGAATCCAGGTTTGCCTGGGGCAATTATTCTCATCCAATTTATTGTGTGGATTACCACCATTATTCCCTCCCCCATTACTGCCAAACACACCCTCACCACTAGCTGTGCCAAACAACAAAAGGAAAAAGAAAGAATAAAGCTAAAATGAAATGAAACTAGCAACGCAAAGTAATTCTAAATAAAGCAACATTAATGAAAGATCTGTAGGGGAAAAAAATAAAACCTGAAAATCTAATACTGTAATAGCAAAGCTCTTTCTCTTTATTTATTTTAGTGCTTTATATTATCTTGACCACACAGACATGCTTTATTTCTTTTTTAAATAAATCAACACACTATAAAAATACATTTATCAACTAAACTAACAAAATAGCAGATAAATATTCAAAGTAACACATGGAAACATTTCTAATAAATATCACAAACACAATACATTTTTAATGTGTAATAAATTATTGTTGAAACATAATGTTTCCATAATAGACAATTAAACCTTTTTAAAATATAAATAATAAAATTTACTTACTTGGATTTGGTGGTGCTAGGCCTGGTATAAAAGTCTGCTGAGATGGTTGGGTGTTACTAGATGAAGTGGGTTGAGCAGGTGGATGATGCTGAATAGTTTGGTTCATTTCTCCATCAACATCCATTGCAGATCCTACTGCTCCAGCTGCTGCACTGCCTCCACCACCAACTGAATACTCATCTTTGACCAATCTACCACCTGGTCCTACGCCTACTCCTGACTGTAGAGTCAGCCCAGATAGGTCTGTAAAGAACGGGTCTGTGCGGGGAAACCAACCCATTCCATCATACACCAAGGCCACAACAATAAATCATTTACACTTATGGTGCTACAAATGAATTCACAGAAGCTTTGCAAAGAAACAACGCAATGAAAAGAACATCAATTGAAGCACATGATCTCTTTCTATGAAAACAAGTAAAGGATATGTTTCATAACATACCTATGCCAGGAGATACAACCCTCTCATAGTGATATGGATTTACACATACAGAATCACATTTTAAGTCAAAAGCAAACTGGCAGTACTTGACGTGTTTCAATTCATTCTTGTGCAAATCTGGCCATCTCCAGATTCGTGCATAAATAACATGTGGGAAACCTTTACGACCAGCAACTTGTAGCCTGCCATCCAGAGTTCTTTGTATTGTGACACATTTACTGGGATGAGCTCCATTTGTAGTAATAGCTGTTATCAAGCTATCTAATTCATCTCTCTTTTCCTAAAATATAGATTACATTAATGATTGAAATTCTTTATGATAGAATAAATTTTCCCATAGAATAATACTTACTTTAAGCTTTTTAACCAAAGACTCAATGGCTCTTTTACTGAATCCTTCACTTTCACCACCTTGACGATGACACATGAGAGAATGTACTATGCTTAAACAAGCATCTGCACTAGTCGGGGCACTAGGAGCGATTCCTGTCATTTCTCTCACTATAAACAAGCATTTATATTGAACAATAGAGATGTATACGTACTGTAATAAAAAAATACTAAAATTCGGGATATTTACAGAAAGTAACATTATTAGAACTTACATTCTGGATTAGGTTGCATTGGGGGCGAGGGATACAGATGACCTCCCCCGCCCGCCAATCCAACCATCTCTGTGAAAGCCGTGGCGAATACCGTTCCAATTCTTCGATTGAGACACTATTCTTATCCTTAAGTTCGACGTGATCAAGCTTTTATGATTTACCATCTAGCAACGATCTGTTAGCCATGTGTCGCGGACGTGGATTCGCTGAAAGTGAGAAATAGTTAAACGAGTCGAATTCAAGCAATTATAAAATATTAACAGGCACTGGACAAACCTTATAGGTTGACGAACTAATATAAGTCGGGAATATACGAAATAACCTTAATCGAATCACTTTACGATGACGTACCGTGAACTGACAGTTACTTCGAGTAGGACGCTGCTAGTTTTTTTCGGAGGTTAGATCGAATCGTTGCGACATCAGTAGGACCTGGTAGAACCGCACTTATCTCTAGTATCTAAATGCACAATTTGCGAGGCGACTAAAGCGCCAAACTTATGCCGCGCAAGTTTTCAATGTTCAACGTCCAGTTGTCTCTCATCTATCCTCGAGTTTTGTACCAAATATTCCTGTAAACTATATATCGTTCCCAGTTTGATCTATGTTCCATTGATATACTATATATTTTTCAAACGAGATACATTTCGTATGAGTGAAGTGAAACAGGATGGAGATTAAAAATTGTTCACCCCTTATGGGGCGGCTGATGAAGAGAGGGGGTGTTTATTAAAATCTACTTAAATCCTTTCTGCTATTGCCATTTTCCTTCTTACTGACAACCTATTCTTACGATTCAGCGTTAGTATGGATTCAAGTGCTCCGTCCATTGATTGCAACTTAAATAATGTATGCAAATATCAATAAAATTGATCTTTTATCGTAAGAATAGACGCTGTAAAGAGTACGGTGCGATATAATTTTGATTTCGCGCCAAAGTTTAAGGAAGAATAAATAAACCGCCATTTATCATACTAGAATTGCTATCGCGATAAATATCAAAGCGAATAGATTTGATATCTCTTTATTAAACTGCATTTCATAGATTAGGTATTTAATAGTTTCACTACAACAGCGGAAAGGGGTATGATGATTTTCAAATTGGAATATACAATGTAGTTTTTAACAAACATTAGCATGAACATGACTTTTTTATCGTTTAAATATAAAATTATGTAGGTTTTATTCAATATGAAAGACAAGGTATTCAACAGGGGGTGTAACTCAGTGGTAGAGTGTCTGCTTCGCATGCTGAAAGTCCTGGGTTCAAATCCCAGCTCCTCCAACTATAATTTTTTCTTTTTTCGGTCATAAAAATTATCGTGGAAGATACGCATGTATTGCACGTAACGTGTAATCTATTTAAAATTTTTAATACATAATTATTGTAAATGTATATTAAAAATCACATCGATATATGCAGTTTCTTTTTCAATTCTAGTTTTTTATCGTGGAAGATATGTACGTACTATATGTGACGCGTACTTTTTTCTTAAAGCTTTCAATACGTAATTATTATAGGAACATAGTAAAAATCACATAGGTAGATGCAAATTTTCTTTTTCAATATTAAAATTTTTATCGCAGAACGTATATACGTACTTTATGCGACGCGTACTTTTTTTCTTTCGAGCTTTCAATGCGTAATTATTACAGTAACATGGTAAATATCGCATAAGTAGATGCAAATTTTCTTTTTCAATATTAAAGTTTTATCGTGGAAGGTATATATTTAATACACGTGGCAGGTATTTTCTTTTTAAACATTTAATACGTAAAATCATTACAAGTACATAGGAAGAATTACATAGGTAGATGCAAATCGTTTATTTTCAAGTGTTACTGTACAAAATGTCATTCCCTAACCAGGGAGATCCACGATTGGGAAGGTAGATGTGCGTCCCGACCCATTGATAAGCACTTGAGCAGCAGGAGATACGGTAATTTCTAACCCAACCTAATCACTCCTGCGGCACTAGTACTTAGGAACAGGACAGGATTTTACGTTCAATTTATCTCGGTCCTTCTTCATCGATAGCCATAGGATCCCTTCTCAATCGTCGAACGATGCTTCGGAACCCCATAAATCACGCAAAAGATTAATCGATACAATTGCTGATAAATGAAAAATCTTCTACGAGAAAATTTGAATTCAAATTTGAAAAATTAAAAGGCCAAGAGAGAATTGAATACGATTAACACAGACAATTAAACAGACTAAAGGAGATCTTAATTTAACGTGCCCACGTTTCGCTATAATTTAGCACGAGATTAGATAATCGGTAGAAGAATACGGTAGCCCATAGATATTGCATGACACATTCACTGCGTACACGCTGTAATCGTTTTACGAAACGGATAGAGAAGTCCTAAGTCAATTAAGTTAGCCTATTTATGAGTTACGAGTTACTAATAGACATACTTCTCGTCTGCTACATTTCCTTCGAATAATTTCATTCGATCTACTCGTCCTTCTAATTAGTAACAATTCAAATGAAGAAAAAAAAGTATGTCTAAAAGGAAAATACTCATTATCATAATATAATTAAGGAATAGAGATGATAGCGACGGTGTTAGAATTATTTCGAAGCGGTACCAATACTTAAGCCATAAAATACGTCATAATTTTAGTCCGGACGTGGTACCGTACACTATATACCGTACACACTATGATGATGGGATGACACACAGTGGTACTCATTGAAACGACCTCGAGTAGTCATTAAAGTCGCCCACTATCGCAGCCTCTTTGTTCTTTCTTCTTCTGTGTTCCTCTCTCCGAGAAATTTCGTACTTCGCCGCAGCATCTGTGGTCCAAGCGTCGAAACCTGTTGCTTCTCTCTCTCTTGAAATTTCAACGTCTGTCGTAGCTCGATTCGTTCTACTCGACGCATACACCCGTCTGTGCACCAAAAAAGAAAAAAAGAAACGCTCACTGAGGATATCCCTGAATCTCGTAACCAGCAGTGTTGACAGTTACGATTAACGCGTCCTTGTTGCTATTTAGACTTCTTGGCCGTTAGATTTTCCAAGATTCGTGCTGGTCAGTCGTATCGCGAAAATAAAGGAATAAATTATACGTAGTAAAAGTTTGAAAGAATTTCTAACTTCCTGTGTTAGGTGCAACGAATTTCGAGGAATGAACGTGGCTTATCTAATTTAGACGAGGCGAAGGGAACGAAGAATCGGTTGTTCAGGAATAATATCGCGCACGGAAATGCATGCGCGCGAGATAGAGAGGGAGCCTACAATCGAATCTTTGATTTCTTTGCCCCGCGTCTCTGCTTACAAACGCTTCTCGTCTCATCAAACACCGTATTCATCGTTCGTCTTAATGCTACGAGTTCAAGACTTGGTTAACCACGATTCTTCTTTTTTTTTCTCCCCCTACTTGGACTTCTTCGAAACTTTGACCAATACGCGTTCACTTAGCCTACTGAAACTTCGAATCTATTAATCGTACATCCGTGTACAGCTACAACGTGTGTACACAGGGGGTTTGTTCAGGAGAGATACGATAAAAATGCAAAGCTGCCATAAGTTAAAGAGGATTATCGGAAGATGTGGCTTCAGCTGGACGCATGGCCAGCTTCTGCTACGCATCTTGTGCACGCAACGTGGCTGCATACTTTCGGCGGATCTTTTTTTCGAGACACGTCGACTCGCGTGAAAAAGTTCGATGAAAAACTACGACAGACTTTTGAAACGAAAAAGAGAAAGAGAGAAACGAGCGTGAACAGATATGGTAAAATAACGACACCGCTATGCAAAAGATGTCCAGAGGTCGCGGAAAAGGGGAAGATGCGAGATTGACTCTGAGCAGAGGGGATTAGAGAAAAATGGGGGAGAGAGAGCAGGGGAGCCGGAGAGTACACCAATTAACGCTAATTTCTGTTAATGCCGGCTCCCTCTGGGTGTTCGTGAAATAGCTCGTCAACTTATTAGGCTACGATGCGCAAATTGTGGGTGGATGACAGAGGCAAAGAGGAGGAATTCCGCGAAGTAGATAGGGGAAACGTTTCTCGGGCGAGCAAAAAACGCGATCCCCCCCACCTTACTTCGGAACAATACTTGAGAAAAATCAACTGTAGACGCTTTATATTCTACGAGAGATTGTTCGTAAAAATTTGCAAAGCCTCGAAAGAGAGAGATAGAACGCCGAGCCTCTGTTGTTCCTACAGCGAACCAAAAGTGTTCTATTTTAAGAGGCAGAGCGAGGTTTCGAATCAAGATCGAGGTAAATAGTTTACGATTTTTCCGGCCGCAGTAACTTTCGATGTACAAATATATTATTACGTCACTGCGGCAGAACGAGACAAAGAAGCGTGCAGGAAGTCGCGTATAAAAATTTAATCGGATCAGACTGTTGACCGGGAGAGTAGAGAGACTCTGTGGTTCGTCGATATTTCGTTTCTATGAGCTTTGACGACTTTCTTTCACGAGCGTTCTCTCCCTCTTGGTACAAAGTTATGTATTATCGTTCGAGACGGGGTCAAAAAGTCGGGAAGATACAGGCGAGCCACGCATTGCGTATTGTTGTATTTTCATGAATAACAAAATGTCGCCGTTGCCTACAATTGTTACCGTATGGACGTTACGAAGCATCGAACACGCTATCGATTGTTTCTTTTTTCTTTTTCTTTTTCTTACGCGAACCGTTCGGTACATTTATCTTGTTTCAGGGATTTTATCACGTGGTAAGATGGATCGCGTCGGTTCTCCTCTTTTTTCAACCACCTCTTCTCGAGACTTCGTCACGTTTCACCGGGTGTCAGGTTGGAACGATACTTTTGACCGTGTGCGGTCACATACGATCTCTCGTTTCATATGTTGTAAGTCGAGCATGGAAAACTTATTCTCACGGGACGATGGAGTTCTCGAGAGGAAAGTCTGAGAAGTGGAAGAGGAGGATTGTGCATCTGTTATAGGGATTTCTAGTTTTTGTTTAAACAATTGAACGGAACGATAAGCTTGTCCCGATTATCTGGAAGAATTATTGTTAGATTAAGAGTGAGATTAAGGGAGAGAGCGTTTCTCGTGAAATGTTGTATTAATAGAGTGGTGGTGTGCTTATCGGTGAGGTGACTTTAGTGGTTAGGAGAGTTAATCTTGTTTGCGTGATCGTGAACATATTTACCAGGAAAATAAGAATAATGTTTCTCTTACGTACAACTAACGTATTACAAACAACCGGATCCGTCTAACGCTGGAGGATTTCCTACATAGAACCATGTGATCGATGTTATTCGAAAGCGTGTACGAACGAAATTGATGTTCATGGTCTTAAGCTGTAAATATACAATAAATTACTACTGGTCAATGGTTCTCTCTATTTTCCGATGGTGACGCTAACGTTTATCGGACTTTGATTTTTGAACAAAAAAAAAAAAAAAAAAAGTATAGGCATTACTTGAATCGTGTCCGACTTGACCGAACAATCGAAGGAAATCTCATGACCTTTAACTTCTATTCGACACTAGTGCCCATTGATGCACATTCTTCCACACTTATTAGCGTGATAACATGGTTGTGCTTAAATTCTCCGGAATCAGCCCATTTCTTCTAACGATGGTCGAACAATATTTTTCTGCAACACTACACTGCCCTTTCGAAACGACGATTCCAAAGAAAGTGTATATCAACCTAACCGTGGCTCGATCGATCAGTGAAAATGTTGACGACGAGAGAAATGCACGGCAATCACAAGAAATGTGATCTCAACGGATCGAAATACGAACCACCACTAGGGAATGAATGAGCTTTATCATACGTATGAAACGCATATCGAAAAAGTACATTTCGCTTCGATCTTTCCTCACGTGCTTCCCTTCGTACCCTTACACAGTTCCTCGAATAATCGTCGTTAACGTTCGATATCTGAGTTTAACAAACTTCGATTCGTACAATTCAATCGGGTCAATTTCAAACGTTCACGAAAATGCGCCGCGTTAAAAAGAAAAGGAAAATACATAAATCTGTGAACGTGAATCGAAACACTGAACGATTGTCAAGAACTAATAAACGTGACGAAGAAGCAAGCGCTAGAAACGTTCATTTTTTTTTTCTTTCTTTCTCACGTAATTCGTCTGTTTCACGAGTTAAAATCATATTAGAAAAGAAAACACTCGCACGACACACGCGGCACGAGCGTATACCGACGACTGAGCGATAAACTGTTCTTGATTGGCTTAATATAGTCGGACGAGCGCTGTAATTGGCCGCTCCTTGCCGCGCGGGAAATGATTGGTCAATTTAATCCTAGAAGCACGGTGCATTAAGCATTCAACCAGCGTTCAGTACCTATTAACGGTTCGCAAGAGAGGCACTGCCACTGCCACCGCCATCGTTTTCTGCGTTGTGTGCGACGACGGTACACCCAGTCACGGTGGCGGTGTATGGCTCTTTCTTTATCGTCTTCTCTGTATAATATAACCCCCAAACCTCTCACCCCGTACAATCACGTCCCTCTCTCTCTCTCTTCTGCTTTTTTTTCTCTTTTGCCATCGTTCCAAATCAATTTACCAATTGAAATCAGTGCCGGACAGTGAAGAATCGCGCGTCATTGAATGGTCGGCCAACCGACCGGCAATATGCGTCTCCCCTGTGCCTGTTTTCCACCGCTTGTTATCAAACCATTCACCAGCTCGACCAAATCCTTATTGCCTTGCCTTGGCGCACGATTTGAATCGCGCGGCTGACGACACGACTCGTCCGCTAGATTCCCTCTATGCCAGTGCCTTTCAACCTTCGCTTACCGATCGAATTACGGTACTTATCGATATACTATTCGATATGCAATCAATCAGAAGCGGAAATGCCTATCTACCGCGCAAACATATGCGCAGGGAGAATCTCGATGTAGGATAAAAATGTTTATAGGTGAAATTAAACGTATATTTATATCTTATGGGAAAGATATTTAATTAGGATTCGAGAGAGGTGTAGGGCGTATTAAATTTTGCTTTATTATGGTTTCTTTTCTGATTTGAAACGTTGTATTTCGAAAGCACTACGTGAATCATAAGATATTTTATAGGATGTAATTACATCTACTTAAAACTATTATAAATAAAAGAACGACAACAAAATCTGAAATATAACATTAAAGGAACGTTTATGAGTAATATAAATGATTTATTCCATACGTATTTATAAAAATAAGAGGATATATATTTTTAAAGTAACTTTGGTTTGACGCTTGTATTACTTCAATTGAGAATCGCGGGCTTCGGTGATGAAGCCTGATTGGCCGAGAGATACCCTTCCGGTTCAGTGAGCGTTTTCGGAGGTGAGATTTCCCGCGCCACTCTCGATCGTTTTCCGGATATATTTTACTTTTACAAGTGGAATAAGTGGTTTTATATTTAGAGTGTATCGTTTAATCTCGCGTTAGTGACTCATTTATCAATTGTGACATGTTTAGAAGCTTGTTACAAAGGATGCGTAGAGAAAAATGCTTTTGAAGTTGGAAGGGCTATCGAGAGGAAGGTTTCGAGAGCTCGGGCCATCTTTGAACGTTAATTTCATCTTCCGTGAGTACCAGAATCAATCGAAAATTTATTACCTCTTATTTTTTGTCCGATATATCGAACAAGTATCTCGTATTTCCGCTTTCCACGACGAATCCACCGTAGACATTGCTTCTCCGTGTGAAAAGTAATCGTGCCAAGGTGAATTTCTAAATCATCACCTACGGCACTACTACTTAGCACACAGATTAGAAAATTAAAGTGGCATGGCAGCTTTTCCTTGCCTCTTCTGTCCAGTGTCACAATTGCCTGTCGACTGTGCTGTACGAAATGCAGACCTAAATATATACCTCGAGATGGGAGTAAAGTTCAAATTTTCTATGGTCATTAGTCAGACGATCATTTCTCTTATCGTATTTTTACTTGATTTTCCGTCGAACTTCCCATAGAAATTTAAACGTGAACAAACACGTATTCGTTCCCTTCAGGGGGGAAAAAAGTAGCGATCTGTTAATAGTGCAGTTGTTTAATTTACCGATGGAGTTCGCGTGCAGCGAGATACCTGACGAGAAGATAGCTTAATTTGCGAACGTAGCAACGAGCACGTTATTTTTCTGCCCATTGTTACGGTCACAAATCGAAATATCTTCGTATCCGATCAATTTCTCTTCGTTTCACCTGAAACAAAAAAATAGAACAAAAAAAAAAGGAACAATCGTAGAGTATATTTTTAACAAGTTTCCAAGCAAACTATAATGTACAAGATATTTACATACCTCGTTCCGGTAACATTATTCTGAATATTATCACTTATGCAAAGTATGTGTCGAAGAAGTTCAAGCGTATTTTAAATAGATTTATCACTCGATATACGACGGTTGGTTATCCCGTGAATCATTGTTGGTTAATCGTTTTTCGGTTGTTATCCACTGGTACATAGTGGTTGGGAATCGTGTCGTTAGCTGAGCAAATAATAATTGGTCGAAGGACCGTGCAAATTGACGAAGAATGACGGTAGTCATACAGTGAGTTTAATGGAGGAAAAGGACAGCTCGCTGATTAATGCGTGCACGCGGTGTGCCCCTATGCCACCGAATGCCGTTCCTCCTGCTTGCACGACCGTCAGCTTGCATTTATTGTTAGAAATAGTTTGGTCATTTCGTTGATAATCGTCGGCCGCTTACCGTGTGTATCCAGATAGATCTACGCACGATTTTCTCATGCGGGTCTACTTTACTGATTTAAAGTAACCTACATACGTAACGCGTGTACCACCTTTTATTAGGATACAATCCCTGTTACGTGGTCTTTTCTTCCGTAGGATGCTATGGATCCATTGTCCCTCGATTAGGCTTGTTTCAAGCCTCGGGAGGTTTCAATGAAACTTCAACGAATTTAGAGGCTTTTTTTCGCTTTCCTCGGGTTTAATAAGTATGTAACATTTAAGAAAGTAACGCGATAGAGGATTTATTTTTTTGGTCGAAACTGTATCACTAGCTTTCGAACGATCACATATGTTGTTCATTAAGACACATTAATACTTATCGTATTTGAAGATCTTTCTGCTCGTTTCGCAGGACACTTACCTTTACCTGATCGTAATCAGTTTGAATTGAATTATTCGAGAAATTTTTTTTTACTTTTCGATGCACGAGAACTATCACTATTTCGTCGTTAGTCAATACCTATATGGCAGCGGTTTAAGCTGGAATGAGAATACCATCGGAAATACACTTCGCAGCGTACAGAAGACACACGTGCACAGGTGTTTTCTGAGATCACGTGTGCCACATATGTAACTCGGCAATGATATCGTTTCTCTGCTCGCGAAGAATAGGTATATGTTTCGCTCATCTTCGATCGAAATAGAAGTTCCAGAGAGAGAAAAAAAACAAAAAAACAGAAAAGTAATTTAGAGGTTGATCTTGATTGTTCCTCGTAATGTTTTAAATCAGAAAGACAACGTGTTTTTAATTGTATAAAAACTATGTTGAGCTAACCGTGATGAATATCCAATTCACAAATAGTCTGAGTGAAATTTAGTGAATTTTCCCTGAATTTCCAGAGAAATTCATGATTGAACGAGGGAATGGCCCCGGCCAAGTAATTTAGAAGAGTTTATTAAATTGGGTAGAATGCTGTGCGTAGGCCTACGCCGGATACTCGGAGAATGAATCTCATCCAACGAGAGGAAGTTCGAATTAACTCGAGCCACTGCCAAGGGGGTACAGCAGAACCCCATATACTATGAACTCTTGTCCCATTTATTCTTTTGCACATTTCTGCGTCACATACGCCCAGGAATCGTCCTTTCACCGATAATCGTATTTTCCTTTTTGGAATGGTATCGAATAACTTGGCGAACTTGCATCGATATCGAGAGATATATGCGCGTACATCGAGGGATAAAGAAAGGGGGGATGAAAAGAAAGTCGTTCCCGATTGATGAAATTTATGCGATAATAAAGTTCAAAAGTGCAGAATGTAATAGAGAATTAAGACTTATTAGAATCATTTGACCCTGCTTCTTATAGAGTACTAAGACTTTGATGAGTTTATTTTATCCCGGATAAGTGGGGAGGGTGACGGAAAGGAGAGGAAAGATCGTATCGTTGAATCGATGGAGAAGGAAAGATAGAAAAGTATGTCGTGCATCGTGTTACTTGAATTGTAGTACTTTGACACTACGATCAAGTACTGTGCCAGTCGATGTGCGTGGGCGGTCATACGAAACGAATAAAAGAATGGAGAAATAATTACTCTTTAAGATATGTTCCTTTTTTTTTTTTTTTACACGGTGTAACGTTCGCTGTAAACTTTATTCGTGGAATGTACAACATTTCTTCGTGAAATATACACATACGAAATATACAAGAATATTGGCTAATTTTTACAAATAGTAATACGGTACGATGTAATACTACGTAAGACTGTACGGTACGTCAGTCGGGATAAGAATATCATCGTCGTAATTTGCTCGTTCATCCTCTTTCACAAATAATATCGACGACACTTGGCTCCATCAAAACTGGTTCTAAGCATCTATGTACAGCACTTCCAAGTATTTCATCCAGTAGGAAATGTACGACGCTGTGAAATAAATTTTCATTAAAAAAAGAAACGTACTGCTCCCGGAAACAACGATACAGTAAACATACTTCTCGTCAGATACAAATCTCCATAGATACAGTTGCAAATAATGAGTGTCCACTTGGATTTGTTGTAATCCATATTTACTGAACGTTCGTAATCGGACGTATTCGAGGAAGGTCTACGAAAACAAAGAATGAAATCGATATTGAATAAGTTGCAGATAAAACGTTGATTCACGACGGTACATATTGAAGGTACAAAGTATGTTGCGTAGTAGACGGTACACGCAACGCGAGAGAATAAGGTATCCTCGCGATGCAAAGTGGATAATGATTGTGCTATTTTATCATTGTAACTGGTCGACAGCACCTGTCTCTATTGCTGTACCGTGCCTGCTAAAAGTATTTTACCTTTAAACTTATTTTGATGACCCCCGTAAGAATAGAAGCTTTGTTGAATTGAACCGAGGAGAAAATTTCAATACGCTCGGAAAATAATTTATGGATATTCGTCACCAATGACGAATCTATATGATTAGGCATATACGATGACCAGCTGGATCTATAGTGATGTCTTGATACACTCACGCTAAGGGGGGAAAAAAAGAAACAGTATATTTAACGGAATACGATTTGATATTTACAAAATATCATACCTATGAGTTCGTCTACTGCTGTCGCTGCTTCGGTCGACTTGACCGTCAGAATCGTCGTATAAAGCAGCGACTTGAGTATCGATTAACGTCACATGCTCTACGACCATCTTCATTGCTACTCTAACTGTCCTTGGCTCGTTCGTGCTCAACCAGTCTCTTGTTTCGACAGATTTCCCTAACATTTGCGACACAGACAAACCTTGAATACGCACGTAATAGTTCAATAAATTTTGTGCCGCTTCTTGGAACTTGTCGCATATCTCCGTCTTGGTCGTGACAACGTTTCCAGACGATATGTACTGCTCGATATTGAACAGATCATCGGTGATATTAAGCTGTAATTTAGATGTGTAAAAGTAATTCCTCAGGAATATTTTTCGAAACATTATTTTCAAATGAATTCATCCTACCAAATATTTCACGTTAGTTTCTTTATATTCGATGCACATTTTGCTAAGTAAAAGCAGGAGAGTGGAATACTTGGAGACCTCAGGTCCGATACAAAATCCATTTGCAATGACAATTATGTGATGCAGAAATCCGACGACCAGTCCCTCTCTAACTTCATCCACACAAAAATTTTGGAGAAATTGCGTTTTTATACTGAACGACAGATCGGGTTGTATGAATACCTAAAATTGTATCGTTTTAAATTAATCAGCGTAAAGAATTTATTACGGTTTTGATGTTCAGATTAAGAAACAAACCAACAAGTCCTGTAAAACACCTTTAATTTTTTCAATAGTAGGCATTATAAGCAATGCCTGAAGTTCTGGGATCTCTTTTATTCTACTATCACTACCATCCCTTTCCTGAGGATTTTTCGGATTCAATATTTGTCTTACTTTAACAAGTGCTTCGTTTAAGTGAGACTTTAAACTGTCCAAATGATTGCGACATTGTTTTCTACCCGCGTTGATAACAATTTCGGTACCTGTCCTAATAAAAAAGAAAAAAAAAATACATACATGAACATATATTCTTCCTTGCTGAAAAATGTTAGTTTTATTACCTTGCAAAATCTGTTTCTTTGCATAATATATTCATAGCCTGTATTTTTCTGTGGAACTTGTCTAATGCTCTTACTAACACAGCTGTATCAGCTACGTTCTCTACCCTTTTTCCAACAAGATCGAAATATTTGTTCATATTTTTCATGATAAACTTGTTCAACCTTGCAAGAGCTTTCGCGTCAAAGTCGTCCGAAAATTCGTTCTCTTCCGACGGTGGTCTATTTATGAACATATCGTTGTAAGATGCAACAATTAGGCATAGATCGCTAAGAAATCCTGAACTGGCCATATCTATGAATTCTGTGATATCGTTTGGATACATATCTTTCAGAATTTCTAGCTGTTTAGTTAGCCTTCCGTCCGCGTGTGTTAAAAATTCGGCGCACAAAGAATCAGCTGGTTCTTTCAGCTGTAATAGAAGATCTACATTCTCAGCTAAGGATTTAGGTGAGGCATCTCTTTCATGAAATTGCAGCCTCAACCTTGATTTAAGTTCTTCTACAATATCCTCACAGTCTTTTTGTATTCCTTGAAAAGAAGGCATATTGCCATATTGATTCAGTACACGTTGTGCATGAATATAATCTTGTACTGCCTAGAAAAGTCAAGAATATTTAACTGAGCATAATTGAAAGTAGAAATCAAATGAACTTGCATAGAATTTATTAATGTAAAGTATGAGAAACCTGTGCATAATTCTCTTCGTTCATTTTATCTTTTAAATTACCAGGCAACTTGAAAAGAAATTGCAACTTTTTCAGTAAAGCATGAACAGAAGATAGTTTAGCTATTTGTTGCCTAGTACCCTGCAAAGTTGATGAAATCTGTTCTGAAAAAGTAGTAATACTGTCCATGTTTTTTGCTAGTAAATCCATACTATCTTCCATTTCTTTAAAATCAGTTTTCATCTAAATAATAAATTCGCAAGTTATATATATACATTTCAAACGGTTAAATAAATTAACAATTGCACTTGTGCAGCTGTAATTTTACCTTTCTGATAGTGTCAGTAGCAGATATAAATTTATTATAATTTTCATATACCAAAGTTTGCATATCAGAATTCAATATTTGAGTATTTTTTATAATTTCTGCTTCATGATCCATAATTTGTTTCAACGTGCATTCCTGCGGAAGGAATAAATATTGACATTCTATTGTCAAATTAATGTAAAGTGTAATAAAAATAGAAAGATACACTTACTTTTAATAATTTTTGGAAATACATATCAGGGTTGAAATGTTGCCCATTAATATCGTACGGATTATTAGAATTCTCTGCCATTTCGTATATTTCTCTATTACGAAAGGGATATTTTGACAGCGGAACTGTCCGTTAGGTTAACCAGTGTATTGCTAAGTTAGAAATGCATTTTACAAAAGGTTAGGTGAAAGACGCTTGTATCGAGCAACATAACCTTTCGTAAAAACTTGAGAAAAGCGCAACAAGTGCAATAATGTGTAAAGAAAGTGATTTGTTCATGAGGAAGATGCTTTGTGAATATATAATTTAAACTGTTGAACTTTTTTAGCATCGCTGCACTTTATGGAAAGGTTTAACATTTAGGATCTATGTAGGACCGTGAAAAAGAATGAAGGGGTTATTGTATCTTATCGTCGAATTTTATTATTCAAACATTGTAAAATTACATCGTATACAAAAGGATTATGAGAAAATTATTTAACTTCGAATTATTTGAGAAACGTGCAAGGTGTAATAGTCAGGAAAATTCTGGCTTGGACTTAACATTTTTCATGAAGCTGTGACAAGATGAGATTGTCTATTTGACGAAAGTATAAAGACAAAGAATATATTGAAAAATGCCACATCCGTGTGTCGTATGCGGTCGTTCGCGTATGAATCCAAATAATAGGGAAGAGGAGTACATGTTTTTTGGATTTCCTGTGAACGACGAAGCTCGATGCAGAAAGTGGTTGGAATTCTGTTGTCGCGAAGATTTGTATAAACTTACGAAGAAACAGTTGCTCCAACGAATGGTTTGCTCTAAACACTTCGAGCAGAAGGATTTCTTAAACGAATATCTCGACAGATTAAATTGCACCGCGGTACCTTCGATTTATGATCCTAAACAAAGTTTATATAACATAACCTGTGTACTGTGCGGTCGTTCGCGTCGAGATCCACCAGGTTTGGGTTACGACGGTGCGACCTATCATCATTTTCCTGGTGAGGAATTTCGATGTCTGAAATGGCTCGATTTCGTTGGCGTGGATTCATATTATAGACTGACAAGAAAAGAGATTTTATTTTGTTACATCTGTTCAAAACATTTTGATCGTTCCCAATTTATGCCTGGCTATAAAAGCAGATTGGTGGACAATGCTGTTCCCAATATCAGGAATCCTGATCAATTGGATGGATCTGAGCAATATATTATGGAATATGTATCTGAGGCAAAATTGTATAGTTCTCCAGAGAAATCTAAAAAGTTAGAACCTCTACCACCAACTGTATTAGAAAGTCAAGCATGTGCTGCTTGTGGTAGATCAAGATCTGACCCAAGAAACAAAATAGAGAGATATAAGTTTCATCCTTTCCCTGCCTATGAAATAGGGAGGTGTTTAAGATGGTGTCAATTTTTGGGTAGGGAGGACTTATTGAAAATGTCCCCAAATCAAATAAGAAAGTTAGTGCTTTGTTCGAAACATTTCCAAACAGGACAAAGTTTTCATAAGGTAGGACCATGTGATGCAGTTCCAACCATAAAGGATGTATCGCAATTAAACACTGTCAATTCAACAGAACAAATTAAAGATGAGCAGGATATATTAGAGGAGTCTAATTGTACTAATACACCTAAGGGAATTAAAAAGCAAGGTTTTTCAAGACCTTTAGTATCTAGTAAAAAACCAAAGGTAGATAATAAGCCTACACCTCTTGCAAAGAAACGTGGAAAGTCTAAAAGGCCAACTCTTATTAACATTCCAAGGCCTGATCCTAATAACATTGAAAATCGTGTGATAAGAAAATTACCACTTCCACCTACTTCTAATTGGAAAATTCAATTTGCAGAACAATTTCAACCTATAACAATAGCAAATAACATTACACCAAATATTACAAATAACATCCAAGGGAACATAAAGAAGGTGATTCTACCATTTGCTGGAGACATATCAAATTTAGGTGCTCCTATTCCTGTGCATAGTTTGTCCAGCATTCCTCCAGGTTTATTAATTAAAATAGATCTTCCTGAGCAAGAGCAACAAAAGCCAGTGAAAATTAATAAGAAATATACCAGAGCAAAACTAACACATACTCCTGCTACCTCTAATGAGATTGATCCATTACTTCAAATGAAAAATGGTCAGGTATCTGTTACACTGCCAGTAATGAAACAGGACAAAGAAGAAACAGATAAAAATATTGTTGAATTTTTAACAATCCCTCCAGAGGAAACAGAAGATAAAATGACTGCAGAAGAGTTAGAGGTACATGAAGAAGTAATTCTGCCTCATGCATTGGAGGTGTTAGATGAAGAAGCAGCAAATGTAAAGGAGGATCAGTTTTATCAGGACTTTGAAGAAGTAGAATGTATATCGCCGAAACCACAGAAATCGTTGAAACGTAAAAAAATATCGGGAACAATGAGAAGAACAATATTTCCTATCAGAAGTGAAGTGAAATATTTTTTAAAAAAATTGGCACCTCACATGCATAGACTTCCTAAAAAAGCTAGAGCACAGATAAAACTTTCAATTGTTAATATGGTAATTGATCACTTGTAAATTTACCAAAATATAAATAAATGATAGTATTTTTAAGAGTATACAGTTAAATACTTAAAGGTTATGCACATTGCATCTACTTATGTATTAAAAGAGACCAGGTATATACTCTTTAAACAGTGATAATTAAGATACATTATTTTTATTATATATTTATAATATGATGGTGATAGGCATGATAATAATGGATTAAAGTAAACAGAAAATTTTGTAGAGTACAAACGATATTCGCGATAACTCCCTTAATCATTTTCATGTTATCTGTTTTTATGATTGTTGAAGTGTGCATTTTTAAAATGGAAGAGATATTGCACTATTTCAAAATCTACGAAAACTTAACGATTTATTTCGAAAATTATACGAAGATATTAAAAATTAAAGTTTTTAATACAGAGAAACCATTATTTTACCGTGTAATTTATGTGAATACATTTGTATTTATATGTACATACATACACGTGGTATATACATATATATATATATACATGTATGGGTAGAGGTATAATTACGTTGCAAAGGAAATATGTAAAAAGATTTATTGTATAATAAGATTTTGTGAAAAAAAAAAAAAATATTGAAATATAAAATGAAAACGATATAAATATTCATATTTTCTTATCAATTTCAATGTTCATCTACTCATTTGCCGAATACATTTTTATGTTTATTTATTACATATTTTAACGGAATTAAATCGGACAAAACAGGTATCCACATTTCGTCTACGTTAGAAGCATTAATATCTATTTTTTCTTCGGGGTACAGAAGTATTGGTTTAGTAAAATTTTCATGGAAATTCAAACGATTTCTTCCCCACGTAACTTTTGCCGAAGCAATCGGTTCTAATGCAAATTAAGATGGTCAAAATTTGTTTAACTTTATCGCGTAATAATTTTTCCTTACCTACGTTCATTTTAGACAGTACATAATTTTCTGTACCAATAGTATAAAACATAAATTTATCTCTTATTTCCTGGTATTCTGCACACTTGCACAATATACCAAGAGGGTGATCTACGCAAACGTTCAATTTCGAGTGCATAGTTTTTTTTATGGAATATTACAATTTTGTGATTTAGAATAAGCTGTCATTAAAATACTGAGGTTGAATACGTCTGAACTGAGTAATTTTGAAATCAAAAAATGTATAAGATATGAAATGATTGGATAGTGAATTTTTTGTGCACATGTTTATCTCCATGATCTACAACTGTTGATACTAATTTCTATGGTACACATCTAAGTGAAGGGAAAACAGAAAACGCAGAGATAACAATAAAAATCATTGTTTATATATAATACATGCTAACAGAAAAATTTGGTAGTTGTAATTAAATTAAATATCGTATATTATTTCGAAATAATACAATGAAGAAGCCAGCTTCTGTGCATTTACGACATACATGTAGTCAAAATATAGTAATATCCTACAGATTACATAGAGATTATAAAAGCTGGATATATCTATGTAGATAGAATAAAAAGTTTCATTTCTCCTTTTTATAATACTTAATTTTTTTCTCATTTATTTGATATAAAAGCGCCACTCAAATGTTGTTAAGAAATATTATTCAACTGTAGTAGGCATTCGTTCCACTGTGTTTGTATCTTATGTATGCATTATACGCGATAAGTACAAGCTAATTTTAAAGTTAATACGAACGAATTATTTAGATATTACACCTAACTACGAAGACTCTGTAGTCTCATTTTCATTTCCTCAAGTTCCTTATCATCTACTGCTTCACCTTCTTCTTCTACTGATGTAGATGCCACAACAGATCCTGGTGTTTCTGTGACAACTGCAGGTGCTATACCCAACTGGCCTGCAGTAACTTCCCATAAGATCTATAATGTGTATCAGAGATATTTTATTAGTATACTGTTTAAATTCTTCAAACATGTTTCAGATATACATGTTTTTTTTTTTCTTATAATTTACTTTATCAATTTCCTCATCCGCTTCATCCTCAACATCTTCAGAATCTTCAATAGATTCCATAGTTTCATCTAACATTTCTTCAATAATTCCAGCCTTCATCATTTCTTTGGATAATTCTCTCATTGTTGCAGCAACTTCAGGTACCCTTATTAATGACTGCATTGCTTGCATTACTTCTGTGGATTTTGAGACTGAACCAGCAACTCTAATTGTTGCCAATTGATTTTTCATTTGTAGGGAAACTGAGTTCATATGTGTTTTGGTAACACAGATTTTATTACAAGCTTTACGCGCACGTATTATCTCCTTTGCTAGAATTTTACAGACATCCTTGTCACCTTTTTTTGCTGCATCTTTCAAGGAACGTTTTATTTTTTCCTCTTCCCGTTGAATTGCTACATAGAAATATTATTATTTTCGTTACGTTGTACGCTGTAATATGATACTGAGTGTACTGGCTTACCTCTAACCTGTCTATCCAACTGATAGCTCTCTTTCCTTAATTTGTGTGTCCATTCTTGTACCTGAAATACGATTCCTTACAGATATTGAACAATTATTATAATTTATTTCGTCTCTAACCATTTCTTTCGGATTCTTTTCTTGAGATTTGCCAAACAAGCCCATTTTTTCGCTGTGTTGACAGAAGTTGATAGCTGCCAAACATAACCAAACCCTTTCTTAGCGATTCGGGGCATAAACTTTTCGAGGTAACCATTAGCATTACGTCATTGGTGTATGAGTCACCGATCACCTTGTACGATAATAAAAAATGAAGATTACTAATAGATAGCGCTAAAGAAACATTCTATTTTTATAAATTCTGATATTTTTAAAATTTTTTACATCGCTTAAAGAATATAATACCGACGTTTAATATAAGTGGAACAAACTTATTCTCTCTCTTTATATTTTCATAAGTCGTTTATTTATCTCACATTTATGCTACATAGGGCAATTAAAAAAAAACTATCAACGTAACAGAATATAAAAAAGTATTAAAATGTATCTAAGTAAAATAATTAACAAAGTACAACATTTTATGAGCTAAAAGTAATAAAAAAAAAAAAAAAAAGTGTAATTATCTTTCGGAAGATCTATCTAATATTATGTCCCTTATCCAGTTCAACAGATTTTTCATTATTTCCACTCGTTTGTCGACGCCTACATCGGTGTTACGCTGATATCGATACGTTTCAAAGTTTCTTTCATCTTCCATCTGATCTTCGTAACTTGTTGCATCTTCGTTCTCGTACGGATCGTTGTTTATCCTTTTCTTACTTGGAATAGATTTAGGGTTTTCCGTAATCCCGTGAACGGAGAATAAATCATGAGAGAGATCGATACCGTCTTTATTTCTCTCTTTATTTCGAAAATTTCTCCTACGATCTCTCACGTGCTCATCAATCTTTCCCTTAACTTCGTCGAAATTCGGCGGAGTTTGCACTTTCTCCAAGTTCAGAGACAGATTGTATCTTCTCGCGAAAGTTTCCACGGGCATCGTGAAAATCTGTAAGCTGTCGTCAGCCGAATCAGACTTTTCCCGTTCATTCGGTGAAATTGATTTCATCGCGTCACGTTTGAAAATTCTTTTTCCACTGCTCGCCTCGATTGTCCTATCATCGGGATTTCCCTCGTCTGAATTTCTTCTCACTGTACGAACAACGTTACCTTTTACAGGCACGCAACAAGGGCACTCCTTGTTTAATAGATGTTCACAGACTTTCCTGGAAATCGATAAAGCATAAGAGCCGTCCTTCAATTTTCTTATCTCCAATGGTAATTTCACACCGTCCCCTGTATAAAACAGTTCAGAATTTCGAAGATTTTGCACATCGTCCGCGTTGTTCTTATTTTCTAGAGAAATTTTCCCCAAATACGTGTAGTCCTGTCCATCGGTTGAGATTTCTGGATCTACACTGGTATTTTCCATTCCTACTAACGTTTCTGTACTATCATCCTTGTTTCCGTCCATATTATCGATACTGTCTTTAGGATTTATCGTCGAAGGGTTATACTGTACGTACGTGTAATCCTCTACGTTTACAGTCGAAGATTCATCTTGATTTCTCGGAGTAGCAGCTACAATGTTGCTCGAACTTTCCGTAGAGATCGGGTTATATCTTGCTACTTGTTCGAGTTCTTTCATGTTTAACGTTGTTGACTCCAATTCTGAGATAGCAACTTTTTTTATGCTTTTCGGTACTCCGTTTCCTTTTGAAAGTTGCACCGTGGCCTGGTTTGTCTCCATGATTGGATAAATGGTAGTTCCCTTGAAGTATCGCGAGGGCTCAGACTCTTTCTTTGCTCCTACCAGATCACGATCTAAAGGTTCTACAGTAGTTGCAATTATGTTTGAAGTCGACGACTCTTCCTTGTCGTCTCCTTCAACTTCGCTTTTCGCAATGTCCAAGAGTTTATTCATATCGATATTCGACATGTCTAAATCATCAGCCTTCGTCGCTGTGTCTTCAACATTTTCCGTCGTCGTGTCTTCTTTATCTTCCATCTCCATGATACTCAGTTCATCGTTCAAAGTACTTCGAATAACAGAATCATCGAAATCTTCATCGTTGCTCTTATTTTCTGGCTTGAAGTTATGTTTAACACTTTGAACGATCATATTTTGAACAGCGGGGTTTTTAGCAGCTTGCAAACTCACGGCTGGATTTCTTAAAAGACTTTTAACATTATTCTGCAACTTTTCCAAGTCAGTTGGAGCAGATGCTCCTACGTTAGTCGGAGGTTCCAATGTCACTATATTAGTAACCCATTTTCCATTCTTAAATTGATGCTCTTCAACGGTCGTTGGCTCGAGTTTCGACTTAGGCGCAGCAGCCATCGTGTGATGTAAATTATTTTTAATGACATTGTTAGCCCAATCGTTGTCGAAATTCTTTCTCGCAACTCCGGTTAACGTCGACACCAGGTTCTTCACTTTATCTAAGACCGTGTTCTCTATCTGAGGCATGGACAAAATGCCCTTCAAGTTCGGAACTCCTACAATTTCCGGCAGTAAATCTTCACCCTTCGCGGCACCGACCGTTTCCTCGCCCGTTTCACCAGAGTCACCGGTGGCAAAGTTATTAATTACCGTTTTTATCGATTTCTGAAGCAACGTGTTATCGCAGAACGGCAAAGATGAATTATTCGTACCTCTAGCGTCCTCCATTTCGGATGATTTCAACGTCGATTCGATAGTTGTAGAATCGTCTTCGTTCTCATCGTCATTTATCGTCGTCGTTTGCTTCATACCGATCTCGTCATTTTCTCTATTTACTAAATCTTCACCAATCGTCGTATAATCGTCGTCAGAATGTATTGTCTCTTCCGTTATAGGATCGTTAACTGGGTCAACCTCCCCGTTAATTTTTTGTCCAGACCTATCAGATCCGAAATTCTCCGTCGCGTAATCGGTCTTTAATGGACCAGCATTATCTTCCTCTTCCGGCGATTCGGTCGCGTAATCTTCTGCGGAAAATTCGCCGCTCGATGGAGGATCTTTATCATTGATCTCCATCGACGTACCTTCGTCTGGGGATCTCGTGGCTCCTAGAATTAATTCGGATGTTTCCTCCGTAGTAGAAGCTTCTTTGAACCCGTAATTGTCTTCTTCCGTACTCTTTACGTTGGATCCATCATTTACTGGTTCTTCTTGACTCGAATACGGATTGCTCTTTCCCACTAAAACGGTTTTCTCTTTCCCGTTCGTTGGATCGACGTTTTCAAACATAGAATTTTCGTCGTTTAATGTTTCTATCGGTTCTATCGAATTTTCTGTAGGAACGTTCAATTGACTTTGTAGATTATCATCTTGATTCTCGTCAGGATTCATGTGTCCAGTACTGGTTATACCAAAGTCGTCGTAACCGGTGGGATCACCGTGGCCAGTCTCGTTCGTATAAGCCATCGACGTGAAGTATGCGGTCGTAACTTCCTCGATGTCCGAGTAATCCACGGTTCCACTGCCAGTCGTTTCGTATTCATTCGTAGATTCGTTCTCTAAGCTTGTAGATGATTTCTCGTTGACCTCCGCTGGATTAGCCGCTTGGACATTAGGAAGTTCAGTAGGAAATTCACCTTTTCCCGGTGACTTCGAGCGATTTTTAACAGATGATTCCGAACTTACGGATTGCAAATTATAATCAGCGCCGGTGGAATCTTCTTCGTCGTTGCTCGGAGTGTTTTCCGTTACAAACGGTTTTGCAAACGTTGTAGGAACAATTTTTTCCGCAGGCTCAAGTAAACTCTGACCAACTATGTTTGAAGGACACTGAGTTTGCCCAACAGTTTGTTGATTCTCACCGATATTTTGCTGTTGGTCAATCGGTGCACGTTGCCCAACCATTAAATCGGGTCTACCACCAATTGGATTAAATGGGACGTGAAATTTCGGCGGTATTCCTTTATGACTTGCATATGGAAGCGTAGGAACCTTAGGTGGATGAATATATGGAATGTACGGCAAATGTTTCGGGGTATAAGGTTGTGGTAGATGAGGAATATGAGGATAGTACGCTGGTGGTATTTTCTTCGATATAATTGGCGAATGATAGATATTTGGATGAATCGGCTTTGGCGTTGGCTTTATACGACGCCTACTTCCTAGGAGCACCTTTTTATCATCGATCCTCTTCCCTACTTTATTCTTCTTCGGTTGTGCTTTCGAAACAACTTTTTTACTTTTAACAGATGGTTGATCTTTCTCTCTGCAGTAGCAGACGAATTTACCATCGTCGAATACATTGGTCTTTGGCACCAAGCTTCCACGAGATGCACCTATTATAGGATCGTTAGGTCTCAGCTGCTTTCGAAGCGAATTTATAATAAGATCATCGCGAAACGTGGCGTTTTTCGCTTTTTCCAATTGTTCAAATAACGACTCGGATTTCTTTCCAGCGGTGGGATTTTTTGAAGAGACCAGCTGGGCTGGTTCTCTTTCGTCGTTAAGAGAACGCTCTGTATTCTTTGATTCTAAAGTTTTAGACATCGGCGAGCCAACTGTTTCTCCGAGAAGCGACATCTTGCACCGCTTAGTTTTTGGCCCTTTAGATTCTACATCTTCTTCTTTCTCTGTTGTTGAAGTTACAATTAATATATCCCTTTTTGCGTTCGATTTATTATCGTATTTTGACTCTTCGTGAATTGGCGGGAGATCTTTGGATATATCGCTAAAGCTGAAAAAAAGAAAGAAATTCTCTTTTGTATTTCAATAAAATTCCATTGAAAAAACTTTATACGTATTAAAATTTAACATTGAACGGCTCTGAAATGTCCCTTTGCCCTTTTGCAGATAGTTTGTTTTACGCGGTAATTGGTATAGAAGAAACTTGCAGAGATACGGTCGACTTCGCCGAACCGAGAGCTGCGCTACAAGGATGAAGTTGCCTTAAGGATAGAACGAGAGTGTATACAAAGTGATTTCGAGTCAGTGTAACTTCAGTCGCGGTCGCGATAACGCGTCTAAATGATATTACAGAATCGGAATACGTGGTGTTAGTTTTATAGTGTTAAGTGAAGTGATTAATGTGATTGTGCATGATATTTTAACGTTTCCGATGGATTTGGAGGATTCAATATGGAGGATAAAACCACCGGAGACATCACAGCTGGTGAGTAATAATTATTTATACATTCTAAAGTAGTTTAAATTGTCCAAGGATATCAGATAAACTATTTCAACGACTAGAAATGAAATAAGAGAAAGTATCACGAGATTCTCTGATGTATTCGAAATTTCGTACACACGGATCTAATTTATCGTTATTCTTGCGAATTCGAAATCTTATATCTGCGATCAGCGAGAAATGTAATTTAAGCGTCGCTGACGCTAACAGTTGCACCCGCCAGGAGCTAACATACTTTTGCATCTGCAATCCGGCCCCCGAACCCGGTAATCCGGAATTCGTCCAAGGAAGGAGTTCGTTTGAAAAATCGAAAGAATGTTCCGATGTACTCGGTGGAAAGCTAGATAAATGGTACAGGATAAGGAGAATTTATGAGGGAGTGGAGGGCCGTGCAGTATGGGGTGCTGAAATATATATTCTAGGGAAAATTTGTTGAATTATCTTTCGTAAATATGATAGTAACATTCGCCACGTAATAACGTATGCTTCCGTTGTTACCGCGTCGGTCAGCTTCTCTCAAGAATTAATGTATTTCGAGGAATTTTAACATCTCCCCTGAGAACCGTTTATATTAATTGCAATTGTACACACCGTATTTCGAATGATACAAATGAAATTCACCTGGTAGGAATGGTGCTTTCAACGGCTTCACGATCTCCGGTTCTTATGCTTTTCGAGCAGGTCGTCACAATCAGCGTAAACAGTGTCGAATAAATAAAAATTGAACGGCACATAATGATAGGAAGAACCACTCTCGTTGGTCACATTAGTCGCGGCGCGTTTTAATTCAACTCTTTCCAATTCGACATCGATGTCTTGTTGCCTCGAAGTGAACCGTACTAAAATCGATCGACCAACTGCCGTTCGATGCATATATTCGAGAAGAATTGCATACATGTTTTGATGTTTTTGCATTACAAAATTTTGTGGCGTCAGGCAATCGTGTGACGCAATCTCCACGTATTCGATGGGTTATATATTTTTACGATATGTGGAACAGCAACAAATGATGTAAATGATAATAACGTTATACGAATATGATACGCCGTGTGTATATTATTACGTATGATTCTTTTATTACGTCGACGAAAATTTCGTTTCGTGCAATTCAAATGATTCCTGCCCAAATTTCCCAACTGCTCTAATGGTTTATGGAAGAGTTGCAAATCGAGACGCGTTTTACGTGTGGAACCAGAGAAAAAGGAGGGGTTAATTTCCATATTCATCGAGATTCAGCGTGTGTATTTTTCGGTATTGTTTATTTGCTTAGAAAATATAAAAAAAGGAAGAATTACGGTAAAAAAAGAAGTCGCTGTGTATACAAACATCAGTGTCGTGTGTATCGTGTTTTATATTTTTATAAATTATTGATAAAAAAAAGAAGATATTTCGTCGTGTAAATTTATCCTCGGAGAAGATGCGTGATTCCACCGAGAAGCATGAAAAACTTCTTCACGTTCATTATAGCGCTGTGAAATGCATTTTGCGTAAGACCTGTCGGCGTAGTATCGGTCGAATTCCTTTCTTGATCATCATTCAGCGTCTGATTATAATTCTCCTCCAAATTACCAATCAGTTTCTCCACCGATCCAGTAAAGTTCTCAGCTTTCTTTAAACTATCAACAACAACGTTCCCGAATTTTGGTATACTCTTTGCTATGAGAGTCGACAACCTATCATCCTTCTTTTTATTCTTTCTTATAGTCTTCTTTTCGTTGATATCCTCCTTCGTCGTAAACTTTTCGAGCGGAATTTTTTGAATCAGCGATTTCTCGATATCGTCAATTGGACTGAATGTTGGAATCCTTGGACTCGAAGATACTTGTAAACTTTGCAGCTCCGGCATTGGCACCTTTAAGAAGAAGACATATTTTACGTAAAACAAAATTACGATTATTATTTTCTTCTTTCTCTTTTTTTTTTTTGTTTTTAACTTACCTTTTCAGTACTGGCGGTGTCGTCGATTTCCTCTCGATTCTTTTCCACTTCTCTGCGAATTCTCTTAAATTTATTTCCCCACGGGAGAACCATTAACACTTTAGGTTTCTTAGAAAGCAGCACTTTTTTCAAATTCATCATGTCGTTATTTCTTTCAACGCTCATCTCTTCCTCCGCGTTAGAAATTTCCATCATGTTGGATGTATTCCCGTCTTTGTACTCGGACGAAGAATCCCCCGAACCTTCCTCGCTTTTCTCCAATTCTGATCCTTTTTCCACCGAGTCTGACGCGTCTTGGTAGTCGAATAGTTTCCGGTATGGATTTTTAACGCCAACAATTGGATTCACTTCCATCGACGAGTGCTCGTCACTCGACACTGAAGGGATTACAATTTTCAGATGTTCAGGAATACTTCGATATCTATTTCTTCGGCTTTCTTCGTTTTTAACAGGCACAGCTTCGTAGTATTCGCTTCCTTTTAGAATCTTGAACAACTTGGACGAACGTTCGTCTGGATTTCTCTTTAAACATAAACAATTACCTCGTTCGCCATTTTGAATTGCCCGTGGTGATTTGCGTATCAAGAAAGATGGCAACCATTTGAAATATTCTTCCTTCGGTAGAGAGCTCGTATCTCTTCGTCTACGAGTATGTTCTATTTCCAATTTACTCGAATCTTCCTCCGAATGATCATTATCTGTGGCTTGTTCTTCAACAACTGCTACTTCAGAAACTGTATCCGCTTCCACAGGTTGCGTTTCTTTTTCCAACGAAGCCTCTCGATAAGTTTTTCTTTGTTCGGTCGCCCCTTGTGTATCAAGTATCTCCAAAGATTCGTTTCCCTTCGAGTTTTCATTGTTTGCAGAAATTTGCCTCCGCTTCTCCTCAACTTTCTCAGATTCTTTCTCTTCTTCTTGTGTCTCTTCTTCTTCCGCTTCCTTCGCAGCAACGGAACGCATGAAATTCTGCTTCCTAACGTCCTGTGCATTACTCTCAGTCAATTGTTTAAAGAGTTCCTCAACAGTTTGCGAATCCAGATTGTCGACTACAATTTTCAAAAGTTCTTCAGGGTCTGTCGGTAGATTTTCATCGCTGTCCTCGCGTTTACGCTGCTCTGTTTGACGAATTTTGTAAGGTTTGCGAGCGACAGGCTCGTAAATAATCTCGTAGGTGTTTTTCGACTTCATGTTCGAATTAGCTCTCGATCTGGACGGAGTTCTGTACAAGTGCAGAGTAGGCTGTCCGCCTTTGTACTCGGAAGGATCGATTATGTATATTTTCCTGTCCTCGGGGTGTTCATCCGATTCTTCTTGATCTTCTTCGCTGGAATATTGAGCGGCCTTAAGACTCTCGTGGTAAGGCTTCTTCAGGGCTTGATTATACACGTACTTGTAGAGATGTGCGCGCGGCGACGATTCCTGTTGAACGAATTAATTAAGCGAAAGAACGAAAGGATCTTAATGAAACGAAATGCTGAAGAAATTAGTTACCTGTGTTATTCTTTTTTCCTCGTTCTCGGGCTGCTGTTGATGGTAGTAGAATATCCGTGGCTTCTCCGGATCCTCTACCAGCGCAAAATAAGACTTATCGTTCTCCTTGCTAATTGCTTCTTCAGCTTCGTACAAGTTATCTATTCGTATCATTTTCTGTCGTAATTTACTCGGATTTGGATGTTCTATAACTGTCGATTGATGAAAGTTTCCATGCTTTTTAGGATTGAATTTTCTTTCCCTGATATTCCGTGCTCTGACAATTTCTGTCATCGGCACTTCGTCACTTTCATCGTACGTTTTCGGTTGGTACATTAAAATGTAGGCCAATTTCTCTCGATCCACCATGTCTTTGTAATCGTCACTTTCTTTCATCGCTTCCCACACTTCCCTTCTTTTCAAGTTTCTCTTCCCTTCGTCTTTCACTTTGTCCACGATTTCGTGAACATTCTCTTTGTATCTCTGCAAAGTCATCTCTCGTTTATTCTTCAATTTTTCTTTTATCTTCTGAACCTGTTCTGCTCGATTCTTCTGATACTCTTCAGCTCTGTTTACTACCGACTTCTCCTTTCTAGTAGAGTTTTTTGATTGCTGTCTTAATTCTCGGAATAATTCTCTCAAAGCTCTCAGTGTCTTCGCTTTTTTGGTTAGATCTGATTCTCGAGGTCTTTCGTCCTTCGGTTTCGATTTTACTCGCTTTTTACTTTGCTTAGAATCACTCGATAATTGATCCTTTGGATCATTGGCAATTAAAGGTTTCTCGGTGGAGAGCATTTGCACCTTGACCTGACGTTTTGAGCTTTTAATGGGACGACTCGTCTCACCAAAATTTTTCTCCAATTCCGTGGCGATAGTTTCTTCCGATAGAGTGGCCGTTTTAAGCGTCGTGCTTGATCTTTCCGCCGGAGTCTGAGCCTTCTCAAGTTTGCCCTTCCCTTCTGCAACGGTCTCAAGATCGAAGGGTGTAGAATTCTCTTGACCAGTCGAAGTATACTTCCCAGTATCAGTCGTCGCTTTCTCTTTAGTAATCTTCGCTCTTTCGTTGCGAAAAAGCTGCTTCCCATCCTGTCGAATCGACGTTTTCAATATCGGATCTGAACCTCCATTTTCTTCCAAATCCAACATCGAATCTTTGTGATTTTCAGAAGAATCTAATTTACTTTGCACTTGTATCTTAGTATCTCGCGTAATTTTAGGATTTGGCGTTGCAACTTGCTGTTCTAATCTCTCCACCGATAAATTTTTCAGCTCTGAAAACACCTCTGCATCTTCGTCGTTTTGTACATTCGAACGGACTGTGTCTTTATGCAAATCTACGATTACTTCCTCTTTCGGATTCGTTTTTAAGCTTCCTTCAGATTCCAGAGACTCAACAGCTGTCTTTTTCGTATCGCGAATAACTCTACAGTTACAATCCTTCGAATTTGTAGGATCCTCGTTGATCATTTCTTGATCCAGTATAGCACGCAAGTTTTCGCTCTCTCTTTTAGCTTTTCTAGCTCCACGATGATCACTGTGTATCGGAAAATCTATTCCTTCAAAGTTAAAACCCATACCGTAACCAGGCATCCTCATTCTATCACTTGTTAATCCTAAATCTCGTCCACTTCCATAATTCGTCTTCTCAATCAAAGGTTGACTAGTCGAAGAAGGTCTATTATTCTTATTATTCGAGAAATTATCCGATTCGTAGTAACGATCCTCGGTTGGTTGAATTTCAGCGATTTTGAATCCATCATTTTTTTCAGATCCATAGCTTTTCATCTTCCATAGTTCATCAGGGGACATTTTAGCTCTATCGTTCGACGTTTTCGTGGTTCCAATAAATTCCACGTTCTCGTAGAAAGAATAATCGTTCTGATCTTCCAACACACGATCTACATTCGGCTGGGAAAGTTCCGAAGTTTTTTCCCGACGATTTCCATCTTCTCTCACGTAATCGTAGCCTTGATTCCCTGGTGAAAAGTTCTCAGTATCGACGAACACGTCGCCTTCTGGAAAACCTTCGACTGGATCTGTCCTAAAGAATCCGTAAAAAGTATTCTCGTTACTATCGCCGTCTCCAAATTTCACCACGCTAGGCTGTATTACTTTTCCCGCGTTGTGCATCCCTTTAATCTTTCGATCGACCCTTTGCTCTCTGATTTCGTCGTTCTCCGATCGTTTCCTTAGAAGATTTTCCTTTTTCAGGTTCAAAGACTTCTCGTACAAATCTCTCTTGGACCTCTTTGATTTCTGATCCGTTCTACTTTCTTCGGAATCCGAATTGTCGAAATAGTCACGGTGATTCGCGCGGATTAAAAAATCGTAGAGAGCTTTCAGAGAGTCTCTCACATCCCTGATGGATTTTTGCCTGTTTTCGTTGTCGGTTTCCTTTCTCGCGGTTTCTAAAGCAGTCTGTATCTTTGACATTAGGGATATCAAATCAGCGACCAGCTGGCTGATTGATTTTCTCAGCCACGGCCTCATTTTGCTTGATCTTGCTTGATTTTTAATCACTAAGAGGTGCCGTTTGAATTCTTTCAGTTTACTTTCTAGGTTATTCTCAAACGAGATTTCCATGCTCCTTGCATACTCGGCTAGATTCTTGGCTTCTTCCTCGGTACTTGATAATCCTTTCATGTTCAATAACTTTCTGCTCTCGTCGTAGTCGTGTAGCTTATTTTTCACGAATCTTTTAAGCTTCCTAAGCTCTCTGTTTAATTTCGATCTGTTGTATAGTCTCTTCTGCTTCGGTTTCTCATTTTTCATATTTGTCGGATCTTGAACCGATCTGGTAACACGATATTTCACGTTCTCTGCTTTATTCAGATCCTGTGGAATTCTAATACTCGAAGGTGTCTCTGTTTTAGACCTTCCGCTACTTTCCATACATGATTTTACCTTTAAAAATCACCCTTTAGTTAATTCTTTTTCAAGGTAAAAATAAGAGCAGAGAGAAAATGATATTTTTTATTACCTTTAAGTGAGGGAATACCCAAAAACCAATGCCACCAGGCTGTAATTTAAGTTCTAGATCATTTCGATTGTCCACAATCTTTGGATGTATATTTGGAACGGTATTGTTGATCAAACTCAACGTTATATTATTCAGTAAAACAGTCCTAGAATAAAATCACGTGTAAAATCTTTTATTATCCTCGATTAATTAAGAAACTTACTCTGCAAACATTCTATTAGGCGCGTCGAATCCCGGTGAAAGGATATACTCGTGAACCACGGTGATTTTCGTTCCTTGCAAATTAACTCTGGCGTCCTCGGGGCTCAGATTCACTCCGAAAATCATCACAGATCCATTCTCGTATTTTTCAGATGGTTTTGTACATTGACAATAGAAATAGACGTGATGGATTTCGTTCGATTGCATATTTACATCGAATACCTCTCTACCAACGAGAGTTTTGTGGAGCAAGGACACCCAGTAATCCTGCGGATTGATTATTGCATCAATTTTCATTGATTTTGTAACTGTTTCGAGAAACTTACTGGAGTTGGCTGAGTCAAGTCTACAGGTTGCCTCATGAAAACGTTTACGTTCAATTTTGCCGCGTTTCCTAACCTTCTTGCTAAAATTAGGGCTCCAATGTACAAACTCTTGCATTCTTCTGGCTTCGATTCAGCTTCGCGGTGAAAAAATAAATTATTTTTACGAATTTTCGACATACGTATACACGATTGTGTATATTCGAATGTGTATATATGTTTTTTTACCAATCCAAAGTGGTTGCTTCTTAATGAAACGACCTATAACTCTGTATAGATCCTCTTTGTCGTTTTCTAAATGATCCTGGTGCACGAAGACTCCGTCATTGCCGAAAGTAATGCTTGCAAATTCGCTAAAGTAATTTTGGAAAGAATTTCAATAGTTTGGCTAGCTTTTGTAATAATTTTTCACACGTTTATAATTATAAAAGTATTTACGGATGCCACGTGATGGCGGAAAGGGCAGGAGCAGCGACAGCGAAGTAATTTTGAAGATATTTCCGCTGCTTTTCGCTCCTGTAACCCATCACATCCGGTCCAATAACGATACTCTTTGAATATCTAGGAAATTCGTTCAGTAGTTTTCTCAACTTCACTGTTTGCTCTCCAAAATCACTTGCCGATAGATTGCATCTAGTTTGACACTCTAAAAAAGACCAATCTCAAAGACAGATCCTCTTGCTCTAGTAATTACACGTTCTATTGATTTAATTTACCATATCCTAGCTGCCAGTTCGTATAGAATCCCATATGATCGCTGAAGGAAACTATCTCTCTTATATCCTCAGACACCTCGTCATTTTTCTGTTTATCGTCTGGCGAGATACAAGCTATCACTTCTAGCCCTGTTTTCTCTATCCATTGATGGGTCAGAACCCAATCAGATTCTAAAATCATCCCGAGGTGAAACAAAATAAAAATTAAAGGTGAACATCCCACGGTTAGAAGATGCTTGGAATTTCCTAGATACGTCCAACTTTGTCCTAATTACACGTTCTTCAGAGCTATCCGTTCGTTTATCTCCGACAAAGATCAAGAGTACCAAATACAAAACGTGTGTCTGTTATTACAGTTCGCGAATGAAAACAGAGGAGGATTGTTAGGTAGCGTGGATTCTCGTATTTCCATCGTACGTACAACGTAGGGAACGTTAAATTACTAAGCTCGTTAGACGGGGCTAGTGTTCGCACCTTAGGCGCGTAAGGTTTGCAGGTAATTAGCGGGAGTGAGTGAAGTAACACGCCAGGTAGAAGTCCACAGAACGAAACAGACCCTTTCAGACAGGAATGTATATAGTATACTCTCTCTGTATGTGTACAGGGTCCAACAGTTCTCTCGTTTCCCTTCGCTATACAACACATCTCGCGTCTACATCACGTGGCCATGCTGGTTCACTCGTGTGCGAACCATTGTTTAGGTTAATTCAGCCAGTTTCTGCAACTGGCCGGTGTTGCATCGGCTGCGAAATTGGCCGAGGAAGATGTGTAGTAACGTATTTCGGCGTTAATGCAACTTTAGAGTGAACGGATGCATGCAGACCCTTTGTAGGCCATCGTCCGTTACATTGCCGCCTAAATTAACCGTGTTAATGGCCGATGGAACCAGACGTTTCACGGTTAATTTATCGGAATACATCGAAGAAGAATTTACGGAAGGGAGAATACATATACCCGGTGAATAGGAGGAACAATGCCCTAAATTGTGTTTATTGCAATCACGTCATGGATAGTTTGTTGTAATCTAGCTTACCAGATAGCACGATTTTTCTCTTCTTCTCGCTATCCTGAGAATTTTGACTGTTAAAACAGTAAAGAGAGCTACGTGGTCCACCGAGTCGTATGTATGCAGGTGTCAAAGCTCTTGCCAAGTTTATACTCTTCTCGTAATCCGTACTGAAATAACCAAAACCGCGATATCTATGTTAAGTAGCCAATTATCTTAGACGATTCGATTCCGCCGATATATCACGATCAAGTTTTACAAGGTACTTTTTCCGCGACTATCTCTCCTAGCAATTTTAGGTATGCATATCTTCAACGTACGATCGATGGTAACAGCAGGCAAAAAGGCGGATGGTTGAAATTTAAATTAAAACACGTACACCGTTTCATTTCACTTCGGCTAGATTGGATTGCGTTTCCGTTCAAAGGTTATAGTCATTCGGAGAGGGTTCTTTTTTTTCTCCCCAGGCTATCGTGGCCTTGCGTTTTCTATTGATTGCTTTTAAATTGATCTCGGATTGCTCCACGATCGAAAGCCTTTCTTTCCTCTCGCAACTTTCCGCCAGTTATTGTACGCGAAAATATCGAAGGTGGAATTTCTCGAAATCTTTCGAATTCCGTCCACGAAGAACGCCGTAAATTCGAGGGATCTACGTACCTTAGCGCACTTCCGGATAACAGGGTTACTGGATCAACGGTGAAGCTGAGAAACTTCTCGTCGGTCACTGCTATCGGTCTTTTTATGTTAACATTTAGCGATAACTCTTCCGTCGAACAACGAACCACGAGACCGTGTAGAACGAACACAAAGATATATCTTTGCAGAGAGGACCTCATTTTACTTTTCGATCTTACTTATCTTCGAATCGTTTCGAGAAACTTTCCATTTCACAGCGAAAGATCGACGGGAATTCTTCCTCAGAACGTATCGCCTCAAGGTTTTTAATCGTACTGACGAGATTGTTCGAAAAATAATACGCGATACCGCTTGACAAGTAGCACGAGACATTTGAGAGATTTCGAAATCACTATGTCGGTGGATTGCAAAAAAAAACAAATTGAGAGTAGCGATTTGCATGCACAGCAGAATGCGAAAATTGAATTGTCGAAATTCCAATGTCACCGCGTTAGATTGAAATTCTTAATTGTTAATATACTTAACGAAGAGATTGGTAAAATGGGTGAGAAATAAATAGACGATGAAATTTTTTGGTAACACGTTTGACTTTTATTACATTTTTTTTTCATTTTTGTTAGAACTAAATAACATAAACGCATATTCTGGTTAATTCACTTTTTGTGTTTATTTATTACTCGTAATATTACTATCGTATTAAGAGCTATAACGACGAGGCGCGCCCCTAAAAATCGTCTTCATGCTTTATCGTCTGTTTTTCAATTCTTATTTTCTTTTACACGTTTGTTTTTTTTTTTTTGTTTCTATATTCTCCCGCGATTTCTTCGGTTCCTTATCTCTCGCCGTGAAAGCCAAAGGAAACGTCGCGAGTTTCTCGTACAACGTAGGAAGAGGAAAGCTCGATTATCCTTCTCATTTTCACCTTTCTTTTTGATTATATCCCCGCTTCGTTCAAGCTTCTAACTTCGATTCCTGGCTACGTTCCCTCTCTTCTTGACCCTCGAAACATCTTCTCGTTGATTATTCACGATCATTTCTGCACCTTCGTCGAGGAGGAAAGAAGGACAGGTAACGTTCCTTCGAAATAAATCTCGCGTACCTTGATTCACCTCCTCGCGTTACCTTTCCCCCGGTTTTTCGCCGTTTCAAGGGTCAAGAGGAGGGACGAATAGAGAAAGTAGGACTCTATGCATTTTTTACACATAACCAAGAGCCAAGACCATGCCCAGGGGTGGGTTTCTACTCACGGGTACAGCTACGAAATTCGTGTGTGTCTTGTCGTGTCGTGTCGTGTCGTGTCTCGTAGTTTCTGCTTCTGTGTGAGTAATGGTGATCTTGCAATTCTGTATTTAGCACCTCTATTAACTCCTTTATTTGGCACGGACAAACGGTGTTCTTTAGTATATCTTTCTATACTTTTCTTTTTTTTTTTTTTTTCGAATTTCTCACCGCGTCGATCTTTGATGATGCTTTCGAAGCTCGATTTCGGAGCACTTTAGCCTCTGTTAAAAGAAATCTCGAAGATTTTTAACTAAGAAAAAAGAAAAGGGTAAGCTTTGAAACAAAACAAAAAATCGAATATCGGTTTTCCAAAGTTGTAAAAAAAGTGTCGTATGCCATTTGGCTCGCTAAATAAAGGGTTAATCCTTGTGTGCATATCTATGTTTATTGTATTTGTCTGTTAATATATTTGTATGTGTGTGTGTACGCGCGAACGGATGCACGTGTGTGTGTGTGTTTATGTGAATAAGTGGTCACTTAACATCTAGGTTACTTTATTTTTATCTAACAACAATATAATATTATCATCATCGACCCATCCGGCGTTACTTGTTTGCCTCTTCAAACGTTACATTACTCTTTACGCTCAGCAATCAAATCATCATTCGCTTTCCAGTGATTCAGCTACTATACGCACGCTATATACTTCATACAAGAGATCTTTACTTTTGTTTTCTCTCTTTTCTTCTTTTTTTTGTTCCTTTATTATTATTAATACTCCCCCATTTTCTTTGGTGTCGTTTTCTACGTTAATTACTTTCTTTATCTACCGAGCAAGCTTCGTGCGATTTTTGGCCACTCGAAACCACACCTCTGTTCTTTCCATTTGTTTATTTAATTTTCTCTTTTTAACTTCTCTTACCGTGTGAATTCTACACGATTAACGATTACAATAATTATTGGTCGTTGCATGCAGCTAAAAACGCCTTGCGTCATCGAACGTCGAGATATAAAATTACACAGAGAGAGAGATCGATCTGTGAAACGTACGCGTCGGAATCGTGTAACTTCGAGCTCGAAGTTACAACGGTAACAACGTATTTTTTCTTTTTTCTTTTTTTGTTTGTTTTTGTTGTATATTTTCGAGTGATCGCGAGAAGGAACGTCGGGAAAAGGTATTCATATCGTCTCGTTCCTCCTTTCATTTTTTTTTTTCGCGTGTAAGTGTCTGTACACCTTGGTTCTTAAATACAGTGTCTGATGTGCGTGTGTGTAACGCGTGTTTCTAATTTCCTTCCCTTATTGTTTTTTTTTCTTTTTGGGGGGGTTTTTTTACCTTTTTTTCTTTTTTCTTTTGCTGTATAAGACACGTATAATAGTAGTAATTATAGGCATTTATAGTATTGCTTCTCGGTTCAACGAATTCACGAAGATAGAAATTTGCGACGTCTAAACACGATCGAGCACTGTCGCCATTCACTGAAAGATGCATTTACGACGAATATTTCTCATCATTTCCATCCCCCGTCGACCGTACACATCTTTATACGCATTCCTACATCAATTTCTAAACAAATTTCAAGCTAGCACATGTGGTGTCTCTTGCGAGAGAAGCCAAGATCCAATTTTAGCCGTGGGTCGTTTCGTTTCAATTATTCAGACGCTTTTTCACTTGGTAACTTGTATTTTTTTTTTTTTTTTCTTTTTATCAAGGAGAATTTCAAGCACCTGTACGAAGTGAAACGAGCTTCCTTTCGTACTTCTTTCCGTGACTAGCGTCGTAACAAATTTTTCAAGAATCGAACGACAGTGAGCGAACATGTTCGCGAAACCCTTATCCAAAAAATCGCACAAGTCCGCTCGGAGATGTTTGTGGCAGCTGTTTTGAGAAAAGAACTGTTTTTCTTTTTTTCTCTCGCGTGTATGTGTGGCTGTGTGTATGAGTGTGTCTTTGTCGCCGTGTAACTTGCCAATTATCGGAGCTCTCCCTTTCTCTTCCCTGTTCTTCTTTTTCTTTAGCATCTTTCTTTTTTTCTTTTTTTTTTTTACTTTTGTTCAACGTCGTCTTCACTGTTCTTTTTTTTCTTTTTTTTTTTTGTTTTAATCGGCACTCTCTTGTATACAAAGCTAACGACTACTTACTTAACATCATGGTTATTCCTGTGTTTTTCTTCTTTTTTTTTTTCATTATTTCTCTTAAATTTTCCACGAGTTCGTGAACGGTGTTCTCTTATCTTCTAACATTTAACCATGTTTTATAACTTGTTGCAATACTCTCGTACAGTTTATTATTTGTTGTTATTATTATTATTTTTTTTTTGTTCTTTATAGTTTTGTTGTGAACGTATTGAGAAACACACGCGACGATCGTCGTCGAGAACCTAACAATACGATAATACGTCGGCATTTTTCCTCCCATACTCTTTTTTTTTTTGTATTTTTTTCCTCATTTTTTTTTTTTCTTTGCTTTGTTTAACGTTAAGTTTATCATTATTACTTTATAATGCGTTGTGTCGTTGTCTCTGAATAAGTCAAGTCGGTTCTTTTCACGAGTCACGCCGGTTACTTTGTATCTCCCTTCCTTCCGAGAATTTCGCGAAATTTTCGTCCGTCGGTAGTTCGAATAAAAATTGAAACGTAACCGAAGGATGAATAATTCTCGGGAAATTTCTGGGAAACACGGCCACTTCTTGTCTTATGTTCCATCCCTCTTCGCTTGACGCATTTCACGTGGAACGAAACCATCTTGATGATTTCCGGTTACGCTAAACGCAGGTCTGGATTACACGCGAGACTATATACATAGAGAAAAGAACGTTACAATCTGTCGTTAAATCTTAACGTTTCGGCGCATATTGTACCTAACGCGTTATTTATTTATTTATTCTTTTTCATTTTTATATTTATATATGTATATATATATATATATATATATTATTTCTCCTTTAAATACTTGTTCGATAATGAAGTACCTAAGAAAGGACCATTAACTATATCCTTTACATATTTACTTTGACCATTGTCTCGTTTCGACGCGTGTATTATATTTTTCTAGCAGTTCCTAGTCTGTAATTACTGTAATTCGAATGGCTCTTTCGTTTATTATTCCTTGAGGATGACAACGTCGAAACCAGACACGAGAATCATGAATATTCTTCTTTCATTTTTTTTTTTGTTCTTTTTTGTTCATATTTTTTTCCTGTCATTTATTTTCATCACGATTACAGTCTATGAAACACGAATTTTAAGTAGATTTATGATTATTCGTTTATATCACTTGCCACGTGCCGCGTATAGGCTTAGGGTGGCTTTTAGGGGAAAGGATCGCGAAGGATAGCGGCGATAAGTCGCCAAAAGGATCGTTTAATTTTTAAGGAGTGCAAAGTATAGGTTTCGAAACATTTACTTGTTTCATACAGGGGATTAAGGAGATCGAGGATAGACAGAAAGAATAAAAGGAATCAGAGAACAAGAGAAAGTCTCGAGAGTGTTCACGCGATTTGATAATCAATTTTTCCAATGGTACATTTTCTTCAATTTTCGTCCCTCCTTTCAAACCAACCTATACTCCCTCCCCCCTCGTTTAATTCATCGTTCTGGTTTCATTTTCGAAATTTCGGACCGCGTTCTGTTCCTTTTCCGTTTTCTTTCTCTTGGTTTTTTCTTTTTTCTTTTTCTTTTTTTTTTTTCGAGATGAAGAATCGCAGAAGATCGTCACGCGTAGACTTTGTCTTATCTCTGTCGTTCTCCTGGATTATTCTCGCCTTTGAGCCCACATAGAGCTTCCAACTTCCGAAGGAGAGTCGTCTTTGGCCGCGTTTCTCGCAAACGACTTCCGTTCGATTTCGCACGCGTGACAATTGCTGGGTAAAACGACGTTGTCTCTGTGTGTACGTGTCTGAATACATATCTCTGTGTGTATGTGTCTGTGTTCTGTTTTTGTGGCGGTGAAAAGTATTCGACATATATACGTTCGAATCTAAGCTAGAAGATTCATTGCTGGAGAAAGTTCGATGATTTAAAAAAAAAAAAAAAAAAAGAAAGAAAAAAGAGGAGAATTTAATTAATATTCTATGTGTAACATCAAAGTAGACGAAATTAAAGGCACATGGAAGCTTCTACACCATTGATTACTTTACACATAGAGCTTCGTAAGAATACATGTAAATATGATTAAGAAAATACAAGTGGTAGAAGAGGTTCGAACTAGTGTTTAAAGTAGAGCGTTTGACATCGAGTAGATAGACATTCATGCTGTAATCACATCAACGAGAAACAACAACGACACACGACATTAATCAGCGAGTAAAACGGTAGTTTTAGCGACAAGTAGTGAAGCTTCTTCTTCTTTCTTTTTTTTTGTTTCTTTTCATTTTTTATGTGTCCACTTTTTTTTTCATGCGACGCGTGCCTTAAGTAGTCGTGTAGTTTAAAAGAGAACAGTCGAGCATAGGGGATGAAACACATCGAGCGAGCGTTGAGTGAAAGACGACAGAGAGAAAAAGAGACAGAGAAGAGAGAAAGAGAGAGCGAAAAGTAGCTATAAGATCGAAAGGATGAAAGGGAAGAGAAAGAGAGATAGAGAGACATAGAAATGGATAAAGGGTTTAGGAAAACAGTTCATGATACACCGTCGTGCTGTCTATTCGGTGTTATAATATTAAGCTGCTTCAATAGTAACTTGATGTCCAATTAAATATACTTTCCCTTCTGTTATCATCTTTGTTACACAATGAAAATGTTTCAACCACTTTCCGTAATCCTTTTGATCGCATAGCGAGTCGATTAACTTGCCGTTTAGATACTTTTTATATCGATAAAATTCACAAGAAAAAAAAGAAAATGTACGAGCATGTTATTCCTTTCTTTTTCTAGAATCAATATAGATGTACATATATTTATATATTTATATATCTTTGGATTAATTATTGAGTAATTGACTTCAAGTGTATATCGAGTTAGATCGCACAGGAGACGAGATTTTCTTTTTCTTTCCTTTTCTTTTCTTATTATTTTCTTGTTGTTGAATAAACGGTCGGTACAGGATGCTTTTTTGGACGGGGTAGGAAAAAGGGCGAGAGGACTATTTAGAATTAGAAGGTGTTCTAGGTACTTGTTCGAAAGCGTTCTTCCTTTCTTGGAAGGATTTTATCGTAACAGAGAGAGAAAGAATGCGAGTCTGTGGATCTTCGAGAATCATCACGATATGTCCCTCTAATTCTGTGATATAATACTCTGTTTTTCCCCCTCGTTTCTCGTTTCGATACGTAGTAGCAAAATACACGTTCTACTTTTTGTTCCTCTTTTTTTATTTTTTGGTCGAGTGATTCTCGAAGATCTTACGTATGTGTGTAGTAATTAGAGAAGATCCAATTAACGACATCGACATCGACAGACAAGAGAGAGACGGGTTAGCATGCACGTCGAGACACGAGAAAAACTATGCCCAGTAGAAGCACATCCAGTCTTTTTTTCTGTTTTCTTCTTTTTTCTTTTTTTTAATTTTTTTTTAGTTAAGTTTCTTTTTCTCTTCAATTTTTTCGACATCGAGATTCGCGCGACTCCGCGAGAAAATGTAAAATACACAACGTTTCCTCGACCACTGTGTTTACCCAGGTTTGAATATCTCCGAAGTATTTTCTCGAGATAAGCCTGCTGTTTTTCTTGTAAACTTCTGCCTGCAATTATTTATTGCTCGTCGCAAACCATGTGAATTTTCGATAGAATCTCTGCGGTCATCCTCAGCGCGCGAAAAGAGCGTAAAAATCTCTCGAATCACTCTACGCTCTATCGCGATAGCTTCAAGTTTCCGCTGAAACTTCTCTCTGCCAATCCAGCTGGTCGAAGGGATATAAAGTCGAGCAGCGGAGATTCTAGAAAAGTTCTCGGTTTGTTTTTCGCGGACAAACAGCTGCCAAGAGGTATTTTACGATCCCGAGAGTGGAAAGGGGTGGGGATCGTGACGCGGTTTTTCGAAAAGTTCCGAAGCTGTTCGTTGAATTTCTTCACCGGCAAAAAGTTACTTTTCCGTGCTCTTGTTTGGAGAATTCAGCGGTCGAGGAATCGTACAGTTCGGTAATTCCGATGTTTTTCACCGTTATTCTATCCTAATTAATTATGCCACATCATAGCAGTTCGTTAAAAGTTGGAAAAAATATTTCCAACTGTTCACGAAGTATTATCAAGTTCTGATGAAAGTTTCAACTGAATTTTCTATCGCGGAGTGACACGATTGGAGAAATACACGGACGTGCTAGGAAGAAAGTTGTCGACTAACCGGGTGCGTACAGTTTTACACACATCGAGAAACAACAGAGTGCACATAGAAAGCTGACATGCGTCCATTTTGTATATTATGTATATACACAGCGAAACAGTGTATTGGTTTTGAAGACCTTTCGACTTCTGTTCTCGTTTTCTGACGTTGGAATTCCTTTTTCCCTTCCTTTCTTTTTCATTTTCGTTTGTTTCTTTTTTTTTTTTTTTTGTTCTTTTTTTATTTTCCAACATTGGACGCGGTCCTGTGAATGTAACACCATTTGAGACTCGAAGCGGCGAGGAAAATTCTTTTCCAATTCCTTTCACTTTGTTCCCTTCGTCTCGTTCACCTTACCTCTTAATTCTAATTATTCGTCGGAGTAATTGGAATTTTGTCGTGCGGCGTATCGTCGAGAAACTGTATTTTCATTCAAATGGTCGAGTATGATAGAGCGCGGGTTTTCTTTCCATTTTTTTTTCTTTTTTTTTTTTTTTAACAGAGAATCTCGAGTTTGCAAAGGAAATCAGAGGATAGCCGTTAAATCTTTTCTTTTTCGTTTTCGTTTACTTCAAGAGTCAGAATCAGTCGAGAGATTCGAGAAGATATTAGCTTGAAGAAGAAGAAGAAGAAGAAGAAGAAGATACAAGAATATATATAGATACAGTTGTCAGAACGAGGAACGATATCGAACATAAAAAAGTACACTTTCGTATCATTTTCCTGTTGTCACACGGTACAAAAATTCTCCTTTCCTTCGTCTCCGCGTTTCCATTCTTCCATCGCAGATTCGATTTGGCCGATCCACCCTATACATATACCAACTCAGTACGTATGCGATCAATCTATGTTACAGCTTCTGTACTTTTCTCTTTATTCATTTTTTTCGTTAAATTTAAAACAGTGTTTATTCTCAGTCTCTTTGAGTGTAGACTTACCGATCGAAGGAGCAAGCAAATCTTTCACAACGAAATCTTTCTTTTTTATACCTTTTCGATTGCTTCGAATTATTAATATTAATCGGCGCAACAATGGAAAATCTGATGCGCGAGCGTATCATTTCCACGCTATAATTCCGTATATGTATAAGGTTCGCGTTACGTGCCGGCAGTCGATGCTCTGTCCATCCCGTCCACCGTCGTTCACGCGTCGTTCTTCACGTGCAATAAAACGTATCGTAGTTTTGCCGCGATTATTTCAATTGGAACAAGCACGATGAAAGATCGGTGAACCGCAGTTTCGTGAAAGGATGAAACAATGGCTAACTTTGCTCGAACGTTTCCGGCGGTAACACCTGAAACTCCGTTTTCTAACAAGAGAACAGTCTCGATCGTCGTCGATACATCTCTAACAGGACTTAAACTTCTTTCAAAATCGTTCACGAACGTGTAAACCAGTACCTTTATGCTGTTCTTTCTCTAACGATTAATCTACTGTATAATTACACTCGATAGAAACGCACCGTATAAATATGAAAGAAAGGCATTTTATTTATCATCTTGTCTTTTATCTTTATTTGTTTATTTATCTTCTTTGTTTTTTTTTTTTAACGCGGCAGTCAGTGCTGCTCGTAAATCATCGAGCTATTCTTAACGATTTTCTTCGCTATGTTATTTTCTTAATCGCATTATGTTGTTTTTTTTTCTTTGTTTTTGTCGTATTTCCCTTTGGTAAATTGATGTTTCCTAAACTAAATTGTTCCTAAGAATCGCTCAGGTGTTACGCGTCTCACTACGTGATCAGATCGAGCTATAATTTGCCGAGAGGTAATAATCGGAAAAATTCGAATTTTTGGACGGAAGGGAGAGCAAGGGCCGCCGGTTACTCTCGTTTCTCGTTCACTCGGAATTACACAATGTTTTTTCTTTCATTCTTTTGTTTCTCCCTCTCTTTCTCTCTCTCTCTCTTTCTATCTCTCACCAGTCCTTCTTCATCTTCGCGTGTTCGTTCCATCTTTTGGTCGTTTTTTATTTATTTGTTTCTTATTTTTTCTTCGTTACTAAAAGTTGCTCGTGGCCCTCGATCCTTTTTGTTTGTCTTATAACTTGCTTTTCTTATGTTTCTTCTAAATATAAACATTTAATAGCAACAATAATAATAAGAACAATACGACCATGGTAATAAACTATGGGAATAATCAGTAATTCGAATAATAAATAATGACTCCCTCCTTTCTGATCTCCTTGGTATTTTTTTCCTTTTTTGTTTTTTTTTTTTCCATTGAACAGCCGTCGAACGGACTAATGACTACGTAACTCTGCTACCTGGTAGTTTCATCTTTTTTTTTCTTTTCTTTTTTTTTTATTATTCCTTTATACCGCTATACGAAAATCCGCTAGAAACTTAGGTACTAAGTTTATGTCTCTTTTTTTTTTTTTACGTCTTTCCGTTTTTCTTATTCATATATATACATACATATACCTTGTTTTATTTATATATTTATATATATATATATATGTATATGTATGCGCCCTTCGACTGCTCATGTTTCGTCTACGCCATGATATTCGTACGATATCCAAAAAGACTTTGATCGAACGAATCATTTTACTTTCTACATTTCTTTCCTTTCTTTTTGCTTTCGTTTCATCTTTCATCGATGGTTCTACTTCTATTTCCTTTCTCCATCGCGCCTCGCCCCTCTTCCCTCCCCGAATCCTAAGGCGTAAACGAATATCTCGCCGATCGCACACTATTTGTTTTTTTTTTCTACGTCCTCGCATCTGCCGCAGCTTCCTCCATTTTCTCCCTTGTCATCGTCCTACATTTCTTCTTTTTTCTTTTCCTCCCGTTTCTGCCGCGAGTTTTTCTATACAAAATGTCTCTCGTACACCTTCCCCGGTTCTATCAGCTCCAAAGAGGAGGCTTTTTTGTTTCCATCGTCGTTCGACAGTTCCTTTTTCCCTTTTCCTTCGTTCTTTTTTTCTTTTTTCACTTTTTCCTCATTGTTTCTTTAAATAGTAAACCAATTTCGTTGTTCTAACAACGGGTAACCTTGAATTTGTTCATTTTTCGTTTTTTTTTTTTTTTATGTTTTTCTTCGAGACTATTTCAGTCGATGAGAACGACATACAATTCCGTGTCCCGTCATTCTCGATATCGATAACGACAACGACACATCTGTTAGAACGCTCTCGAAAGAGAGAGCGTCTCTTCCAGGAATTTCTCTCGCCGCTAATATTGATCTAAGCTTACGACTGTTCCGTTTAGTCGATACGTTCGTTCGTTCCTCGAGAGATCGTCCTCGATGGTAGCGAGTACCGTTGTAGAAAACCCTCGAAAGGATCGTTCGATACACAAGATCCTGAAGGAGGTAACCCTGCGAATAGAGTGCAGGCTGGTTTCTTGTGGTGTCTCGAGTGGTTGTCGTTTCTCTCGACACCTCTCGGTAACAACAACTACGAACTGGCCCGAAATACGGATCCTCGAATCTCGATCTAACAAAGTTCGAACAACAACGATTAACCTAGACGATTAACGACGACGACGCTCTGTTTGTATGGCGATTACGGTGTGGTAGTTTCCATATTATCGTTCTCTTCGATTTGCTCGCTCGAAAAACAACAACAACAACAAGAACAACAACACACGTCAGATCTCGCTCGTTCTCTGACTGAGAGACGGATGCGGTCCTGCGATGACACATGACGGCGCCACCCTCCTTACCGACCGCTTCTTCGAGGGTGTTTTGCTAGGCTTATTGGAGGTCGCATTTCGCTTCCACTTGCTCTTTGATCTCCTTAATCTGCGCGTCTATCACGTTTTTGATTCCTGGAACAGAAAGGATTATTCCGAACTTGTATGGAAACTGTTGCAACGATCAACGGAGAGAGTTACTTTTGTTAAATACAGCTTGCGCTGTCGCCTATTCGATCCTCTCGCAATTTGTTCGTATACACGGATCGCGCGTGTTCCAGTTACCGTTACGAAATACAATGGGAAAGAACGTAAACGAACGCAACGGTAAAATACACCTCCCGTGATGTTTGTCTTTCTTTTTGCACGGGCTCTTTCAATTAAGCAACGTCAATTTCGAAATCAGTGGGACCGGTGTGCATGCAGTCCGATTTGTTCAAAAAGAGAATGGACAGCGGTGCTGTTTAATATCTAGTCATGGCTCGTTAACCTTTTATCGATCATAGAGTTTGAGTATCGACGTATTAATTCGTCCGACAGTTGCTTTTTGCCTTTCTCTTCCTCTCGTTGCGTATATGTATCGCGAATTTATAGCTCTTTGATCAACTACGACGATCGTGTACGAAGATATACGTACTTGTAATCTCGTCTTCATCTTCTGCCTCAGCTTCCGCTGCCAATTCCTCTGGCGTCTTTTTCTTGCGCATCAAAGGGTTAGGCTCTTCTTGGGTCACCTCCTGTATCTCTTCGTGCTTCTTTAAGTTGTACTGAAACGAGATAATTGAGAAGCAAAGTGAATAACACTGGTGTATTTTTCTACCGCTTGAAGGAAGGATAATAGGAGTAGGTTAGGTTACGTTACGTTAAGTATACGTAATGTTTCTTTTCGACTTTCTGCTAAATCGACTAGCAAACAGACTATACTCGTCAAGTATACTCTATATACGTTTCACGGAGTACCGCGTAGATAGGATGGTTCGACGTGTTTTACGAGGGATGTAACAAACGTTTCCTCTTGATATCCCGTCACATATCCTCCTTCAAATCTACATTAAGCCCAGTAGCTCTCGCTAAATGAAACGTACGCGAGCCTTTACGACGTATCATCGTTACAGGAAGTGAACGTTCCTCGTGTTTTACGATCCTCCTCGTTTCTCTCTGCAAGGTGTTCTTTTTTTCTTTTTCTTTTTTTCGAGAAAGCGGTCGTTGTTAACGAGAATTCCAGAACGATTCTCTGGGATTACAGGTTGTGCTGTTCCATGGATCACCCCTTGGATCCGCCAAAGCTCGGTCGCGAAGTTTTCTCGAACGAAGTTGCCGTACACCACCTAGGTTCAAGGCGCTATTTTCAAACTTTGCTAACGAGAATGTTCCAACGTGACAAAGTAACCAAGAGTGACAACCTTTCTTCTCTGAGACGTTTAAAGGGGACCGTTACAGGTGATGAACCGAAAGGTTCAACTAGAGATTCGAAGTAGGGCAAATTTCCACTCGTTGGATGACCACATGTGTGTCCCTACGTGAAGATTCTATTGTACCGAAATATTCGTTCTTCTATGTCTTCGAGCAAATGTTAGATGCCTATACCGAAACACAGCCTCAAAGATCTAGGAGTTAGATAGCACTGGCAGCAGCCAATAGCCAGATTACGGAAGAAACGTTTTCGGGCAATCGGCTTAAAATCCAAACAGTCAATCGCATCCATCGAGGCAGGGTAGCATGGAGGCTATTAGCCAGGGCATCGACGCCCCTCACGCAGCGCTTCGTAATCGTATTAGCTCGACAATTTCAATCTAGCCACCGCCTCCCCTTCTCTCACTGGTATCATCGAATACGCCTCATGATTTCCAGAGGATTCGAAACATCGGGATCGGGCACGTAACACACGGCAGTTGGCTATACCACCACTCGCTGGTTCCCTATTTACACTAGATTGTCTAGCTGCATCGCGGTAGCAATGACGTTCGTCAGGCGTGCACACGTTTACGATAGAGAGAGAGAGAGAGAGAGAGAGTGCAGAGTATATTGCAACCTCTGGACGCTTTGTATCCCTCTCGGCACTCTTGTCAGTAGACAGCGAGCCCGATTGTGATACAAGCCAGACACGTGATCGGCCATACAAGTGCACCCGTTGCCTTCATCGTGGTATTGTAACACATCTGCATATGGAGGCGTGTACACTCCACTGTATATAAGTATTTGGACACTTATTGAATGTGTGGCGACCCTTCTGTCTACCACCGCTAGAGGGACAAACGACGACACAGGAGACCATTTTCGCTAGCTCCCCCGAGAGGTCCTGTTGGTATATATATACCTTCCAACCTAACTCCTTCAGTCCCCCGCGTCTAAGGCACGGGTCTCCTAGAATGCCTTACTGACGAGTCCACTAGGAGGCCCAGGGACGGAAACGCAACCTTTCCTTTTCCTCCGATCCTCTCTATCATTCCTCCGCCTTCTATCCTCCGTCAACATAAAACAGCCCACAAATGTGAAGAGAATTTGAATACTCTTAATTCTTTGCGGACAATCGACGCGTATATGCGTTCAACCTAAACCACGAATATAGAAGACGAGCGCCTATGTGCATTTAGAGAAAACAGATAGATAGAGCCTGGAGATACAAATATGTTTTCCACGAAAGCATACGATAGGCCCGAAACACACAGATGTACATAGGATAAATAATAGTTTGTAAAAAGTAAGTATTGGGTTAAGATCCTAATTCCATTTGGAATGTCATTGTACAAGGTTTGAGAAAAACAGTATATACAGACTAGTGTTTTGAAACTTTTTACATTAAAATGGTCCCATGTCGTAGGTCTTGTTTTCTTTGAAGTTTTTAACTACCGAAGTTCTTTTTTTATTTTTCGAGACTTTCTTTAGTATGAGTTTGATGTTCGAATTATTCTGAAATTGTGCAACTTTTCTGTTATTTCTTATTCTCTCAATTTGCTCGTGCCTTCTATAGGACTAAATTCCTTTTTTTCAGAATTATGTAGGCTTTTTTATCTGTCTGATGTAGTTCGTATTGTTTTAGAATGTTTTTTTTACTCCTATTTGTTCTCGGAATATCCTGAACGATAATTATGCCAGTGTTTCACTGAAATACTGTTCGTTATTTTACTTTCTATACCCAGCTGCGATATCAATTTTATACATCGCGCAGAATATGTTCCATAAGCTTTAAATGTAAGTGAAGTAGAATTTTTTCATTCCGTTCTATATAAAGTTGATTAAAACCTACATCAGGAAAGTTTGTTAACAAAAAATTATTCTGCGTTAAAATGTTTAGCTTTAAAATAGCCGGAGTAAAATAATAATATCCACGTCATATTGTACTTATCAATGTCCATTTCTATTTACCGAATAAGTGCATCTAATCAGCAGTCTGATCTAACCAATATCACCGAAAGATTTGAAAAGTACCATTCAGATGTTCCAGATTTCCACTTCGTTTATGTATAGATACCTAATTAACGTAAAAGTTCAATTTGTTCGCGACTAATATGTATCGGCCGATAAATCTGTCTCTCTTTGTTTTTCTGCTGTTCTATTCCATTAGGAGAGGCGGCAGGTTCGTAATGGGCGTGGGAGAGAGGTGACGCGTCGCGACGCGTTGGTATTCGCGTGAAAGAGGCAGGTAGCGCGTGGATAAACGGACGACCGTGGCTCACAACGATGTCAAATGTGATGCACTGATCCTGACGTTAATTAATGCCTCTCGACACGCGCGACGCTCCGCTGCTGCGATACAACGCGTCGCTTCGAGGTCCTCTCTCTCCTCCTCCTCCTCCTCCTCCTTCTTCTCTTCTTGCGCACGAGAAATCGTGTCGCTGCGTTTGCACGTTGGAACGTCTTTTAATTATCGACACCCGCTTCTCCTCCCTCTTATAATACCCGCCTTTTTACTCTCTCTTTCCCGCTCTTTTTTCTCTTTTTTATTATTTCAGTCCCTCTTAGGCCTGGTCGTTTAATTCCAGTGAGTAACGCCGCTTTGCATAATTGCGACGCACTCGCGCGAGTCGTTTGTACAAATCTTCAAACACTCTTTAACCGTGAGTAGGCACACTGCACGCTCTCCTCGGTTGGTTCACGTGCGTTCTAAGCGCATCGCGTCCGCAAGCTACGTCGCACTGCGACAATTTTCGTGGCTCCTGCTGCAACTCTGGCCTGACGTTTTCATTTCTTCCCCACGGAATTTTTCATTGCCGAAGAGTGTAATAAAAATAGGAATACGTAGGTTACGGTACAGTTAGAGGTTTTTCTTTTTTCCCGAGAACGAAGAGAATTCGAGTGGGTACATTTGAAAGTTAACAGACGCAAAAGATTCGTTACCTCTGAGGTACGTTTTAATAAATGTTCGTAGGTAAAATGGTTGAAACGATAGGGTTGCGAAGATTGATTTAGCTCAAACTACCGATCTGTGCTCTCTGAAAACCGTTTATTCGCGGTGTTTGAACACGTTTGATGGTAACACGTGGCCATAACGACGGTAATTTTGTAAGTGTTACTGAATGGCCGTCAATATCGGCCGGCTATCTTGTTACGGCATTAGTATTCGCACGGTTTCTGTCTCTCACAATCAGCTTAATTGTCACGTGACAGTGCACAAGCATCACTGGTTACGGAGCAAACGCAGCTATTTGTAAATTGTTCGTTGTTCGTCTCGGTGACGTTCGCATTATATACCAATAGGTGTGTAAAACAAAACTGGTCGAGAAATTTACGATACTTCTCGCTCGAAAGGTGTACGATTTCATTTTTGGAAAAGAATTTAGGGCACAACGGCGTCGTGATACTTTATCGAACTTTTGTAAACGGTGACGCAGCGGTGCGTGTTCGGTTTGCAATTCGCGCCGAATCATGATTATTTTTAACGATCAGCGAATACTTTTATCGCGCGGAAAATTGGAAACGGGAGAGAGGAGGGTGTAACAAATAGGTCGGGCAATTGCTTCGTATTTTTCCTTTTGTTACACGAGAGAAAAACATTTTCGAATCGACGTACGAGTGGCGTACTTACGATATTTGATTAATCGCTTTCCTGTAATTAATGGAATTTAATTAAACTCGATATACCAATTACATAAATTAATTTTCTAAGTGCACGTACGCGTCCCCGTGTCTGTGGCTGCATTAAAATCTGCAATTTCTATCAGAGAGCGCGAATTTATCGGCCCGGGACGTTTATCGGCACGCACACGCACACACACACACACACACACATATAAAGAGGGAACGAGAGATCGGAAAAGATTTTATAACCGCCTGTTTCTCTTTAATTACGGAATTCTCGATGTGTTACGTTGTAATACAATCTATCGCCGTTAAATCGCAAATTCTGTAACACTTTCTTTTTTTTTTTTTTTTTTTTAACGCTTCGTTTAAACGACTACATTCCTCTCTCCACCTTTTACACGTTGTACGAATGAACAAACACGCGCAATACAAACGATCTCTTTGTCGATGCTCTGTCAAATTGCTCGCGATCAATCGACGCTTTGTAATACAAGTAACCGTAGTAAATCGGTTAGACGTGCGCATCCTTAAATACTTTCATGATGGTCCGGTGAACGTCTTAAAAGGAGTCAGCCTGACTCTATTAGGAAGTCGCCATATTGAATGCAGGGACTCCCTACTAGAGTCAATTTGACCCCAGTTAAGTTCAATCTTCTCTCTTCGCTACTCTTCTTTCCTCCGGTCCATGTTCTTACGTCGTCACCCTTCTTTCTTGTCTTTTCTTTCGAAGCTTTTCCTTTTTCCTCCGCCTCCTCCTTCACCTCCTTCTCTTCTTCTCATTCTTCTTCGTCAGCGTCACCTTTGACGCCCACCAGGGTATTCGTGCTAAACATGATATCGATCAGACGCCGGATTTTAATTATCGCGTCGAAACCTAATTAGCCTGACATGTAGCTCGTGTCTCGCTTGATCAAGCCTCTGTTCAGGCTACCCGGCGATATTCAAGCGTATAAACCTAGCTTAGTTTCTAACGACACTCGTGATCGATGCGCTGTCTGACAACTAAGTATTACGACTTGGAAGACAGCGTGCAGGGATATCGGATGACGAGGAACAAGGACGTATTCCAAACCTGATTTCGAATGTCTTAAGTCTAATATATAGATTGCTGCATGCACGAGTTCTAGGACAATGTAGCTGAGAATTGTAACACAGAGATAGAGTGCTTCAACACTTGGTGGTATACTTTGCGATTTTTATTCTCTCTTTAACGCTGTGGCAATTTCGCGAATTTTATCGCCAAACCTTCTACACACAGCTCACTTTGCTTCTATAATAATTGAAAAATAGTGGAGAAAGGCGTTGGCGAACGACGACTACGACGATGACGACGACGCCGAGAGAGAGAGAGAGAGAGAGAGAGAGAAAAAGAGAAAGCGTCTGGCGGTTGATTTAAAACCGAGTTACCCCTGACTTTACGTCAGTTTGATACGCGACCATTCTCTCCCCGGCCCCGTTTCTCAGTATTTCCATGCGATTTTATTGACACCAGTCAGTCTGCCGAAGCGAAACCCAGGAGGAGGGTTTCTGGTGGGTCATGAATTTGTGAAATTGGAAAGCTGTCTGTTTCTCTTCTCTCCCCCGGTTTTACACTTTCCTCGGCCGTCCTTTCCATACCGTTGGTCTGTTTTCAACCCCCCTTCCTCGTTGCTCATATTCCCCCGATTCCCGTAGAAAGACAACCGGCTTTCGGATATCGAGAACGTTGACGGCCGTATTATTTCTTTTATATCGTACCTGGCGAGCCTGTTTGAATTTCATGGCGGAGCAAAGAAAAAAAAAAGAAGAAAGAAGAAAGAAAAAAGAAAAACGTGGAAGGCGCCTGATCTCACGGGATTTCAGTTTATTGGATATGCAAATCACCGATCTAACAGCTGAATGAATAAAGAAACGTGTTAACCGTTTAACAAAAGTACGAGGAAAAAGTAGGTGGAGATTAGTATTCGACGTGTACCAGATGTACAATACGCATAAATACGTAGTTCATCCGTTCCTAATTTGCGTTACGTTTTCTATTAAACCGCAGTTCGCTATATCGTAAATCCATCGGCGATGTTTTACGACACGAAATTCAGTTACGGCCGTTATGAAATTCAGGGAAATTTAGACGATGCATGCGTGCCTCCGTCGCAAATCTATTTATGTACATAGATAATATTGTTCCTCTACACCTGTTGGAAATATTTATGCATCCATAACTCAGCTCGTTTATTCCATCGCACCTTCGCTCGAGTGCTCCTAACCTATTTTTTATGCATGCCGTGCACGCGACTCGAATTATCGGTTGCGCGTTCGCCATTTCGCGTCTCTCTTTCCGCTTAATCGTCGAATTACGATCCTAACCCGGTAACTCTGTCATCGAATTAAACTTGGCGATATTTTCCAAACGGGACTTCGGACAACTTCTAATCGCTACCATTGCGATTCTTTATCACAGTATCAAGCATGAGTGCAACGGTACATTATTCCCCTACTCAATACTACTCATTGCTCGTGGGTTACACGTAGCGATCGCGTGTTCGCGTGTTATGAACGTTATAGCAGTTTCACCGATTACACTCCTATCGAAACGTAAAAAAGCCTCGTATCTCGCGATTTAGGATCGTTCTATTCCTTGCGAAACTTTCGCCAACAACGTATTAACGTTGTTCGTGACACGAATTACGAAATCTAGTTATTTTCGGACGATCTTACTTGCCGCGTAATTTCGCATGTAACCTAACTCCCGATAAACTTGTAGAATGCTTTAATGTAGAGCATTAAGGATACACTAATTATTTCTCTCTCTCTCTCTCTCTCTCTTTCTTTTCGTAACGAAAGAATCGAACAAACGTAACAAAGTGATCGACGAAATTATTCTTTATTTCGTTCGTAAGTTTCTGCGAGTTCCAACGGAGAAAATAAACGATGGAACTGTAAGAACATACGTTAAACAATGGGCCGTTTAACGAAGCGATCGTGTAGGAGAAAGAAGTGAGCTGTTCGACCGAACATCGGTCCCGAGCTGGAGAAACAGCTGGTACGAGAGATTCGATAAAGTACGTAATAAAATACAGCGACGCCGGAACGACGACGTCGATGGAGATTGGTCACGACAACGTGCAATAATGTCGTTCCTTCGGCAATTTCTCGGGAAGAACAGGAAGTCAGCCGCGGTGGAACAAAGTGCCGGAGATGGCACGGCAACATTTTCCTCCGAGTCGAAAAGCGCAAGACGTTACGATCGATCGGTAGAAAAATGCCGACCTATTGTTTCACGGATCGTACTTCACGTTCTAAGATAAATCGTAGATCCCTTCTTAGTACCGGACAATCCGTTCGTTCTCGTTTTAGAAATTAACGAAAATTCACTAGAACCTAATAATTTCACTTCAAGTAGATTTATCAATTTATCATAAATTTCCGCTTCATCCCGCGAAGATGTTTGTTACAGAAAATAATTGACCAATCTCCTCTGTAGTTTGCTTCGTTAAATCGTGAACCGTGTTCCACTATCAGAACATATCGATCGTTTACGATAGACCGACACGAGCATTTTTCTTTCTTTCTTTTTTTTTTTTTTCCCACCGATAATACTGCCAAAGATCGTAATATAGTGCCGGGTACCCGCGACGATAAATCCTAGCGTATCATATTAGAATCCCCGTTCAATATGGGTATGCTGTCCGTTTCTTGCTGAATTTATGTTCAATTCTGTTAGGCCCTCTGATTCTAGCTGACAGGGCTTCTCCATTTCCGAAACATCCTCGACATATGCTTCCCTTCGTGTCTTTCATATTTTTTTTTCTTTTTTCATTCAAATTATTTCTACGAGCAAACCCGTTCTTTTTTCTTCATATCGATAGGAACAAGTTGTGTACACACGGTAAACTGGGACGAAAGATTTATTTTACTTCTGCCAGTTACATATAACGAAACGGAAACAAACATTCGCTGTATTTAGATGGGAATGTTAAATGCCGATGGGAATTTATATGCTCGCGGGGGTATGTATTGTTAAAATACTATCTCACCATGGACATGATAATGCAAACGCATTGCTTTGAATATATTGTTTGTATAATGGCCTTGCAATTTATAAACATGAATAACTACATTTCGAATACAGAAATCGAAATAGTTGTGTAACTTTGTTCCCATCGTTGTTACATAGAACGAGTCGAAAGGCTCTCACTTGAAAATTCACGGAATTTCTGGAACGTTTTCACGGGAATAATATACCCTGTGTTTGGTCATAATTATTCAATGAATACCGCTTGATTAATATCCACGGAAGCAAGAATAATCGGAAAGGGGGAAACGTGGAGAATTATTATATTTGAATTGTTGAAAAAAAGAAGAGAGAGAGAGAGAGGGAAAAAAGGGATTGGTACTGGGGTACTTTGAAAAGAGCGGTTAATTTAATATTTGCAAGGTATTCCTGTTCCATTAGCGGGGAAATTTTTAATTAGGGAAATCCATCAGAGCCGCGGGCATGTTATATCGAATGGCATCGGTTCGGTGCGTAGGTCGCCTCCATTGTTTCATCGAGCATCGTGACAGAACGGATGTTGGCCCGCCGCCAATGTCTGGAGGATTTTTAATTAATTGTCCGAGTTAATTGAGAGACAGAGAACGAGACGTGAAATGAGACGATCTTCTTTGGTTCGCGCGGGAACTACTCGTTCCGCAAACTTGCACAAATGAAGTTTGCATTCGATGTACTGCAGAGAGTACAGTTCTACACTGGGTGTGTACTTTGAAAGAAATTTTCGTCGAACATTTATTTTTCCCGCTTAATGAGACCGAGTTGTACCGTTTCTTTCCACCTCGCCGATTCCATTCCACTTTCAAAACTTCCTCCTTTAATTGCAATCAATAGTTTTCATACTCGCGAATCTTTATATTTGCTCCACTTTCGAATCGAGTTCCTTTTCCTTTCTCTTCTTCTTCTTCTCCTTTTTTTTGTTCTTTTTTTCATCACGAAGTTACAAAAAATTTCACCGTTAGGTCCGAGCATTTCATTATTTTCACGTCTTCGCGATTAATTTTACAACTAAGTCTGGACTACCGCGGCAAAGCCTTATTAAGCGCGGCCGCGGATTCAATTGGAAGCGATGTTCCAGTATTTTTAATTATCCCACGCAAGATATTCTCCTGGGTTGAACAGTGCAGTCCCGAAGCGGAATTTTCCAAGGGTCGTATAACGAAATCTCTTCCTGATGATCATTAGCCAAGGTTGGTAATCGGATTTTCTTTGACCCCGGTGATGCCGGCGCGATTACCGAAGGAAAGCTTCTTGCGGAATAGCTTCCGCTTAAGAATACATCTTTATTCTCAAGGGGATCACCGATGTTATTATATCTAGCAAGTTTCCTCCTGTTCGGTGTTACTCGAACAGAGTTCCATTTCATTTCTTCTAATGGAGTATCAATCTCTATTAACTCTAACCGAACGATCCTCAACTTCTTTGGAATCCTTCGAGTATTCTTAGCAAACGTGACACTATCGATTGTTTATCGCGGAGATTGAGAAGTCCCAGTTTTCCGTTTAAATTCTAAGTACAGAAAGGTATGGAAAGTGGTCTCGAAATCAAGCAGGATGAATTTAACCCTGGTAACGAGATACCTAGACTAGGAGGGGGTTCGGTTTCGTTTAACGAGGGAGTGATATTTCAGAGACGTAACGATGCTCGCTATGCACCCTGCATGCCGATGCAAAGCGGTTTCAATTTTCGTAATCTGTACTTTGTGGAGAATTTCTGCGAAAGTCGATTCCGATTTCGTGCTGCTGGTGTGTGTCCAGCACGGAAGTGGTGTGCCTCGTACCATCGTTACCATTCGAGAATCGGTCCATTGGGCCGGTGGCCTTCGTTAACCCTTTTACATTTGCGAACTTCCGTGTATCGCTTTCGATAAAATCCTTGTCGCACTATATAGGGATCTATATATTGTCTGCTATTATTAATAAGGTTTCAGTCGAACAATTGTAAAAGATTGTAGAATATTTTCAGCCCTAATTTCTAAACCTACACAGATTTCTCTTCTACCGTGAAATAGTTCGATGCAAACCAGTTACTCTTACTACTCCCTTTTCGTTTTCAAATTTCTCCCACTTTCTTCTGACTTTTTAATTCACTTGCAACCTTATCGTAGAAATTTAACCTTCTTCATACGTTCGTAATAACTATTAGAATGTTACCATTTCGGTATTAATTTGTACGAAGCGTGTTCGATACTCGTTGCAAAATCTTCGTATCGAGTGTAGTACACGCGCAATCAAAGACACGGCTTTGACGTTAAATCCTTCAAATTTGATCGAATCGAAAGTATTCATTTGGAAATTGTGTAACATTTCCGTTTTGTAATATTTAGAATGTTTTATCACGTGGATCAAGCAGATGGAAATTGTCCGGCGGAATGTCAAAAGCAGCGTTCCCATTAACTTTCAATTGTTTAGGGACAACTGGGCGCGTTGAAACGAGTCGTTCGTATCCAAAGTGCCGCTATCCTCCGTAATTTTACAACCACTCGAACGAACAAACGCGTCGACCGAAAGATTTAATTGCGCGACGTCACGCCGATCATTCGAGAGTTATTCATTTAATACCGGTACAATGCATATCTATATACGTATTTTTCTCGATTATTCGCGTAAGAGCCCTCGATTTCATCTGGGTCATGTCAGCGAACGCTGACTACCGTCCATGACAGGACAATACATCAGGATTGACAATGGTGCGATTCCGCGTGACATTCTGTTTGTCCCTTCCTATCTCTTCGACTCTTTGTTCAACTCTTCTTTCTTTCCTTTACCTTCTTTTTTTTTCCCCTCCTTTTTCCTTTCATTTTTCATTTCATCGTTTGTTTCGCGGGGCTAAATCGATCATGTTGGAAAAGTTTTCGTACACCAGCTTTTCAACCTGCACTAACGGTGCTTCCTGGCCGAGTATCACACCGAGACATTCTTTTTCTTTCCTCTCTTTCTTTTTACGATTTTCTCCTTTCACCACTCTATGACGTTTCGCAATTTCACAAACTTCATTCGGTAATTCCTGATGAAATGTATCAACGTGAATCTGAATATTTATATATTCTTTTCACAAAAAAGAGCTCTGCTCACTTTGTGGCTGCAGCCACGAAGCAAGCGAAAGATTGAATTTGTTTTCGGTGAAGCGGAACTCGTAAACAATGACCAGGCTTTGTTACACCGTCCACGATAAACAATTCCGTTTCACGGTACGGCACGTAAATGTTTCACGGTATTCCTGGCGTCGGTGCCACCGCGAAAAGTTGCCTGGACATTCGTCACTGAATACGAGAAGAGTTGCAAACACTTCAAAGAGAGTTTTGCCGTGGTCGCGCGTGTACTCTAGCTAAAAATACCAATGTCCTCTCTCTCTCTCTCTCTCTCTCTCTCTCTCTTTCTCTTGCGAACAAACGTGCCTCGAGAGCTGAGATAAGTGAATTTTTCTCTATACATTTTATTCTTACAATGGACGTTTTACTGCATGTAACTTTATAACCTTCTAACACGCATTTTCTCCCCCTCGCGAGAGCTGCAGTTTTGCATACGTTGATATTATCAAATAGCTCTGGGCGAATGTATATCGTAGAAGCGGAAGAATTTATTAATTCTGCACGCAAAAAAGTGAGGAGAGAGAATTTTTAAACGTTGATGCTCGTTCTTGCATTTACTCGTAGTTGATCTTGCGATTATTCGAGTTTGACTGATTTTGTATGTCTGTGCCGACTAATTGTTGCCTTGAAAGACCACTTTTGTCTACTGGAAGTCTAATTAAATATATTTCCAATATTGTACAATGTTTGAGTGTCAAATGGACACACTAGCCGATTGAATTCTACCATTTTTAATTCTATGCCGAATGAATTCTAATGGTTCTCTTTCTGTAGCAGAATAGATTCTGATTCTCGAGGTCTAGAGAAAAGTCCAAGAATCCTCAGTGAGGATACATTAAGTGGGGATGAGACACGCGGATTGAATCGTTAGAAATTCGACTTCGACTATGGAGGTGGTTGACTATAGTTGATTTTCAAACTAATAAACAAAGATCGAACTAAAACTGATACTTCCAAGTCGACGGTCACTCTGAAGTGTCTTTCGCACCGTTGAGTGTCTTTCGCGTGGAAACTTACATGTCTCGAGCAATAAACGCAGCAGGTAATAATCTGGGCAACGCTTCGTCGCTAACAAAAACATACCAAAGAGGAAACGAAAAATCCGAGACGTTGAAATATCGTAAACAAATGTGGACGATAGCCACGAAAAGAAAAGCATCGTAACTTCTAAATCAGTGGTTCCCAAACTTTTTTGTCCTACCGCTCCCTTTCCAGAAAAAATATTACTTAACGCCCCCTGGAAATTAATTTTTTTTTAAATTTTAATAGCAATTAATAAGAAATATATATGTATTAATGTTTCTACCTTTTTCGTAAAATATAGTAAAGAAAGGTGTAAATTAGAAACATTGAACTTTGAAATGATGAAACTATTTATTGAACTCAGAATAGAATCCCCTGAATCGCTGCAGCACCCACCAGGGGCGCCCATTTTGGGAATCACTGTTCTAAATGAACGCTAAAGTGCTCGATGGCCTCTAAAATTTACAAAACTGCTGCGAAGGAGCGAACAATTTCCAGAGCCGTGTGTTAGAAAAGTCCGAAAAGCGAAGGCTTGAGTGGGCCATGTGCAGTCTTCTGCTGCGTTTCCCCTTCCTAGGGATAGTTCTGCCTCAAGGCTAAGAAAGGCCATATTGTCAAGGGGGTCCTCTTCACTAGGTTTTCTCAGGAAAGGAAGAATTGTATCAGCACTCGCGAAGTACAGTTGAAAAATATAAGCTTTCACTCTGTTTTAACCGCCCACGTTTATTTCGTTATTTAACCGCTCACCACCGTTATCCTGATTATTCCTTACACGTGTCTGGAAGACGCAATAAACACACTAAAGACGACGAAACAGTCGCGATTACGCGATTAAATATGGGGAATGAGATGGCAGGTGGTGTGGTAAAGAGAAATATAATTATTCGTTGGACAAGAAGACGTTAATCCGGCAAACGTCACCGAAAAGATACATTATCCGAGATGGGTGAAAGTTTCCGTGGCGGACGCTCACTCGTTTGCACATACGGTGAGCGGAGGGAGAGGTTTGCAGCGAGAACGGGCCGACTTAAAATGCAAATTTGATTACGAAGCGGGACCGTGAGCACACCGAACAGGTCCGTCACGTTCGCGGTCTGTTCTTCTACGTCTAAATATGTCCAGGCGTATGCACGTATGTATGTACGAGTCTACCGAGAGGAGCGAGTTTTCCTAGGCACGAAACCACCGAGGGTGTTTATCACGAAGTATAAATCGTATAAACCGAGTCGAGTGCGGGATAATTTCCGTTCACGCGGTTTAGAATATCACGAATCCGCGGGGAGCAAGGTTGGCCGAGAATTCGCGTTAATTTAAGGGAGAGAATTTTCTAGACGAATTTCAGATGCAGCCTTTTTTCACTGGGTTAATTAGGTGAAGGACACGTGCTCCATCGTTTTTTCTGTTTTCGTTTTTAATGAAAAACAGCGAGTCAACAAGAAGTGCCATCTAAAGTGACTCGTTGTTTATTGATTTTATCGGAACATTTTTCGTTAAAGATACGCTGTATTCAACGAGGTACGTCGAGTGGATGAAAAAATTGTATTTTAAAAAAACGGAGAGTGATATTTCAAATAATTGGGGACGTAGAAAAATCAGTATGCATATATAGATATTTTCTTTTTTTTTGTTCTCTATAGAGAAGAAACTTCTTTTCGAATGGAGGAAATTTATGAGAGAAGTACGATTGACGTTTGCAATTAATCGGAAATACTTTTATACTACGGGAGAGATGGCAGGAAAGCGCTTCACAAAGCGTTTAGCAGAATAAACGCATTAATCGCGAGTCGGCTTTTTGGGAATAACGGGATGCGGCGGTTGAACGGTCAAATGAGCGCTATTTTTCGCGCTCTGGGATAGTCGCGCAGAATGGGCGGCCATTATCGCGCATTGTTCGCGATCGAAATTGTCCAAGGTACTTTGGAAAGTTTGCAAAACTGTCTCTGTGTGTGTACGCCTGTCTCGTATAGTAGGATGACGTGAAAATAATCGCGAGTCGAGGATTATTCGTTAGTGTCATTATCGAGGACGATTACGAAACCACGAATAAACCGTGAACAATGATTCCTGTTGATCAAACGGTTACGTATTATCGCCCTGTCACGACTAATTAGCGTGATTGCAGCACCCTGACAAAATACGAGCGTTCGATATACTCGAATTATAAAATCAACTGTGTTAGATCATTGCCCTATTTTCCATTGGTTCAATCTGATTCACGAAACTTCACCGGAACAGCCAATTTTATATTCGATTGTATTCGCACACACGGATTTCTAAATTTAACGCAGCCCTCGAAATTTGTTAGGAAAAAGAAACAAATTTACTCCCTTCTAAAATGATAAAGCATGGACTCATTTTTCATTCTACGTTTGAAAAGAACGTGTCACAGTGGAAACACGGAGACAAGCAACGGTGAGAATTTTTCCAGCTGACAGGGGACATTATGGTTACACGATAATCTTTCGAGACTCGATTGCTTTCGGCATCGATGTAACGCGGGAATATTCGGTGAATAAAGAGATTTTCCATGGTGGAGGTGATACTGAAATATTAGATTTCCCTTGTGAAGAGGGTGAGATTAATTCCGTCGTCGTCTGGTTGGCTAGGATATTAAGAAAATCGGTAATATATAACTGAGAACGAGTCGCGATAGGCATTTTTCAGCCGAGGAGAACGCGGTATTTCTTAGCAGTGATCGTGGGATAGAAGGAGGCTGGTTAATACTCGTAGAAAGAAGATGAAACTCGTTCCGACAAATGGAGGTTGCGGCGATGCCGGAAGCACGCAGACATCCGGCGAATCCATCGGCAAACGAAGCCAGGTGTTCCTATTCCAGGCCCATGAAAAGACGTCCTAAAGATATCTGCTAGCCGTACGGTTAGTCGCTAGAGGAGAAGCGAGAATCCTTTGTCCTCGAAGAATGCTCACGGTGTTCTTCTAACCGGGATTCCTCGCAGCTCTCCCGCGAGGAATCGAAGGAAAATGAAACTCGTAATTGAAAATTTCCAGATTCCCGAGAAACGTGGCATAGTCTGGTGGGAAAAACGCGGTCATTTTCTCTCTTTAGTTTCCTACTCTTTCTCTCTTTCTCCCTGTATGGACGATCCAGAAGTTTTAGAAGTAACTTTCTCGTTGAAATAACTCGTTTAAGGTTAATGGAAGGCTCCTAAATCGGAATCTTGTTTTGCCGGAGTTATTTCGACGCTCTGTGCACGTGTGCGTGTGTTTTTGTATCAACGGATGCTCTTGAAAAATATCCGTTTTTAACGTACTCTTTTTACCAACGTTCCCTTTTCAAATTTTCGAACGTTTCACCGGTTCTCTCTCTCTCTCTCTCCATCTCTTTCACACAGAAAGCGAATATATGCAGGCGTATCTTACGTGCCTCCGGGCTTTCCACACGTTTCAATGCCGCTCCTACCTTTGTAAATAAGCGCGAGACTTTCGATCCGGCCTATTTTTATCATTCATACGCTGCTCTCTACGGTTTCCATTCCGCTCGATGGCAGTATTTCGAAAATATTTTCGAGTTTCTCTAACGATATCCCTGGGAACGATGCAGTATGGATTAAACGGCAGATTGGAAAATTTGTCGAGGTTGGAAAAATATTTGCAACGAACAGATTGAAAATTCAAGGATAAAGAGAAAAGGAAAAAGAAAAAGAAAAACAAAAAAAAAGAAGAGAGAATAGATTCACCGGTAAACGCGACTTTTTGCAAAGGAAGTTGGAAGGAGAAATTTGCATTCCCTCCTCGGGTAAGATTAGATTTCATAATCGGATCAAATTAAAACTTCGAACGAGCACATTTTCAGAAGTCGTTTCAACGAAGTTGTCGAAGAACTTTCAACTAAAGCTCGTTCACGTCTCTTGTTTATTATATATACCAATGGTAAATTCGAGAGACCAGTTTTGCTGTCTTTAACGAAAGAAGCCTTTTAAATTCGTCGGGTTATACTTAAGAGATGAGAATGCACGAAAGGTTGAGTTTCGGTTATAAGGATTGTCGGTACGAAGAGAGAAAGAAAAAGGGGAAAAAGAAAGAGAAGGAAGATGAAAAAATTATCCTCTACCTTGTCTCTTATCATCTGTCGCATCTTCTCTCGTTCTTCCTCCATTTTACGATGCTTCTCCTTCCTTCGTTCCTCAGCCTCTCGCATGGCTTCCAGCCTGTCCCTCTCAGCCTCCTCCTCCTTCTCCTTGTCATCTTCGTCTCCTCCTTCGCCACCAACAGCTCCTGAAAATAAAATGGACACAATGCGCATAAAATATCTCGGTTGATCGTTCTTCTTTTCTTTATGCCTTTTTCTTTTATAATTTGTTAGTATATACCAAAGTGATCGAATTGATATAGGTGCAGAAAGATTAAAAGTAGCTGGCAACGACGGAAAAGTGTTCGATTGTTTTGTTTCATTCAGATAGTTTGTCTCGCTCCATTTAGATTATGCTCGGTTGTACAAACCACGGGGATAATAAACGACGACAAACTAACGGTTTACCCCTGGGAGCAAACATTGTAAATCAGCCTGATAGCCGCGGTGCGTTATTCCCTTCGAGTTTGTACAGCACGTTGCAGAGGTACGTCAAGTTTCTGGTGAAAATTATTTCGCTATAGGGAGGGTTCTTCGATCGATCGTCGCAACAGATACTAAAGTTTCTTTGGAACTTAATGCACATGGTACACGATATGTAATGGGAATCATATTGTATAGTACGTTTTACTTGGAATAAACAGCGAAACTACATTTTATCAAAGAGAGAGTGATTATATTCTTTTGGTCTTCCAATCTTGACCAAAAATGATCGAATTAGCTGTTCCTCTCACAAACAATCTCCCTCGAAATTTAGGACTTCTCCCAATAGATTAATTCGATTTTGTGCCCCCTTGTAAAAGGGAGAACTTCATTCCATCGAACATTTATGATCGAATCCACCTTCGACTTGATAACCTCCGTGAAAAAAAAAGGAGCAGAACGAATAGGAATCGGTCGCGTTTCCTCGAAGCTCGAACGATGGAAATGCTTGGAGCTTCGACGGTCTTAACGAAGTTTTATTAGTTTACCGAAAGATTAAACGGATTCACAGAGAATTCCTTGCCCATTACTCGACCAACGATGGTAAGAGAGAGAGACAGGAGGATTCCGGTGTTTACAGCGGAAACACATCCGGCCATCCGTTTTTCCTCGCAACGCGATATCACCATCGCCCCAAAGGGCAGCGCGTAAAAATAAGAAGGCTGTTTGCGAATCTGTTAGCCAGTTTTGCGCTCTTAACTTTTCCCTCGTTCATCCACCCACTCCCCTATTTCCACCTCCTCAAACTCAGCCGGAGAAGTAATGGCAAACAAAGGGAAATTTGTCTTTCGTAATGCTCTTTTCCTTTCACAAATACCCGTCAGTGTATTGTTGAGTGTTTACGTGATAGTAAAAAATGTCGCGATACAATCGTTCCACATTGAAGTTGGACGAAGACAAACGAGTTACTCGTAGTTGCAACATTCCGTCGCGACGAACACGCGAATTCACGATAAATTTACGCTTTACTCTATGCTGTAGCATAGCCTAGGGAAATTCAATCGACGGATTTCAAGAGGTACAGCCTTTCACACGGTGTTATTATTCGTTTACACGTCCGTCATGCTTAACGTCGAGTCACTATTCGACGAGGCGTGACAGGACTCCATCGTTGTCGAAGCACGTGTGTGACAGAAAATTGGTCGATGTTTTTGCGTTATTTACGACGAGGTATTACGAATAGAAGAGATAAAAAAAAAAGAAAAAAAAAGAAAGAAAGAGAGAAAAAAAGAGGAAGCGGGAGAGGCGATTCGGTGAATCGAGAGGTGGTTTTCGCGAGATTTCACGCGGATTCGTTGGCACGTGAAACTGGCACGCTTTGAGCGTGAATCCCAGCGTGTATAATGTTGGCAATATCGGCTGAGGTAGACGGAGGACTCGGTTGAAGGGAAGCGAAAGGGATCCGTCTTTCTTGCTGTCTGCCAGGAGAATGATGTGCCAGGACCTCCGGGCTCGAGGAAATTAATACTACTTCTGTCCCGGCGCCGTCTACCATTTTCCCTTTCTTTACGCGCTATCCCTCGCCCCTTCTATTTGCACTGTTTCCCGCGAGCTGGAATGGTACTTTGAAGTCCGAGCCAGAGACAGGACGTTCATTCTACCCTTTCCTCGTTCCTTCTCTTTCTCGCTATCCTTTTCCCACGTCTGTTTTTATACCTCGACCTCACTACTCGACGCTATCGTGCTTTCTTTCAGTTCCTTTCACTTGTAAACTGGGCTCAAATTCGGGAAATTATCTGTTTCGTGTGTTTAGAGTAAACGGAGGATGTTTTGGTATCACACCATTCTCTTTTTCTATTTTTCTATTTGTCTCACTTTACGTGGACAGTTTTAAAATGCATTCAGCAAAGATTTGTGTGGTCACTCAGTTTTCCATTCATTCCATACTCTCGTGCACTCGATTTAAACACTCTTCGTTCACGCGACTATCACTTCCAGCTAACCACTCGCTCGTCTAAACGCATTCTCTCACTCCGATCATATTTGAAAAAGCAAAAAAGAAAAGAAAAATGTCACGGTGCCATTTCTATTTATACGGGATTTATTAATCAAGAGAAGCCGTGTAATTTAGCATGTAATAACTTTCGTATCGTCCAGTTTCGTTTCGTTTCTTTTCTCATGTAAGTCCTGCTCGTCACTTTGCACAATTAATTAATTACGCTGGCTGGCTCTTAACGCTACACCACTTAATCGTTCCCTTCCGCCTACCAGCCGTGTGTTAAATTTCTTTATCTTGCCGTTTATGCAGCGTGTATGTACACGCTGGTGCATTTTCATTATTACACCTTCGTCCACCTTTGTCTTATCTCTTATTTGATCCAAGCGAATGTACACGTACGGTATATACTAGACTGGAGGAGACCATTTGAAAAATTCTCATTCCCTCCTGTGGGCAAAAATAAAATCCACTTATCTTTTTGTCCACTCGACCGTACGTTCGTCCGTTCATCCATCATCCACCGAGTTTTAATTAAATTTACTTATTTCGCCGATATCTCTTCTCTCCGCGTGATCGTTCCATCTCGAAATCGTGACCTGGCCTAGTTTTTCTCTCTGGCAGATCGTACACATGGCCGGAAGATCAAACGAGAATGCGATGAAAATTCGCGATCGAGCCTTTCTCCCTTTTCTCATGTACGCTTTATACGAACCCATCGATCAACTTCTCATCCATTTGCCTTGTAAATGCCTTTCGTCGTTGTGTCGTTGCTCGTTTTCAGCCATTAGCCACGTATAACGTCTCGTCGTTTACTCTCATAAACGTGTTTCTTGGTAAAACGTCCCGTTCGAAGAATAAAAATACAGATTTTCGACGCCGTCGTCGTTCCTCTGGTTAGATTTACGAACGACGCGGCTCATCTACGCGTCGTCCTGGAACATCATCTCACGGGTGCAATCGTACAACAAGAACGGCCATAATGGAGAACGAGGACAATTGTCCTCGGTGTAAATGGAGCGACCATGGTGGAACATTGTCATTTGCACCGACATTCTCGCGGAACCACGTCGTTTCCCTCTTTCGCGCCATGGAGCACAGATCGTCACGAACCTGCGAGACGATCTCACGCTCTTAACGATACCATCGATCTTGAGAGTATTCGCGCTTGGCGAAAGAATCGCGAGGTGGTAGCTCGTTAATCATCCTGCCACGAGGTTTCTCGCGAAAATCTGATTAATAGCTGCAGCTGTGACTCGCATTTATTCTTTTTGTTTCTACCAAACTATCGAAAATTTTTCGAAAATTTTATTCGAAACCGGTTACGTTTCGTTACAACTTGTTAACGTGCCATCGAAGCAAGTCAATTAATCGCGCGAATCGAGGTTATGTATACCTGACCTATAAAAATTCGAAGAAAAGATCTACCGTGGGTATTCGAGTAGTAACTCGATTTCTCGAAGTTTTTCCGTTCTGTTTATAGGGAGGAGAGAAATTCATTAGTCCCTGTGCGACAGGAAGCGTGCAAGTGAAACGTTTCAGCGTACGAAACGAAATTCTTTTTCTTTCTTTCTTTCTTTCTTCCTTTCTTTCATTTTTGCTCTTCTTTCTATACACTTTTCGTCGCTGACTTTCCTCGTTCGTGTTTGAATGGCGGTGATGATTTAAAAGCCAGCAACGCGACGGAGTCATCCACGGTTTCTGGTCGATAATTCAGCGGAGGCGTAGAAAACTAGACTACCGCGTTCCGTTTTCACCCTGTGTCCCCGCATGTAGGCCAAGAGTCCGCTGCAGCCGGCTTTTTGTTCCCGCGAAACCACCACACGCGGATCATTACGCGGAACGATGCAGTCTCGCTGAAACCAGACGGCTTTCGAGAACAAAATTTCCCCTTTTTCTTCTTTTTCCTTTTCGTTTTCCTTACCACCTTCCTGGATATCCTTAATGATTACACGCCCCTTTAAATTCAAGGTATAAAGAGCTCCGGCTACGTGTTATAATTAAAATATCCCTGGTCTAGGTCGCGTCAGTTTTCCCCAATTAACGTTTATTTATTTATTACCAAATTAGCGAGGCGTGCCGCGGAGTAACAGGAGCGTGGAATATCACGGTTTCTTCGCGGAAAGAGTAGATATACACTACTGAAATGATAGCAGAGAGAAAGAGAGGGAGAGAGATCTTAATAAATTCGTCGAAACGACAGTGTCGCGTTTCAAATTAAAAACTTTCACGGTTCGAATATTCAAAACGTGGCGCGAGGGAGAGAAGGTTCCTGTGTCCAGGAATACGTGTCTTTCGGAGGAAAGAAAAAAAAAAAAAAAGGAAAAGTGACCCGGTTTCTGGAATGAGAAGTCACGGACGAACGACTACGCGCGCTGTTCCAACCCCCCGAACATAAACAACCCCTGAGATAGAGGGAGGAGAGGGGAAAGGGAACCGCAACGGTGGAAAATAGAGAAAAGCCATCGCGATTTTTCTGTTCGAAGTCGTCATTGTTTTTTACCCGCCATCCAAACGACAACGATGACAATATAGAAAAGTCCGGGAGAAATTCAGCGACGTTTCACCGTTGGAAAAAAAGAAAAAAAACGGGAAGGGGAATGGAGCACATAAAGGGTGCAACGCAAAGGAAACAACGCAGGCCTCGATAGTCATCGGTAATCACCCACGTGCCTGCACTAGAATGATACCAACGAAAAGCAATCTTTCCAATGTGCGTGCATGCGTGTGCGTGTATTATTTTTCTGTGTGTTCGTGTGTGTACGTATTCTCGAGTCTTTTTTCCTTTTCGTTTCGTTTGTGGTTCTCTCCGTTCGATTGAAATTCTGTTTATCATCGACCTTCGAAGGGAGTAGGATTGCTAATCAGCCGAACAATCCGATTTACGAGTCACATGGAACGAGGAATCTGCCGAGAGGACGTTCGTCGAGGCTATTTTATCTGTTAGTTTTTGTGAAATTGGGTGGGAGGAGAAAGTAGGATTGAAAAGTTCCTCACTAATCCAGGTTAATTCGTTCGTATTGAAAACGGTCGGTTTACAAGAATTGCAAAGCCAAGTTTCCTCGCCTTCGAAGAATTCCCATGGAATTGTTCTAGGGGAATATCTAAAAACGCCAACTGTCCCTCCTCATCTGCATAACCGATAGTGGAAAAACGCCGTTGATGGTCGAATCGTTTTGTTTCCAACCGCCCACATTTTTTTTTTTTTTTTTTTTTTTTTTTTCGTTCGACACGGTCCAGCGTCGGAGGCCAACGAGCGCGAAAAACTGCGACGCGTCGCGGAACTTTCGAAAAAGTTATTCAGCGAAAATGTCGTTACTCGAAAATTGATCCAAACGTTTCTTCTTTCTCCTGAATTGAATTCCTCTATTTTTTGTTTCTTTGTCTGTTTTCGTATTTCTTTGTTTCTTCGAATGCTTGATTTCTTTCGAATTCCTCTTTCTCTCGCGATTGAAAGAAATCGGCGAGAATTGTTCGTTTCAACATGCCTCCTAACGGTTGGAACGATTAAATGTATATGTTAAACTTTCACGAGAGAGAGAGAGAGAGAGAGAGAGAGGAATTCCCTCGCGAGTGCGAGTTTTCGATTTTTTCAAGCGAATTCTTTCTGTCCAGCGAGACGGCAGAAGTAGAGGAAGAGGCAGGTATGCGGGTTTGAACAGTTTTGTCTGATAAAATGAAATTCTCCGGCAATCGTTCGAGAATTTCATAGCTTTAGGTAGAAAGAAAGGACATCGTAGGAAATGTTGGCTAGATGATATTCCCTCGTATGTCCGCTATTACAATGTACGATCGTGCAATGTTCCAGGAAGTGTATGCAAATGTGAGTGGATATTTGAAAGAGGAAACGCGAATCCGTTCGATATGGCGATTGAACGTCAATTGTTTGACAAGAGTGATTTTAATTACTGACATATAGTAATATCGGTGCGTTAGTTGTATAGAAGAAACACATATTTCCGGATTGAGGGCGTAAAATTTACGTTGCATGGTAATTCCGTTCATCCAATTAACCTAGCTATATAATTAATAAATCTTGTTCGATCCGCTCTGTTTATCTTTTAAATATCGTATTTGCTATAATTCCCCTGATTGAAGCGCAGTCAATTTCGAGGCTGGACTAATCAACGTTAAATAACATTATCGATGGAAGGCACTCGTAAACGAAATTGGATTCCATTCGTTCAATGGGGTCAATAATGTTCTCATCTACTATAATCCTCTGTTTTTTTCCCTCTTATTTTACCTTTTTCTACACGTCTCTTCTATATCAAATTCTACAATTTTCTACGTCAGATTTTATCTCGTTAGATTGATAACACGTATCGTCACGGTGTATATAAGTCGGAAAATTTCTAGTGGCCAGGATGCAGCACAATACGTGCAGAAAATGATCAATCTCGACGACATAGAGAAGGAACACAGCTAGTCGAGTAAATTACTGGGTTGGTGAAACAATTCATCGTCGACAGTCACGAAACTCGCACACGCGGTGTGAGAAAGGTCTGGGAGGTTTGGGTTTGGATTTCGAGGAGAACAGCCAATTTCGCAGGCTACCAATCATTTTAGTAAACACACGTGGAGCTAGATGCTAATGAGGATACGAATATTGGCTAGTAGCATGTGCTAAATTACGTTAAATACACACGTTGCGAACAGCTATCGCTGCTTTAATGGCTATCTTCTCGACACAGCATTAACCCACATTTCCTCTTTGTTTCGACGTTGTTTCATCCTACGATGGTACTTCGAGGGGGATCGAACTGTGTCGTCTTTACGATTTATAGAGTAGGCACCGTACACACGTACAAAATGAAAAGTGGAGCAGAGTTTCATTTCTTCGAACGATATTAAATCTTTGATAGATCTCGCGTAAGATCTCCCTATCGTAATCACTAGAAGTGAATATGTCACTTCTCTAGATTGAAGTACAATATTATATTGACGTAATCTAATAATCGATCTCCCTTTTCTTCCAAATCGATGCACTTTTTCTTTTTTTCTTTTTTTCTTTTTTTCTTTTTTCAAATGTAATTGTTCCTTTTAGACAGAGGAGGATTTCTATTCCATTGGATTACAAGGTAACACGTTTATAAGAAAAGTCTATCTCCTCGGCTGAAACACGTTTGAAAGAGTGGTCCTCTTGAACGAAACAGAAGTCTGCTTCCAGTCTTTGATGACAATTTATCTCTGGCCGGTTGAAATTGCCAGGACAAGTCCGTCTCCCTTCGTTCCTCTTGGACAATTCACTCGGTAGCGAATAATTCTCTCGTCTTCTCTGTTCGATGCTAACTCCTAATCCAACCGAAACAGGGAACGGGTGAAAAGAGGCGGCGAAGGACCGATTGCTATCTTGCACACCCGGCTGTCTACGAGAGAGACTCCTTTGAAATCGACGTAAACTTGTTTACGTCAGGTGCGACATCTTCTGTACCGATGATTGGATGGCATATTGTGCTCAACGTGGAAAACGAGGATTCGCATCTGTTCGATCGTTTCTCCTTCTCTTTTTGTACTCGTTAACCGGGATATATTGGAACGACACGCGGTTGAGTCTTGTAAAATCCAGTTAAAATGCAGATCCGATCAACGTGGAGCTTGGTAACGATGTCCACTGGCTTTCGTGATCGAAATCGAAACTGGGCTTTTACACGATTCGTCAGATTTATGCTTGCCCTGTTTTCGCGAATATTATCGTCGACACAGTGTTCTAAAATTAGGCCAATCTTCACGGATTCCTTTTTTTTTTTGTTTTCATACGCGTTTCATCACACTGATTATCTTAATCGTTTCTGATTGATGTAGCTGTACGAATGTTCGTAAAAACAAATTTCCTTTACATGGAAAAACCGCGCTATTCATAGAACGCGTAAAGATCGATCGAGCGAAATTTTCCGCCACTGTTTCCCATTGCCCATACGAAATTGGAGGTTTTAATTCACCAGCATTTACATTCCCTGTAAATTTTCGTTAAATGCAAATTCAATTAGCTCCCGATGACGACGCATGTTCGTCAGGTGTACCTAACTATCCAGTCTCTCGTTTCGAAAATCGTTCCCGAACGTTATACAACCGTTATAAATTACACTTTTATTTATCTCATCGTTTCAATCACAAATTCCCATCGTTTTTCCCGGAATTCTCAATTTCTAGGTGAAAATTTAGCAAGAAGCATCTCCCCTCCTCCCTTTTTTTTTTTAAATAAACCGAGAATTTGTCATTAGAAACGGCACGCATCGCATCGATTCGACAATGGCACAGTCGAATTTCCATTTTGCTTTTATTAATGCGGGTCTGTTAGTTTTTCCCCTTGCTAACGTGGATATTATGTTTTTCCAGTGGCGATCGGTTTTCGATCAACGGGAGGAGGGAGGGAGAGAGGCGTGTGCGCGTGTTTCTTTTTTTTCTTTTATCCTCCATGCATAATCCCGGAAGGATCGTCGAAAACTGCGCCTGGAGCAGGCAGATTTACATCGAAATCGGATTACGCGGCGAAACGGAAACGGACTCTTCTTCCCCGTCGAGTTCCGTTCCCCGCGGAATTACGCTGATCCGCCATCTTTACGCTCGTTCTACGCCACGTGGTGTGTTTGGCACAGAGAGGGTTTCCCTCCTTCTCTTTTCATCGACTTCGGACGATATCTCGGTAGCTGGATGATGGAAGGAACGAGACGAAATCGGTGGCAAGAACAAATTGTCCAGACGTTTTTCTGTTCATGCATAAAACATCGGGGGCTCGTTGTCTGACGTTAATGCAAACAGACATCGAGGCTGCTCTACCCGGAAAGCTCACTGGATCCATGGCCCGTCCGGTTTCGACGCATCAATCTTATTAACCAGTCCACTCTCGTCCACCTCTATACTCTCTGACTTTGCTGTTTTCTCTGCGATAAATATCGCCCAGACGTACACAGGACATGAAACAACATTCCGTCATCCTGAGCATTATCTTTTCCTTCAATCCTGGGAATATATATTCTTTCCGCTTCTAGAATACTTGATCGTTGTCGATTTCCTGAATTTTTTATGTACTTCTGACATTATAGTGCAAATTTTGCTACCGAAGAGTCACGGTATTGTAAGAACTGAGGGAAAATATGAGAGACCAAAGCGGGAATCGAATACGCGACCTCTGAACCGACAAATCGGGATTCGAAGCCTACAATCAAGGCGTCTTTTTAAATTTCTCGCTGTTATTGCTCCTTTTGATGGATACGGAGGCTCAGTATATGTTTGATTTCAGACTTTTCTGAAGATTTTTAGTAATTTTCTCTATAAAGTCAGATAAGATTCTTCGCTGACAACGACACGAATAGATAGACCTTCCTTGACAAAAGGAGAAGGTAGCGATGTGATAATCAGTCAAGGATTATCGTTATCCCATTGTCTTAAATGACCGGATCGTAATCAATAATCGATAGCCGGCCGAACCGAATAATCTGACATTCGCGTGACAGGTTTACATGGTTACGTCCGGCTAACAAGCGTATGGTTGCCATAAGCTCGAGTCAAGTAGTCTTGATTAAGCCACTCTGACATAATTAACCGCATCTCTAGAATTTGCTCTTGAAACCGATCGATCGTGCCCGTTGCAGTTCGATCTGATTGCGACTTCTCTACTACTCGTTCGTTAATGTCCGCTTAATGGAATTCGCGTTTCTGTTTACCCCTGTTACGTGATCAGGATACTTCCCCGTTAATTGACGTCCGTGCAAACATAGAAATATATCTCCACCTAACCTTAGATTCTCAATGTTAATCGTTGAAAGTCTAATCTGTATTTCGATTAAAAGTAAATCGTGGATATCGTCGAAGAGAAACGAGGAAAATGAAAATTGCTTTTCTACGATTTAAGAATTCTCGAATGAACCGCCCATAGGTTGTTCCCTGGTGTTCATTTCTTGCAGAAAGATCGGATCTTTGGTTCGCGGATCTGTTAGAGAGAATATCGGTGTGTTTGTCGGTTCTTCAAGCGGGACGTTGATTGTTCCTGTTGCGTGGTATGTACATAAATTTCGGTAGGATCCGATGGAAGTTGCCGAATCTACCAACTTTCGAACTCAATACCTCGAACACTAATATTGTACTTGGAGAGCATCCTCGAAACTAGCGAAATACCCGAGTCAGGTGTGTTTGATTCCTCGATTTTCCTCTTTTCCCTTCACGTGCTACCAAAACGAAAATATTTACCATTTTCCTTGTTGGAGAAAAGAGAAATATCACTACTCGGAGATTGTACACAGAAGATATTCCATAAAAATGATCGATTCACCCGCGAGGAGACAGGAGTAGGAGGAAGGGGGCGAATTCCAAAGAAACCGAGCAAAGTTTCCGCGGTATCGCTTTTATTGTCGATTCAGAGACGAGTTTCCCGTGAACATCGGCACATGCGAGCTCCACTCCTTTCTTCGCCTCCGTCATGGATACGTAGCGATCGTTTTCGTTCTCAGGGATTGAAATATTTCCACGGAGAGCGGCGTTATTTACGATCGCAGCTGTGTTGGATCTCGAGGAACCATCGAGGACATCATTTTGACTTACGACGTTCTGTAATCGCACGAATTTTAGTCCCATCAGAATTTCACACCTAACCAGTCCTCGGATTGTTTTTTCTTTTCGAGAATAATACCTCTCGTAACGAGCGCTAAAATCGTACAATTTTCTCTTTAAACAGATAGAGGACATCTGCTTCTGTTCCCTCGTTGAATACATCATGGTATTTGCTCGTAGTTTAGATTGTTACTTCCGTGGCAAAGATGTAAGTAAGTACTTGCTACGTAAGTTTGTCCGCCTCGAATTCGAGTCTTCGAAACAGTAGCTTCTTCTAAGGTAAAATTACCATCCTCCTGTTTCTACCGTGCCGCGGAGCATTCAGTCATTTCCATTCTCATTAAGAACAAGACGCCACGACCCATTTCGATCCAGGCCTGCCGCGTAAACACGTGGCATCTCGAAACTTTCCCAAGCGATACGTCTTCCGTCCAATTACAACTCCCTGAACGGGTTAGGTGCGGCGAAAATCCCGCGGGCACCTCGTAATTAGTCGTAGAAACTGTGTAGAAAATAAAAGTGTCCTGAACTTGGCCGCGTCGTATTCAGAACACGTCGTAGAATTAGTCCTATTGATTCCTGAGCTTCCTCTATTTCTCTATCTCCGTCATTCTCTGCCGTCTCTGTCCGCTAGCGGGGCGATAACTTCGTTCAGACGGAAACACGAGATGATCCTTGTCTCGACAGGACCGGCTGCAGCCTCGACACAATAGCGGGGTAATTTCTCTTCCTCCATTTCTACCTCACTCCTCCATCTCCTCCATCTCCTTCTCCTCCTCCTCTTCTTCCCGCCGCGCGTCTTCCACTGTCGCGGAGTTGGTTGGCTCGAGCAACTTGTTTCGAGTTGGCTGTACTTTCGTGAAATTGGCAAGTCGCGTCGCGACGCTCCGTGGTGTGTGGCCTCTCTCTGGCTTTTCAACCGATCCCGTTCGACACGCCGAATCGTTTTGAGCTAATTAACAGGAGACTCTGTGCCAATCAGCGTCACTTTCGTCGATCGAAGAACCTCGGCTTTCAGAGTTCTGTAAATATCACGATCTTTGCCACCCTCTTTCGCGAAACTCGAACGACCAGAGGACGTGTTGAGCTTAAAATAACTTGGAGATCGAGTGGTGTGTGCGCGTTGTGACCATTCAAGTATTACAGACTAGAATCCTAATTTTTTTTTTTATAACGAATCTAATTGTAAGCGTCCTGTTCGAAGGTTCCTTCCAATTTGCCGCGACAAATTGCCCTCGGGAGCTCGTTTCGACGCGCCCCTTTAGATACACGCTGATTTCAAAATAGCAATCAGCGTGTCTAAAAGTGTCGTCAACTTCTAGGACGTCTATAAGCGTGATTTTCCTTGAGAGGGTGGAAACAACGCGCAACTGTGCCAACATTTCCGTCGAATTGACTCTTCGGTTCGCGCAAAGTTACGAAAAGTTGCAAGAATTCGGAAATTCAGTTACGAGAAGAATACTCTAAAGCTCAACGAAACAACATGCGTTGCATGTCGATACGTGCAAGTAGTAAAAGAAACTTCGAATCTAAAAAAATAAATGTACTTCTATGATCGTGCGCTACGAACTGTGCCCGTGAAGCACTAACAAAACGGTTGATGAAACATCGTGTTGCCTCTCTTCGAATAGACGGTTCGCTTCTTCTAGATTCTAGACGGATGACTCCGACGAAATGGCCGGTGAAAGTAGGTTGAGCAATAACCTAGATGCATAAGAAAGGGAGAACCTCGCCTCTTTTATACGTCCAGGCGTATTCGAAATGTTCCATTGGAAACGTTAGTTTCCGTGTGATTTTCGTCAGTGCTTCGATAGATAAGGGTGTTCGAAGGACCTGCACGCGATACGAAACATGTGAGGCCGCGGGGAAAGTTGAGGGAGGAGAATCGTGGTATGCTTAAACTGTGTGCGGTGTAGGTATCGTGAAAGAGACGTCGACACGTTCCACGACCTTGTCACCAATAAAGCTCGAGTGTACAAGCTCGAGGCACGAGTAGGTCAAGCATCTGGCTGACCAACGTGGAGAATATGCTCGACATCCTCGACATCAGAGGCGACGGGATTAAACGAATCGTTCGAAAATGTAGAGTGTCATCGAGAATGACATCTGCATCTTGAACGAGTAGTCGTGATCGGACGTTTCCTTTATCGTCAACGGGAAAAGATAATCTCCACTTCGATACGTTGGATATAAAATTTCACGTTCCTCTTGCACGTTGCTTTTGCGCGAATTTGCCGGCAAAATTTCTTTCGGTGTCTTATTTAAAATAAAGAAAAACACAAAAAAGGAATCTGTGGATGCTCGAGAAATGTTCATTCTTCTACTTCGAGACGAAATCGAGAGAAACTATCCCGTTGGAAGGAAAGTACAGGGAAATTTCTCTCGCCGCGGCGTGTTCTGTTCTGCATTTAAATTACAAACATAACGATGACTTATAAGAGAGCTTCCGCGGTAGATATGTCTTGATCTTGCTCCAACAGAAACACGAACGTTCGACTTAATGGTCACGTTTGTTCTGTCTCAGGACAAGTTGCAGCTGTTCCATCAATTTATTTATCGGACTTCTGATTAACAGGGAACCAATGAACTGTGCGAAACGGCAATTACGAGATCCTGCGAGTTCTCCCCTTTTATTCGTCGGGATAAACGGGGCTAGGAGCTGAATGTTTTATTAGCCGTTGCTAATAAAGTTATCGATAAGGAGCTTAGTCGAAACTTAACTGGAAAGTTAACTCGTGAGGAGAGAGGAAGAGAGATAGAGACGATGGAAAGGAAGTTCTCTTTCTCTCTTTCTCTCTTGGTTTATTATCACGTTGAATCTTTCGAGCTACCAAGAAAAAGAGATTACACGCCTTTTATTTCCTCTAAATTATTCCAAGCCTCTTTCAACTTCTAACACGTACTTACACCCTCTACGTATGTTATGTGCACGATAGAAAAGCGGATTGATTCATTTTCAACGAGGTTTTCGCCTCGGGATCAAAGCTGTATTCAAGCAGTCGCTGCTTATCGCGAGAGCGAGGCTCGTTCGCGAGCGTCGTTAAAAAAATACAGGTCACACGGTAGGCCAGTGGTTAGCAGCTCTAGAAAAAGAAAAAAAGAGGAAAAAACGAGAAGGGAAAAGGTAAGAAAATGTCGAATCTTAGCCCCTTTATGAGAACAATGCGCAAGATCTGCGAAACGAAGAAATTGCAACTCCGAACAATAACTGTTTCCATTGTTTGGAGTTGATGCATGGAAAACAAGCGTTTCGTTAAATCAAGATACGGGTGTGTATAAACGTTCCGTGCTGTTCCACATTCTAATCGTCTCAGTGGTAGTGTAAGAAGGTGCGACGTTGAAACGGAACAGAGGGAAGTTTTCTCGTACGTTAGACACGCCCCGAAGTTTGAATATAAATGTGGAAAAAAGGATATGTACTTAATTCGTCTTATTTTTCTTTTTCTTCCAAGGGCTAGACTTGGGAACCGCTGACGTCGAAGAGGGTCTCTTTCGGCGAATACTTGAAGCTCCGACCGTTTGGTAGGGAGAAGTAGGCCAGCTTGTGCACGTAAAGACTCTATTTTTTGTGACGCATAACCGTCGAGGTCGGTCGAAGGTAGAAGGGAAACCTCAGCAATTCACCGAGATCTGACACGTGACGCTGAGATCGCATGCCAACCGATCGGACGTCGATCCTTGAATACGAATTAGCTACCTCTGCCCGTCTGCTTCTCACCCACCAATCCACTACTGGTTTCCTCGACCACCAGATTACATACACTCGCGCACACACGTTTCGACGATAACGATAATACACTTAGTTACGAAATGATACCATGGAAAAATGATCCAAGATATTTCACTTTTTTTTTTTCTTTTTAACGAATTTATCGGGGCTATAAAATTTGGTAAATAAAAAGAGAGAGAGAGAGAGAGAGATGTCTGTTCTCCTCGAAAATCTTCGACTATGGAGATATTAAATAGTTCTTTAGCAGATAATCTTTTTAAATTATTCCCGGACCGGTTGAACGTTCGAAGCACCGATAAGCATCCTGCTCGAGAGAGAGAGAGGGGTGGAGCGAAATACAGCAAGAATTATTGCTACGTCGGGATAAGGATAATCCTCACGTTCGAGGATTAATCGTATAGTTCCGAGTTCTCTCGCGTGAACGCTATCTGGTCGCTTCGATCTAACGATTAGCCGATTCTAATTGCACGTTCTGGCACGCACGTGACCGGGCGCAGAATCCATCCGTTTCGGAAAATGAATTGTGCAAGTTCGACGAACTGCAAACAGTGAGATGTTGTTTCCACCGGAGTTAGGGTGGATCGTTCTGATCGGCTGAATTTCATCGTCCCGTTTGCGTTCGTATAACTCCGTTTTCTTCGGTTTGCGAGGTACTAATTACGAATTAGTTAGGCGAAGGATCATTTGCGGTGATTACCTTGGTTTGTTTCACGAGGAATCCGATACTTTGCCGCCTCTAACTCAGGTTTATCGATAAAACGAACGTCCGAAGCGGTCAGAATAATTTCCTCGTGGTTTGTCGCACGATAGACGTTGACTTTTTCACGTGTAATTAGCCGTTATTGACGATGGGAATCGATTTAATTCCGATTGAGCGCCATCGGGGCGGCGACGCTCGTCGATAACGGTCGTCTTTTTGCGCGTCACACGGTCCGGTCATTAATTATCCCGAAATTCAACGACACGCGCGACGTGACAACGCTCCATGGGACCTGCTAATTAGCATCCTCCTATTGTCCCTTGATTATTCCTCGAAGAACCTGCAGTTTCACGGCGTCGAACGTTGAAAATCGAGGCTTGGAAAATGTTTCGATAGAGAGAATTGAAATTCTATCGTTCCTTTTCCTTTTCTCCTCCTTTCTTCTGTTCTTTTTTTCTTCTTTTATCTTGATAACTAAAACTTTTCACATTTATCTACATTCTTCTCGCGTGATTTATTAAAACTTTCAACTATTTAACGAAGCTTTAGAAAGAGTAGCTTACGATAATCGAACTCGTGACCTCGCATCCATATGGCGAGCGAGCTATTAGCTCTAGGTTTAGCTGAATCGTGTATACATATACGCGAGGGGAGTGTTCTCGTTAAAATCTCTATTATCAGATGGGAATATTCGTGATACACCGGTGCCGATATTTTAAACTAAATTACTCCCGTACTTATAATATAACGAAAAGATAAAGTGGAAGTTCTACGTAAAAGCAAGGCGATTCGAAGGTGTGTATTTATCGAGTAATTTGCGGGGGCAGATTGTAATTGAATCTGCAACCTGCAACGAATAAACTGAATTTCTATATTTCCTGTCCCGTTGCATCGGTATGTTCGTTAAATCAATGAAATTATACGCGCTCGAAACGATCCAGCCGCTTCGTACGAACATTTTTCCAGACCTTGTTCAACCGATACGCCCCGCTCCCCGTTCCCTCTCGCTAGCAAAATTCCAGCTGCGAATTCTCGATAAATTCAACAATGAAATATCGAACGAGTTTCGAGTACCTTTTATTACGACGCTCGCGTGAATCGTTTTATTTAACGCAGCAAGAAAATGATCGAATTCGTCTTTTATACCGTTTTGTTGCACGAATAATGGTTAATTCCATTTTTAATTTTGTTGTCGAGCGATGAATAGGGATTAACGAGTAAATGCTGGTGAAGAAAATGTAATTTTGCGGGTAAGTATTTGTCCCGTTCGACAAAAGATTCATTACATCGTAAAAAGGAGCGTTACTGTTCGGGTTGCCGAGAGATGGAACGATTTAGAAAACAAATGCGGGTCGCCAGTTATTCGGTTGAAACACATCGGGGAATATAGAGCGGTTTGAAGTAGTAACAGCTATAGCGGCGTCTTCAGCGCGATCCCAATTAAATCTACAACGGATAACATTGTTCGCTGAATAGGATAGAAACGCGCAAGAGTATCTAAACTCTCTGCTAACTACAGCCACCGTCCCTCGGACAATCTGTCCCATCAACTGAATTTGAATTTTCATCTCCCAAACGCGATGTTGCTACTCGAGGAACAGAATTCGCGATTAAACGCGCGTATTAGTGTTCAGCTTACAAATTCTCGGATATCCAAATTTTAAAATTTTCGAATTTTCGAATTAAGTGCGAATTTTCAAATTTTCGAACGTCCAAAGCCTTTTACTTACTAATTTCTCGAATGCCTCCTCGTCAAATTTAGCAAAAGTTTCGGCTGCAGGACGTACGGCACAGGCGAAAGAACTTCTCCACGGGGAACTTTTCACTCGCTATTGGCAAACGAAATCTTTCGCAAGAGCGCACAGTCCACGGGGTGTCCCGAAAAACTCTCCCCTAATTAACTTGCACGCTATGCCCTGCTATGCCTCGAGCAAACGAAACGAACCGCACGTGTCCAACCGAGAATCGTTACTTAAGCCTAAACTACTCCGCCGTGGATAATGAGAAGCTGATTTTCGAAGGACATTTAAAACCTCTAACCATCACTATCCACCCTCTTCCCACTCTCTTTACCTCTCTAAAATTCATTTCCCCGCGTACGCGCAAACAGACTTCGTTTACGTCGGTCACGTTTTTCGCAGACTCCTTCCACGCAGACAATCGATTTCGCGCGTTCCGCCGCGCATATATTCGCGCTCGTTACGTGACCAGTTTCGTCGAACAAGCGAAAATTTCCCTCGTACCCTCTCGCAGACATTGCTCAATCGATGATTTTCGTCTCGTGCCGATTGTAAATATCCTTCGCCATATCCTCCCCTCCCTCCTGTTTTCTGCAATGGCATATTTATCGCGCTTTCAAAAGCGCGAACACGCTCCAGACGCGGCACCACAGCCTCTGTGGTAATAATTTACAAGGAGTTAGGCCGTCAACTAGGGAGGGGACGTGTTACCAGATTCAAAACACGGTCAGGAACAAACGGATAGATATTGGCCCCGTTGCTTGTCAACGCGTTATTTACGACGCGTTGTAACGTATTGATTCGCGGCCTTGCTTAGAAATACTCAACGCGGTTGTTGAGCAACGAAGACGGATAATGGATCTCCATGGGGCACCTCTTCACCCTCCCATTTCGCAAAGAGAGCGTAAATACGGTTTTGCACGAAAAAAAAAGTACTCCCTGCTTTTTGGACCAGGCCAATGGGGTAGCGGCTCGCTCGTGTTTGCTCGAACGATTGCCGGGTATATATACAGGGTGTTCTGTAAGGGGTGAACGAAAATTTAACGACAGTTTAGTCGTAGCTTTGAAATACTTTGCGAAGGTGTGTCTTTTTTTTTTTTTTCTCAACGAGAGGTTTGTTACGCATCTTGCAATTTTTATCGACGAGAACTGATTATATTCGTATTATTTCTATCGATTCCTCCACATCTGGACTTGATATAAAAGAATAATTTACTTCGACACTTCCTCGAGCGTGTAAAATGCCAGGTATTCCTTTTTTGTGGAAGGGTTTTCTTTCTTTTTTTTTTCACGCGCGATCGTTCCTCGAATTACGCCGCACTCTCGACGTGCTCGGTACAGTTTATCGAGCGTGAACCCAATGGAACGGAAGTTTCGATCCCCGAAAGAAAAACAGGAGAGACGGCGTGTAGAATCGCGAACGTCGCATGCAGACAGACACGTTGGAGAGCACTTATATAGTACCCGCGAAACACAAGAGGAGGACGAAAATGGGAGTGGCTCCGAGAGTTTTCAGGTAAAGGAAACGTCGAGCACGAAAACATTGCCCGTACGATGTCGAGTTGTCACGAGCAATTGCACGCGTAAACATGGAAAACTCTGAAGGCTAGGCTGGCTCGTGCAATCGTGAATTCGTTCTCTCGAAACCTTATCGAGAAAGGAAAACCGTAGGCTGCGTCTAAAGTACCATGAACGAACTTTCCCTCCCTAAAGGAGAAGCAACGGGGAACCGCAGCAAGATTATGTTGTAATTTTCCAGAGATAAAGAGGGCGAATTTATTCGCGCGAAGAAACTCACGGGGGACTCCCCTAAACAGCATCGCGGACTTTTTACCCCCTGAATATATTCGATGGAATTTGAATGCATTTTGAGACGAGTCTGAAGGCGGTAACGAGCAAAGTTTCGCTTGTTTTCCATCGAGACACACTTAGCTTTTCTTTTTCCTTTTTCCTTTTTTCTTTTTTCTTCTCCCCCTGTCTCGGTAGAGAGGGGTTTTTAAATTTCGTTTTACGAACAATGGCGGAGAAGGTGTGGTGCTCGAGCGTAAAATAGAACGTGGATTCTAATGGTTCGAAAGATGCACGTTAGGAAAAAACCGAGGATAAATGGGTAGGTCAGTGTGAAATGCGGCAAAAGTCGGAGTGGTTTAAATGCGATTTCGCGATTATGGTCGAGCCGAGCATTAGATCCAATTAAGGGGATGACACTTATTGGTCATGGCCTGCACACGACGGTGACACAGATTTTCTTTTGGAATTCGGGCATCCGCAGTGCAGCTTGCGGCTGGTTAACACGATGCGTAGAGCGCAAGGGTGCTCTGCGTACGAATCGAGTGAGCTTTTGTACAGAAACGATATCGATATCGCTTCCTACATATATACAGAAAATATATAGCTTACGTAGGTGAAGCAACAGATATCTTAACGCGTATATACATGTACAATAAACAATTTCGACGAGCTTAAAATTAAGCTTGGAAATTAGCGAACATCGAAGCAATGCAAGCGTATGTTCAGCGAAATGTACACAATTCTGCCATACTTTTTCCAAACTCAACGAAAGAACCTTCGTAAGAACGTATGAACTGTTTATATACGCGAATATGTATATATAATAGAAATAGAAATGGTATTCGAAAGTTTTCTGAATCGTGCGAGAAAAGAAATGAAGAAACGAGAGAAAGAGAGAGAGAGAGAGAGAGAGAGAGAAGAGAGACAGGGACAGTGATATTCTTGTTGAACTATACCTGATTCGGTTCGCTGCTATGGGCAGGTGATAACGTGGTGCTTCGGTGGCGCGCCACCCTGGAGCCAGTCCCGAATTTTCAATCACCAACGATATTCTCTCTCACACGTAACTAGCTCGCGAAGCAAACGTACAGAATAGCAAAACCAACAATCAACCGACAGCTCGAATGGTACAAACGCGGAGGGACAGGCTCCAGCTGTTACTACGATCGATGGATCGATAATGTTTCTTTTCTTTCTTACATCTCCATTAGAACGAAAATGATTAATACTATAAATGTATCGAAATCCGCACGATGCTTTCCTCGATTATAAACGGCCGCGAGTAATCAACAAGAGCAAGTGAAGAGGCTAAGTAGTGCATGCTTGGCTTTTCTAGAGCGGACATACCCAGTATGTCCATGACTCGGCCTCGTGGCTGCGCTCGTGATGCTGGCGACAGTAGTACTGGCGCCGTTTCGGTCAGACTTCACTTGCCAGCACCGAACGGCGACCACCACCACTGCTAACCACCACCACCACTACCACCACCACCACCACCACCACTACCGCCACCTCCAGCTAGCAGCATCCTCCTCTACGTCCCCTATCAAGAACCGAAGCCCCCACCAACACCCACTTGGTGGGCGTGCTTCCAACGATAAGAGAGAAGGGGTTCCTATGGACAGAGAGGGGTAGAAAAATGTTGCTCTCTACCTACTGGAACACGGTGTGCTCCTCTAACCCCCTTTTTTCCACCCTACTCCACCCATTTTTCTGCCTCATAGGGAGGAAGCACCCGCACCTAATATTTTCCACGGGACTTTCTGGAGCCGACGCGATCGGTCCTCTTCGAGGGAATCGGTCCACGCAGCTGGGGAACGGTAGATACGAAGGGCGCTCTGCGTACTTTCTGTATAGTTCGAGCTGGAGATAAACTGGCGCGACACTAGGTCAGAAAAGAAATGGCTTTGCAATTTCCAGCAAAGGCTGATTCCTCTAGCTCTTTCCTTTTTTATTATATATCCCGTCGTATAACGGATTCGGTGGATTTTTCATTTCGAAATTAACCGTGTATTAATTATTCGGAGAGGAAGAGAGAGAGAGAGAGAGAGAGAGAGAAAGAGAGGGAAAATTTTATTTTTATCGAGTGTCGCGGAAAGAGTCCATCCAATTTAACCGAATCCAATGTTCTCGAAAGCCTGTGGCGAGTCAACGATAACAGTTCGTTCCATCGCGTTCAATCCTCCGCCCATTGCTGCTTTCCTCATTTAAGTGAAATAGAAACAACGCCAAGTCCCTTTTGCGAGATGTCGTTGCATACACGACACTCTGGAAAGAAGAAGAAGAGACACACACACACACACACCTGTAGGCGACACGATGTAGGCGCGATTCTTGCACTCAAGCGAAATTGCAATTAGCAAACGCGAAAGCGTCTTGGAACGCACCGGGAACCCATTAAGGAATATTCCCGCGTGCGAGCACCGCTTAATGAGCGATATAATTTATTGGCTCTACTTAGAGAAGCCGGTCTAGTTGCGGTTTCTAGTTAATAGGACCTACGACCTCTGCACCATTAACGCCACCAGGTAGAGAAAGGTAAGACATGCGCCACCTTGGACGATGGTCTAGCTTTCCTGTTAGATTTCCATCCTCCCTCGCTCATCGAACTTGCCCTTTGCTACTACACACCCTTTTGCTCGACTCTGGCTCGCGACTCCCTTTCGTTGTCGATTCCACTCGCTTCATTGTCTGGCTTCTCGTTCATTGTCCGCCTCTGTGGCGTGGATGCCACCACTCGTACATCTCTTCTCTCTACCTATTCCAGTTCTCGAACCCTCTAGCTGTTCAACAGCTAGTTGCGCATCTCTCGAACCATTCTCTGCATAGGATAGGAGGTTGATAGG